>VYZX01012587.1:0-40874 GCA_013401335.1 Brachypteracias leptosomus
TCTCCTCTCTTCTCTTCCCTTCTCATTGGGTTTTTTCAGGTTTCAACAACTGTGCTTTAAACCCTGGTCAAGGATCCCCCTTTCTCCAGGAGGACAATGCACAAGGGGACTCCTGGATGCACCAATGTCCTTCTTAGGGATATTTCTCCCAGGCTGCATTAAATCCCAAACCATAACACACCATTTCTGGACTGAGAGTCTCTTTCCAAGCCTGTTTTCCTACAGAAGCTCCCTTCAAATCTTGCATTAGCAGCATTAAGAGTCTGCACATGCACATGGAGCACTCGGGGTAACCATCCTTCTGCAATGAGAGCCCTACTGTGAGTGGGGAGGGTGCAGCAGCAGGGCCATCAGAAAATGGCATTTTTTATATCTCAGACATGATACAGAGAAGCACAGCAGCTAGAAAGGATCCCAAATTACCCAGAAGTGAAAAAGCCTGAAACAGGCATAGGTGCAGACACACAAACTCACTTATCTCTGATAGGTAGCTAAGAAAAAAATGAGTTATCCAGGAGATAATCACTACAAGAGGACAAGAGGTCTACTTTTATCAACTCTTCCCACCATTAGTCCTGACCTGAACGGACTAAGCCATAGTAAACTCAATTTATGGAGGTGCCATCATCATCCTCCTCTGCCAGACCAGTGCTGTAAATGTCACTTCCAGTGGAATATCAGAGATGAAACACACACATGAAGCCCCTGGGCTGGCTTTCAAGACATAACCCTAAAACAAACAGTGGGTGTAAATGTCACACAGACTTTGAAGAAGAAGCCCTACACTGCTGACAGCCATGGGAGAGACCAAACACTGGGAAAATTCATAGAATCATAGAATTGTCGGGGTTGGAAGGGACCTCAAAGATCATCTAGTTCCACCCCTCCTGCCATGGGCAGGGACACCTCCCACTAGACCAGGTTGCTCAAAGCTGCATCCAACCTGGTCTTGAACATCTCCAGGGATGGAGCATCCACAACCCCCCTGGGCAACCTGTTCCAGTGTCTCACCACCCTCAGGGTAAAGAATTTCCTTCTAATTTCCAACTAAATCTCCTCTCTTCCAGTTTAAAGCCATTATCCCTCATGCTATCACTACAGGCCTTTGTGAAAAGTCCTTCCCCAGCCTTCTTGTAGGACACCTTCAGACACTGGAAGGCCACAATAAGGTCTCCCCTGAGCCTTAAAAATACAACTACTGCAAACCAAAGCAACTCGTCTCAAAGTTCTTGCCAAAGAGCCTTCTCATGACACTCATTTTTAAGGATGCTACCATGTCCTACTCCAGGCTGCCAGGAGGAGCAGTGACAGGGACTCATGGTCACCCAGGAACAGCCACAGCTTCCAAACCACCCTGAACATTTGGAAGCTTTGGAGTGATGTCCCCTGTGCACATCCAGCCAGCTACATGTGTACACACAGCCCATGGACACCACCAGTTAAAGCCACGATGATGCTCAGTTGGTCCCAACTCAAACAAAGCCTATTTTAACATGTCTTCCACACTAATTAGATGGGCTTGGTGATCTCAGCAACAGTCAACCCACTTTCTTGCAGCTGAACAAGAGTCCCTCTAAAGCAGCAATTAACTCCAGAGTATTTCTGACAAGGCAGGGGCTGATCTAAGAATATTCTACCACCTATTTTCAGCAAACACATTCTGGCTTCGTTCCTCTCTGCTCCTCAAAGCAACAGCAGCAACTCAATAGTACAAATCTTTATTTGCTATTGATACAATTGCTTAATATTAAAACCAGGGTTGTTTTCAGCCATGTAGAGATGTGTCAGATGCCTCCGTGAACCAACCCAAGCCACAGGAAAACCAACACAACATCATTTCTCCCAGACCTCTCTGAGAGATGCTCAGAGCCACAAGCTGCCTGCCTGGGTGACCACCTCTGCCTTGTGCAGAGGAAATTAATGGTCCCCAAATTTGGGAGGTTAAGACAGCAGGAGGTCAAAAATCTGGCTGGCCCTTCAGCATCCTGGAAGGACTGCACCCATGTGCACCTGCAGTAGGTCCAGCTCTCCTGGGCAGCAGCAGAGGTAGTCCTGGGGCCATGAGGTAGTCCAAGTAGCACCAGACCACACAATCACAGGCTGGTGGGGGTTGGAAGCACCTCTGGAGATCATCTCATCCAACACCCTGATAAAGCAGGGTCACCCAGAGCAGGGTGCCCAGGATCACATCCAGGTGGGTTTGGAATCTCTCCAGAGCAGGAGACTCCACAACCTCTCTGGGCAGCCTGGGCCAGGCTCCAACACCCTCACCCCAAACAACTTTCTCCTCCTGTTCAGGTGGAACCTCCTGGGTTCCAGTTGGTGCCCGTTGCCCCTTGTCCTGTCCCTGGGCACCACTGACAAGAGTCTGGCCCCAGCCTCTTGACACTTGCCCTTTAGATATTTAAGCATTTAAAAATCTATAAGCATTACCATAAATTACAAACACTTTTAATGTCACTAAAGCACAATACCATGGTAACACCTTTGAGGAAATGAGAGTCCACTGTGCCATCAAAATCAAGCACTTACTTCTCCAATATGTCACCCATAGGTGGACACTATGGACTGTGGGTAGAAGATAAAGCACTTTTTCAAGTTAAAATTTATACCTATGCTAAATGGCTACCATCAGTTAATTCTGGCCTTCAGACTCTAATTATGCTTCATTACTCATCATTAATATTCTGAATTCAGAGGAACACTGTGGAGGCACTTCCTCATAGAAACACCACGTTCTCACAGAACACCAGGTGACTTGCCAACGAAGCCAAGAGACTAAGCACCAAATACTCTAGTCCATGTAATTTACATCATCCTCTTTTTTTTTCCTTCCTTTAACAAATGATGACAGTCTCTGGGTGTGAAATCCCTAAGAGAGTCTGCAGCACTGCCTCATCTTCCATGGTAAGGATGCTGACCAGTCCAAACTCCCTCCCTCAGCTTAATTCTGATCCCCTGGTTTCATGGGGAGCTGAGTTAAACGAGTGTGGAGCACTCCTGAAAATTACATACATAATCTGACATTTCCTCAGTGATTTAGGTAATGTCTGCTCCTCTGCAAATGAATTCTAAATAACATATAGCTTAAGATTAAGCAGGTTAGGAGCAGGGAGGAGGAGCACGGTGGTCTGGCATTGGCGTCAGAGCAGCCCAGGATGAGTTCAGACAGTTACAGCTGCACCCTGCTATTTTTAGTCATTTTTTACCCAGCTTTCCCCTTCAAAATGTGCAGCCAGCTATGAAGAAGCCAAGGTGCCACTGAGGAAGTTGGGTTAATCTGCAGAGCTACCTGCCTGGCCCTTCCTTGGAGGGATCTGGTCCAAATAGACAGTCAAAAAGCCCCATGAGCAAAACCCTTCTGAAAGTGCAGGTTTTAGGATAGAATAGAATAGAATAGAATAGAATAGAATAGAATAGAATAGNAGGCTGAAGGCTCAGGAGAGGAGCAGAGATGACATTTGAGGGTCTCTGGTATATGTCATTGGATGGCCCAACATCTCCTTTCACCACTGAACAATGCTATGAACCCAAACTAACCCTTGTGGGAGGTGGCTCTTGTGTTCCCAATGCTCTCCTTTCCTACAGCTCTGCATTCCCTACAAGAATAGCTTCAGCTTACCCAAGCTGCTAATACATTTTTTTTCCAGAGCTCCTCTTTCAAGTGGGGGTGATCAGATATAATTTACAATGGAGAATCAAAGAGGAAGAGGTTTGGAAGCTGCCTCCAAATTCAGCTGGAAAGATCCTCTGACAATCAAGTGTTTGCATGATTAGAGCAGGGAAAAATCCAGTATTGGTCACTTCAGACCAAAGAAAATGAAATTAAAGTAGCATGACAGACCATATTAGCTAAACCACAGTCTAACACTGTCTTCCCAGGGAAGAGTCTGACCTCTTGGTGCTCTGCTGAGGGATCTCACAGCATCCTCAGCTTACAGCCCTGCAAAGTCTTGCTACAAACAGCTCACCTGAAAGGAGAGGGGATGTTAACTGAGGACAAAGATCTGGAAAAGAAGCACAAGACATTTACTACACACTAACTCCCATGGCTACTGTGCATCCCACCACAGGAAAAAGTGGGTCCACATTATTAGAATCATAGGATATAAAATATCTTGAGTTGTAAGGACTCATAAGGATCATAGAGTCCAACTCCCTGTGCTCTCCTTCCCTGAACTCTTCTCTGTGGCCTTCACTCATGATCTCCCTTATTGTTGCTGTTCAAGCAAGTTCTTCATTCTTGGTCAGGTCTCTTGAACCCCCTTTTGCCCTGGCAGCTACAGGGTGCTGGGTGCCAGGGCCAGGCTCTGCCTTTCAGCCTCACCAGAACACACCATCAAACCCCTTGCCAAAGGCACTTCCCTGCTTCCCTCACCACCCCCCTCTGAGATCAGGAGCACAACTCCTCTGGGCTTCATGCTTTGCCAACTTTTAGTAATCCTAATGGCCTAATTATCCACTCCAATGCAATGATAAAGCTGCTTAATAATTCTGCTCGCTTCTCTCTCATCCCCTCCCTTTCCAGAGAAGAAAATGCAAAGACTTTACCTTCTGGTGGAGATTTCAATCAATAATTCATGCCCTCCTGCCATCAGCTCCATCTCCCCCTTCCCCTCCTGGATGCTCTGCTGCTTTATCTTGTCACTTCAGGTTCATCTTATCAGCTTGTTTTAATCATATTGCCTTTTTTTAATCCTCATCTAAAGCAATTCTCTTTTTTCCATGGCAAAACCAGCACGTTATCCCTCTGCATCTCCCTGTGTTCTCAAATCCAGCCTTTGATGAAGGTACATTCTGCACCTTCTTTAACAATTCTCCACCACGACCAGCAGGCCAGTGGTGAAAAGGTGGCACCCAAGATCCTATACATCCTCCAAAGGGCAGGGAAAAGGACTGAAGGGTAGTTTTATGATTTAGAACTAACCTGGAGCTCGGGTAACCTGAGCTGACCATTACATCTGCAATTCCTTACATGCAGCAAGCTGAGAGCACTGCACCAAGCTTTAAAACCAGAACATAGGAGTCACCCCAACAGGCTCAGGGCATGGAAAGATTTTGATCTAAGAGTTGCTGTTAATGGCTTTCATGTCCATCTCAAACCAGAGACATTCCTATCTCAGGAACCAGAGAAGATGTTTAAGGACAAGGTCCCCAATGCAGTAGATGACACTTCCCACCACAAGTGACCTCTGCACCAGAATCACAGAATTGCCTAGATTGAAAAGAAATTAAGATCATCGAGTCCAATCATTAACCCAACACAGACAGGTCCTCAACTAAACTCTATCCCTAAGCACTACATCTATACAGCTTTTAAATCCCTCCAGTGATGGGGACTCCACCACTGCCCTGGGCAACCCCTTCCAATGCCTGAGAACCCTTTCAGTAAAGAAATTCTTCCTAATATCCAACCTAAACTTTCCTCAGTGCAACTTGTGGCCATTTCCAGACAAGATGCAAGAGGCAAAGGTGGATGGAGCCAAGGAGCAAAGAGAGCAGCTCTTTCTGAGCACTGGCAATGCCTGCTGTGGGTGTTGGGTTTGTTCTACCTTCCTCTGGCCAGCATAAGTTCTTCATCTCTCCTCCGTGCCTACCTGCTACCCTGCTCTTCCCCTTCCCTGACATGAAAAGGCTGAGGTTGGGTGTTCTTCACCATCTGGAGAAGAGAAGGTTCTGAGGGGACCTTATTGTGGCCTTCCAGGATCTGAAGGGGGCTACAAGAAAGCTGGGGAGCGACTTTTTAGGCTGTCGGGCAGTGGTAGGACTGGGGGGAATGGGTCAAAACTAGAGGTGGGGAGATTCAGATGAGACATTAGGAAGAAGTTCTGCCCCATGAGGGTGGGGAGACACTGGCACAGGTTGCCCAGAGAGGTGCTGGAAGCCCCATCCCTGGACATTTTGAAGGCCAGGTTGGATGGGGCTGTGAGCAACTGATCTAGTGGGAGGTGTCCCTGCCCATGGCAGGGGGTTGGAACTAGATGATCTTTAAGGTCCCTTCCGACCCTGACAATTCTATGATTAGAGAGAGTCATTTGCTAGTTAGTCCTCACTTACACACACAATTTTCAAGCCATATTCTTCATTCCAGCAAAGGAGAGACAGTTAAAGTGTGAAAAATAAAGAAAAGATGGATCACTTGAAATCAGTCCATATACACCAAGCAATCTGCCCTATTACCTCACAGATTTCATCCCTTCCTCTTCTAGGTGAGACTTTCCCTTAAATGAGACTAGTGAGGACAATTTTGCAGAAATGTTCCATGCTCCATCTGCTCTGCTCTGACAAGTTAATGGCACGAGGCTGCATCAGCTCCTTTGCCTTAAAAACCACAATTGCCAATTTACTTACTAGCAGAATAAATAATACAGAAAATGGCATTTGGCTGGAAGGCAGCATATTTTTAATTCCAGGAGAAAAACTGATGGGCATTTTGATGAATGCATTCCCCCTCATGGCCAACTCAAGAAGACTTGAACGGACAGATAATCAAATAAATGTCAAACTGACAATTACCATTTAGTTTTCAGAAAAAAAAAAATGGGTTGGGTGAATTTCAAATTAACAAAGTGAACTTTAATAGCTGCCCTGCAACTGTCTGGTTTAACTGTACCAGCTACAACCTCTTCCCTGTCCTCCCAGCTACAACCCAAGCCTGGCTGCACATCATCATCTTTGATCAGGCACTGGACCAGGCTGCCCAGGGAAGGGGGGGAGTCACCATCCCTGGAGGTGTCCAAAAAATGCTTCAAGACATGGTCTAGGGGTCAGGGTGATGTTGGACTTGATGACCCTAAAGATGTTTTCCAACCTAAATGATTCTACGATCTCTTTAGAGAGAAAGGGAGATGGGGAGGACAACTCTCCATGCTCACCCAGAAAGCAGAAGCTACAATGGGCTTCCTAACACCCTCACTGCCCTTATGAATCCTTTTGACACTGCCTTCCCCATGACACTAGACCAGGTTTCTCCTTTTTCTTTTCCTTTGCACTTTTTAAGCTGTTTTCCACTTTGACCTGCCCACCCCACGCAGCCACTTGCTGAGGCTGGCACAGGCACTGCCCTTCTGCCTTTGCATTTCTCTGTGAACTCAGTTCTTCTGCAGTGCCTTCAAAACATTTGTTGGGATAGAAAAAAACCATTTGTTGGGATAGAAAAACTATTTGTTTCTCCCTGAGTGATCCCAGACAGACACAAGATGTTAAAACAAAGCCAAGGTTGAAAACCTCTCGGTGTCTTAAGAGTAAAAAGCACATCAGGACGTTGCTGTGAATTGGCTGTCACAATTTGTTGTACACATTAAATATTTACTGGGTGGTGCTGTGTCCAAAAGCTGTGTGCACTCTGGGAGAGGAGATGCAAACCTGGCTTATGGAAATGGCCACATCTCCACTGGAGGAGATGCTGGACCAACTTCTCCAGCACTCCACCCTGGCGCAGCTCCTAGAGCAACACACGGACTTGCCAGCAGCAAGAATCCACCCTGCTACAGCTAATGGGCTGAAAATGTTCATATTCAGCTTTCATTCATGACATAGTCACGGTGTCCATACTGGGGATATGAAGCATTCCTAAAAACTGGATTGGGATGCCCCAGCTGCCACTTGTCATCACCTGAAAGGGAAAAACTGTTTGCAAGGCTTAAAATATATCCCATCAAACTTCAGGCACTTATCTGAGGTGCCCAAATTAAAAGTCTATCTACCTTCCACTCCCAGAGTCACTGAGGAGAGAGACCACCACCTGCACAATGCCATCCACCCCTCTCCAGGTCTGATTTTTCTTCTGAAGCCTTTCTGCTGGATGATCAAATCTGATCCTTCACTTAGAGGAGAAGCTTCTGCACCAAATTGCCTGGATGTTTTCAGACAGAAAGTTTTGTTCAGGAGAAGTGGAAAGTATAGAGACAAGATGGGTGAGGCTGAAGGAGGAAGCACAAAGGTGGTGAAGCTGGAGGATCTGGAATGGAGCACACACTATGGACATGTATTGTGATTTATTGTACACAGAGGCTGCTTGGTTCCTTCTCTGTGATATTATCTCCTGTCCCTCCCTCTGTAGCCCAGTCTCCATACCATGAGAACCAAGGAGAGAAAGAAAAACACCTTAAAGACTCCTAAAAGGACCTAAAATGCAATGGCTGCTTTACAACATAAATGTGCCACAACTGCAATAACTGAGGCTAAAAGCAAACGTGTCATAGGCAATGGAGAAAATCTCCATTCAAAACTCCAACCTCTGGGTTCCCTTGGCTGAGATAACAGACAGCAAACCCTGATTTGGGTCTCAAGGGCTTTCATGCCTGCCAGAAGGTCTTCATGCTTCATTTCTTCTTCAGCAGCACATACAAAGCGGGGTAGCACTTCCACAGCAGTTTTGGGTTCATCTTGTTGCTCTTTGGAGATTTCTAACCCAGTATCTGGGTTACAGGAGTCCAGGTTAATACCACTCACCTGGTCCTTGCAATGAGGGCACTTCCACAAGTCCAGCCCAACCCAGCATGATTTGGGCTGGGGGAGAGGGAGCCCTAAAGGGACTTCAACTGGGTAGCAAAGTAAAACATCTGTACAGCAACATTTTACAAGGACTCAGAGTGTAGGGATTAGCACAGACTCTGGAAGAGCTCTATTAGTGCCCTGAAAAAAGCACTGAAAAAGCCCCCTAAGGTTTTATTTCACAGGACACGTGGCTCTTCAATTGCTGCTTTTATGTAGTAGTATTTGGATAGTGGTATGTAAATAAACAGCACACGGGAGCTGTCTTAAAAAGGTTATTACAGCTGCATAGCCAAGGCTCATGAGTAAAGAAACTCCCTATTTTGCATGCTCAGCAGGACACTGCTTCTAATTGCCCATTATTTTTTCCTCAGAGGTTTCCAGTAAAAAAATTATTGATGGTTTATTTTTCCCCTCTTTTCATACACTGGAGCAGGTGAACTCCTTTAGCCAAGATTTTCTTAAAGTCTGGGGCAAGCACCGTGGAAAAATCTCAGCCCAAGAGTGAAAATTCAGTCAAGTTAACAAGAATACAACAGAATATAAATCCAACAGATTTAATGATTGGCATGGTTGTTATTGCCAGGCAAGCAAGTGCAGATTTATGGGGCCATGCCTTGCAGGGGAGAACCACCCTTCCATAGTAAGCACATCTCACCCTTAGTGATAGATTTTTTAAAAAAGCTTTAAGGTACATTGAGATCTTTCATTGGCTATTTTCTGATTTACAGCAGCTGAGGACGTGGCCCTATAACATCAAGTCTTTCCTCCTTTCAATGAGCTCTGCTGTGTTTGCAACCTGCTCAAGTCATCTTGGGGCTTAGAGAAAACCAAATAATGGCTCAGAGCTGGGCCATCTGATGCCACCAACACCCAGGAATGGCTCCAGGATCTTTGTACTTACATTAAGCCAATCTTTTAGCTCTTCCTGACACCAAGTCCCCCTGAAATCACCAGTGGGTTTGCCCAAGCTCCAACTGTAGGATTTGGCCCCATCTATTTGTAGAAAACCAACATGGGATGGAAATTGGTCCCACGCTACCTTTTAATGCCCATTTTTCAGCAAAGCTGTTTCCTGCTCTCTAACCCAGCACCTCTCCCCATAATCTGGGAGAGGTGGATATATTTCTGCAAATGCAAACTAAATGTCAAGTCCCTGTGATGGGGGGAGTGAAAAGCCCAGAGAGGCTGCAGATGGAGATGCATCCCCCTGCTCTGACAGCATCTGCAGGACAGCAGCAAAACTCACTGTTATTTGACTAAATACCTTCCAAATCCCCAGCTGGAGCCACGTGATTTTCCTCTCTACAAAGAGGAGATGGAATTGCTCCATGAGGCTGCTCAACCCACTCATTCAGCCCTCTCTAGATTCAAGCCACACAGACTTTCCTGTCCCCCTGACAGTGCCCACGTCCTTATCTACTTTAAAGGATCAGCAGCTAAACTGCAAAATTTCTTCTGTACTTCAGCTAATGTCTGATATTAATCAGGTTCAGAAAGGATTCTTGGTTTGCTTTTTTCCTTCCATAAAGAGCAAATGTAATTTTCAGAATCATTTTTCCCGGTGACACGATATGAAGGATTTGCCTGCAGCAGGCAAGGCTGAAATTGGGTAGTTTCCATTTCTGTATTTAAGAAAAAAAGAGTGTCTTTTTCTTATTTCAAATTTCGGGCCTTTATTGTGGCTGGCAAGATGCAGCACTCCTCATGAAATGACACAAAGATCAATAAAGTACTAAACGGTTGGAAATGAAAATGATGGAGTTGACCTTTAAAGGAAAAAATAGATATTGAACTGTGTTTTCAGCAAACAATTATTCTAGTAATTAAACCACAAAGCCCTGAGCATCGATTAGATGCTAGAAATAAAATCTGATTATCTCAGGGACTCATTTTCATGCAAATACTTAGGAATATGAGCACCACACAGTGTTAGTTGTGGAAGGAAAATACACTTGCTCCTGTTTGCTGACAGAAAAAGTCTGATAGCACATTCCTCTCACATCAAGAACTGAACATCAGCTCCCACTGTGATTCAATGCTCTCGTGATGAAACACCAAATGGGGACTTCAGGTTCCTGACACCGGTTCAATAGCATTGCAATTGACTTCTTGTATAACCACAGGCAAGTAAATTAATCTCTGTTATTCCATTTTCCATCCCTGCCATGGGAATAGGAAGGATATAATATATAATATTTAGTAGGGCTTTTCTGTTCCTGTCGCTTGTATCAGAGCCTCTTCCTACATAATTTAATGGCCCCTATTGTGACACCTCCATCTAGATGCCATGTTCTAGGAGCTGATACAGGACAGATATTAAATCACAGTAAAATGGGCTTACTCAGAAACAAATGCTCTTTAGGAGGCCAATATTTTAAGTAGTAAAGTATCTAGGGTGCTAAGGAAAACCAAATATATTCTCCTTTCCCTACCCTCATTAGGATCCATTCAGCCTATTCTTGAAGACAGAAAAAATTTTAATGAACGTGTGCAAGGAGAAGCAAATTGTCAAATAAATATAGTACCAAAGAGGGAAGAATTCTGCTGCTCAGAAAGATTCTCTGAACGTGGATTTGTGACAGAAATTGAACCTGATCTTACTCCTGCTCCAGGAAGGAGCATGAAACACAGGACAACAGATCAGCCTTTCCCTATGAGGTGAAACTCCACTAACTCCAATCTGCTGTCACATTATAGGACTTGTGTCCATTGATGCCTTTAATAACACAAGGAAAACTGTGCATGCTGCCAGAGCCCAGATCCAGAGAGGGGTTGATATGCAACCCATGAACCTGTGACTGCCTGAACTTCACACTCAGACTAATGAAGGGTCCACAAAAAGATGCTGTTTATTTAATTCACATAAAGCCTTAATTACTGTCCACTAAGATCACCACGAACCCAATCAAAGACTCAGACTTATAATATATTGAGCCCCAAATGGTCAATATCCATCTTCCCTTATAGTAAAATTCACAACTATGAAGGCTCAAAGTCTGTGGAGCAAATTCTCCTTATCCAGCCAGGGAGGAAGAGGAGAAAAATCAAATAGTTTCATGAGGCAGGTGAAGAAAGTCAATGGGTTTCCCCAAACCTCTCCCAGTCTCCTGCAGTGTTCACAGTGGGAATGAGCCCTAGAGAAATCAGAGGAGAAAGGGAATGAGCAAAGGGCAAAAGAAACCAGTGGGGAGAATATGGGGATAGTAGGATCTCACTAGCAGTACAGTGATTTTCCAGTGTGCTCACACTTCCCAGTGATTTATGCCTGCTGCAATGGCCTCTGTCACTGGCAGATTTCATCCCCTAAAAACCAGAGAAACTCCAGAAATCACAGCACTCTTTGGAGGGCAGGTCACTGAGAAGGCTGCAGGAGAGCTGGGCACCAGGAGACTGCTGATGAGACTGAGCTCCAGGAAAGTGATGGCACAAAAACACCTCATGGCTGGCAGTGAGGCAGGCAGGGGGGTGATGCCACACAGCACCACACCAAGGCAGCAGGAATGATGCCTTCTACTCACTGTAATGCATTCTGAATGAACACTGCCACCCCAAATGTATAACATATGAAGTGGGGGAGGGAAGTCCTCGGTGTCAATCCCATCAAGTCATGTAAGACCAGGTTAAACCAAGCGACGGGAGCTGCTGTGTCAGAAAGAGTTACTACAGCACTGACTAAAGCAAAATATACATCAGAAATGGAATTCTCATCCTTGGTGCCTGCAGGGACCAGAATGACCGTGGGCAACCATCCACACAGAGGAGCCAGGGTGATGGATCCATTCTCAGCAGCAATCAGCCCCTCCAGTGGGAACGTGCTCTGCTCCCTGCCGCTGGCAAACGCCACATGGAGTCTGGCAGCTGTCTTAAAATGATTCCCCAGGGGAAGGAGCTAAGGTTAAGGAACATTTTGAGGTAATTTTGGAGTTGAACGGTCACGGTCACCTCCCAGGCAAAGGCTTTGTGCCTCATTGCATGCTCTGCCCAACACTGCAGCAGCCTGAATGCCAGAGTAGCATCCAGAACATTAACAGAATGATGTGAGGATGCTGGAGGCTGGCTGAGCTTTCATTACAGCCAACTTCAGCAGCCTCATTCAGGCCAGAAATGCTTGAATCATTCACCTCCCATCACCACCTCCCCTTTAGATGCTGCCTTTGGGCTGGAGAACAGTTGTAGACACCACATTCTTGAGGAGCCATCCTGGGCACACCATGGTGTGCTTGGGGAGATGCACGTCCAGCTGGCTGGCTGGTCCACTCCACCAGACCTCAGACAGTCCCTCTGGGCATGCACATATCCAGTGAGCCACAACACACATCCAGTATGGGTTGTTTCCCAGTACCCTGACCCAAAGCTGAGCTCAAGACACCCAGTCAGTTATGATGGACACTTTTGCCATCCAGATCACAAGGCTGGAGTTAAACAGAAGGGATTTGTAGTGAAGTGACAATAAATCCTGATTTGATCCATCACCCTCTTTCCCCTGAGATCTACAAGCTCTGGACGAGCAGCAGGTACATCTCCAACCCCTCAGCAATAAGCTTGGAAGTTGTTTGGCTGATCCCACCAGAGAAACAGTCCAGGAAGCACTTCTCCATCAAGGCTCTTGGCCATGCTGTGGTTTGCTAGTGAATGCAAACTCACAACTGTACCAAGAGGATGATGCAGGAACGAAGAAGAACCTGCAGTGGGGAGAAAATGTCAGTGAGAGTACAGGGGTCTACAGGGCCATGGTGTAGAGAGGGAAGAGGCTGTTCTGATTGTCCCCAAGCACTTGAACAGCTCCTAGATGCTACCACACTGTCAAAAGGGAGAAGATTTCTTCCTGTTCTCTTCTCTTCCAGGCTGGGCTGGCCATAGGACAGATCTCATCAGCGGTGAAGGCCACCAAGGTGCTTAGGGATGAGATGTCCATCCAGTACTAGGTGAATGTAAGGGGAGATCTGGTCTCAGAAAAGTTGAAAAGCTGATAAACCCTAAATACAGTCTTTTTGAGCTTATTCTGAGACAGGTTGCAACTGTTCTGGCACCGCAGATGTGCATTTATACCACTATAAACTCACTTACATCACTACAAACTCACTTACACCAAACAGAATCATAGAATATCAGGTTGTAAGGGACCTCAAGGATCAGCTGGCCCAATCTTTCTTGTCAAATGCACAGTCTAGATAAGATGTTCCAGTATCCCATCCAGCTGAATCTTAAAAGTGTCCAATGTTGGGGAAGCTGAGCAGAAATTACTGCCTCATTTGAATGGCAGTGATTTATTCCCATCTCATACCCAAAGGAAACAGCTGAGCCAGGCTCTGCTCCAGTGCTTCACCCCTCTGGGCCAGTGCCTCCCAATGGTTTCATTACAAGAAGCTGGAGACACACAACTAGGCAACGGGAGAACATCTCTGTAGGAACACAACAGAGAGAGCACCTTCTTCTCTACTGCTATCTCAAAGTCTCACTCAAGCTCACGCTGAGCTCTTAGTGACTCTTTTATAGCACAGAAGTCTGTTCTCAGCCTTCTTTCTCCAGGAAAGAAACAACAACTCTGTCTAAGATTTGGCCAGTGCCAACTGCTGCATCACTTCCCACTGGCCCACCCCATACCCACATCACCCTGCTCATCCTACCTGGGGTATCTAGGTCTGCAAGACAGACAGGGAAACCCATGGACACCATGGAGATGTGACTAACAGAGCTACCAGCCAGCCAGGACCAAGGTCCTCTATCCCATTTTCTGTTTGTGAGCCTCAGTAACAGCATTACTATCATGGGCCAGGAGGTTTTTCACCATGATGAGATAAGTGGCAACACTTTCAGCTTTGCTGGCTTCAAACTAGCAGCCCAGGACATCTCATATTGACTGAAACGGCTGAAGAAGCTCTAAGCATTAGCTGCAGAAGCTGCTTGAGGACTTCAGCAGCAGCATACCAGCAGAATTGCACTTCAGAGCTGTCCTCCAGCTCCCTCCTCTGCACTCAGCCTCCCCAGAGCAGGGTAGCTGGAGCTGTCACAGGCAGGGATTGTGCTGATCAGCTGTCTGCAGATCAACCTTCATGCTCTGGCAGTGCTCATGCCTTGTCAGCCCTGCCAGGCTTCACAGGCTGCTTGGTGCACTCAACGAGCCTGGGTTGGGATAATTGAAAGCAGTGCCCAGTGATTGACTCCAAACACATCACACACCATCTCCAGGGTGCTGAGCCTGGGCTATGAAAGGGAGGAGCTCGGAGTATGGAAAGGAGTGAAGAAGAAACAGTCTGCCTCATTTTGAGGGGCTGCAGGGAGGTGAATCTCTAATCCATGATATATTCTAACACAGAGGATCATAGTCTCGTACTTGGCACTGGAACATCAGCTTGTCCCAAAGCTCAGCACATGCCTCTGGCCCACACTACTTGCCAGACCCTTAAGATACTTATGAAGCATATTCCTATTGCTGGTGTCCCAACATCTTTCTCAGAGTTGCATCCACCTTCCCTAATGAAAAGCCTCATAAAGGAGATGTTCATAAAGAACATGTGGAGGCCCCATCCCTGGAGACATTCAAGGTCAGGCTTGGTGGGGTTCTGAGCAACCTGACCCTGTTAGAGACATCCCTGCTTATAGTAGGGGAGTTGGACTAGATGACCTATGATGACTAGATGCATCCTATAAGCACATCCAGTGTTCAAGCACCAGGACAGGAGAAGAGCTATGGAGATGAGGTAGTTAAACTAAACAACTGTGATGCTCCAGGGACAAAGAGATCACAGACACTTGGAACTAGAAAGTCAAAGGCTTCTTCTTGTCAGCAACAAGGCTCTTCTCATAACATTGGCCAAACCTCAAAGCAGCTCTGAGATGGAGCTTGCAGGTGGAAGAGGACTGTATGGTCCTCTGCTGGACCTCTGTGGTGGCCCAACTGCTCATCACAGAGAAACAACATGCTCACCAGCCTCTCAAGTCAATACCTAGGCTCTCTCCCTCCTATTGCCATGCATCAAAACTCAAACTTGTCTTTTGCCACCCCATGCAGAGAAGCCCAGGTTGGGTTGCCCCTGTTGTTGGACAAAGCAGGACAAGAAGGGACGTAGCTAAAATGCAGTATCAGAAACTACCATGTCTATAAATGTAATGGAAATCACAGTGGGGAAGGGAACTCACAAATATTACCCTGCTTTGTTCCAAAACAGCAGTTATGGGCTTCCTAGAATACCAGGACTTTCCAGGCCTTAGATGAGATACTCTTAGAAACCCATGAAACTCTCCCAGTCACCACCACAGGGAGTCAAACTCAGCTTTGATTAAGCAAAACCTCTGCAATACACCAGTGAATGGGGCTTGATGATCATCTCCCTGACTATGACAACTGGGACAAACAGGGAAACTTAATGCCAACCAAAATGGTGGCTCTGCCCATCTTCTGTGTTGTGAGAGTGATGAAGAGAAGATGCTGTCCAGAAGGGATCTGGGCACCAGGAGCACTGCTGAGTGCCCTGGGGAGGTGACTTCATGTCTCTTGAGTCTCAGCTCCCCAAATGCAGAAGAGTGTTAATGAGATCAGCTGCCTCTGAGAGGCACAGAATCATAGAATGGTNCATCTTGCACAAGACCTGTTCTCCACAGGGAGCTGGACACTATTACTTGTAGAGCCCTCCCTGGAGCTGCACAACAAGGACAATTATTCATCTCTTCTCTTTCTGAAGAAGTCAGGGCCCTGCACGTGCTGGGGAATGATAACCTGTTGTTTGCCATAAACGTGGTAATTATAACTAAACCTCTTCATTAACATGGAAATGACAAATAACAAATTAGAATCAAGCATCTACAATTAGGCTAAAAAGCCACAGCAATTTGTTATTCTTCGCAAGAAATCATTTTTCACATCATTTGCTGTGAATGAGTCCTCATTATGTAATGGTATTCAGCTCTTCCACCACTTTTCAGCTTTGCAGCTTTATTAATTACATTCACAACACTTCTCCAATACCCCAAGCATTGTTATCTTCATCTATTGACTGGGAATCCAGACCTGAAAGCACTGATGGGATGGTATTTACAGCCAAACGGAGGCAAGAAGACCCAAAGCCAGTGAAGAAAGCAGGGGAAAAAATCTGCAAATCTCCTCAGCACGGATAGAATTCTGTTCCAGCAGCACAGGAATTTGCATTTCAACACAAAAAGTTTCAGACCAGCGTTGAGTTCTTCTGCCAACCTCACCCAGAGCCCTATTTTACTGTCATAACAAAAATTATCTCAATGGCACTTCCCATTCAGTTACCAGCAAAGCTTCTTAATGCAAGTTGGGCCATGAGGCAATGAGCATTCAAAGCCAGGGGGTATTTCTCAGTAATGATGACTTGGACACCTGACTGCAATCAAACCAAAATGGTTTCACTGAGTCTGCATTGGCTGAGGGTAAAGTGAGTTTGACAGCCAAAAACTCTCCCAGGAGGCAGAACGTGACAGGCTGATGCTGGGCTATCCAAAAGAAGGAGCCACAAATGTTTTTGGTGGACACCCCAAAAGGTGGAGAAGGCAGCTCCTTTTGTAGCCTGCATGGGGGGAAATGGCTGATCTCAAGCACTTCAACACTGAAAAGTCTCTAGGGAAATGCTTTGAAGGAGAGGAGGAATTTTGGTTGCTGGAAAGACTGGCAGCTTCAGGGTATGCACCATGGCAGGACTTGGCTCTTGTTGTTCTGCATGAGGCCAAATTCAACCCCCTGAGCAGCAGACCTGGTTCCATGGGGCTGACAGTGTAAAACTGAACTGGTAGGACTCATCACTGTGCATCAAACTGGTACAGTACCATAACTTGGACCTTGCAACTCCTGGTTCCTCCTCAGATTCCACCTATGCCCTGGAGGGGGGCTCTGGCTTGAGAGAGTAAACCCCAAACCAAGCACCAGCCCTATCTCCATGTCCCTCTGCCCTTGTACCTTCAACCTAGCTCCTCATATATTAAGTTGAATTGCTGTGGCTATTCCAAGGGCTGCAGAGAAGCAAACCCTCCCTTTTCTCCACAGCACCTATTAAGAGTTCTGGGTGAGACTTTGCAGACAAATACCTCAGAATCCTGTTGAAGTGTGTTGCCACCTTGCAAAATCATCATCACCTCCCAGAGGGCTCCACATGCAAGCAAAAGGGTTAATTTGTCCTCAGATTATCCATCTGCATTTTCCATTTATTCCACATATGGTGCAAAGCACAGCTCCTGATAGATTAGTCTGTGGGACTTCAGTCTCTGTGGGGTTTGCTGTTGTCCCCATGCACCTGATGCTGTGGTGTCCTCCACCCCAATCCTTCTGCTCAGAAATGAATGGAGCTGGTGTTTCTCCAAGCAGATTAAGATAATCTCTAACAATTTACTTAGGCTGAAAGGGCATTACCCTGATTGGAACTGGGCAGAAACCACTCTCTGATTAGGCCAGTGATAGGATGTGTCTCTAAGAAGACATTTTGGAATATGAATATCTCTGAATGAACTCCTGGTTTTGCTGCCATCATCTGTCCAAATAACGAAGAAATTATTTGATGGGCAAGAACCCTCACAAAATTATCTGGATAAAGCTTCAGGGCTTAATCTGCTCTCAAAGTAGCAGCAAATGCTTATTATCTAAATGCTGATGGCCACTCTACTGCTCAGCTTCTAAAGGCCACGAAATGGGCCAGAAAGTTTTCTGTAGACTTAAGTGTTGTGTCGTGTCCTCTAGGAAGACAAACTTTGCAGAGACAGACATGTAAAGAAGGCACTGACAGGCCCCAAGAAAGGAATAAGCAGAGGAAACTTCTTAAACTCACTTTTGTAGCGGCCTGATTGTGTTGTGGTTTTAAAGGACAGTAGATACACTGACATGGCATCACCCACAAGGTAAGATGATGCAACAGAGGTCAAAAAAGACAAGAAAAGCAGCAGGAGAAGGCAGAAGAAAATACCTAGAGGTTGATTTTATAACTCCCAGTGTGCAGATAAATCTCATGTTACATGCTAAAAGTAATCAGTCTGGAGAAAGACACAGACATCTCACCAGACTTCATGCAGGGGGCTTGAAGTTGCTTATCTTCCAACAGGTCTTGCAAAACCCTGCAAACAAGTCATAGAATCATAGAATTGTCAGGGTTGGAAGGGACTGTCAAGATCATCTAGTTCCAACCCCCCTGCCATGGGCAGGGACACCTCCCACTAGAGCAGGTTACTCACAGCCCCATCCAGCCTGGCCTTCAAAATGTCCAGGGATGGGGCTTCCACCACCTCTCTGGGCAACCTGTGCCAGTGTCTCCCCACCCTCATGGGCAAGAACTTCTTCCTCACGTCTCATCAGAATCTCCCCACCTCTAGTTTTGACCCATTCCCCCTGGTCCTACCACTACCCAACATCCTGAAAAGTCCCTCCCCAGCTTTCTGGTAGCCCCCTTCAGATACTGGAAGGCCACAATAAGGTCCCCTCAGAGCTTCTCTTCTCCAGACTGAACAACCCCAACTCAGTCTGTCCTCGTAGGAGAGGTGCTCCAGCACTGGACACAGTCAGTGAGCACCCTCTAATCTCAAAGGCAATGTTAATAACCTCCCTGAGAAGGGAACCATTATCCAACAGCACATTCCAGAAATACACAAAGCCAAGAAAAGGTTGGGAACCAGAAATTTCTTCTGGCTGTTTGGGAAGTATCACAGTCCATCGTCCAGGAGAGAGCTGAGCCTGAATAACCTGCAATTTTTCAGTTTATAACTGCAAATATTCTGCCCAGGGAATTGTGCTTTTTCCACAGCACAAACAAAACCTCTGCAGGCCACCTAAGATCTGCAGTTCTCTGTAGGTAAAGTGAAACTGCAGAGTGCTGCTGAAATTCAACCCTAAACATGACTGGTACATTACTGGCCTTATCCTACAATGTTGTCAATTAGTTGACAGATTTAGGTAATTACTGATCAAGCCTAATTAGAAGTTTGATTGACAGACCAGCAGAGCTGTTGGCTCAAACGAGTTCACGACAGCATCCTGATTTATAAATCTGTCCCTTGACTGAGAATTGCTATTTGTCCCCATTTCCTTGAACCCAAAGGGATACAGGAGTTAAAGTTTCATTTCCAAAGTCCGTTGCTAAGAGATAACAAGCAGATCTTCCAAAGCCAAAGGAGCAACAAACCACCCATTTCCATACGAGCTGCTGGACCCTTAATCCAGGAGGCTTTGGGAGTTTGCAGCCCATTTGTGCATACAAGAAAATTTCCATTCCTGGATCTATGAATAGCAAACAAGACCCTGTGAAACACAGCAAAGCAAATCTATTGGGTGCCCTGCTGAAAATGCCATTACTCCCTGTGCTACTGCACCAGCTTTTCTGCATTGAAGAGCTGAGATATGATCCTGCCCATGCTGCAGGTGGGAAATTAACTCAGCCCACCAGTGACAACAACTGCAGGGCAGGCTGGTCACCAAGGAACATGCCCAGAGTCCATGGAGTGACACTGATGTCTGTACTCAGCTGCATGCCCCTGAGTTAAATTACCAGCAAGGTCACCCTCTGATTTCAGTATACAAATGTTTTCTGTGGAGCCTGGTGAACCTGAAAGCCACTGTGCAGATAAGCACCTTGGAAGGTACCTTCACTCACTGAGTCACATCTCCCTGCCAGTGCACACAACTGGACAGTTTCTGGGCTATCTGTCTCTAGCATATGTCATAGAATCATAGAATCATTAAGGTTGGAAGTCCAACCTTCATCCCAACATCTCCCTGACCCCTAGACCATGTCCCGAAGCACCACATCTACTCAGTTTTAAATACCTTCAAGGATGGTGACTCCACCACCTCCCTGGGCAGCCTGGTCCAGTGCCTGAACACTCTCTCAGTAAAGAATTTCTTCCTAAATGTCCCTGCAGGGGAAGCTTGTGCTGAAGGCAGAGAATGGCTGTACTGGATCAGCTTAGCCCCACATCCCATCTCTGAAGGCAGCTGCTGACAGAAAAGCCTAATGCAGGGCAAACACACACTTGATACTCCCCAGCCTCACTCTCCAACCTGCAGCAATTTTCTACTGGTCCAGGGGTCACAGCTTTCCTCTTTAGCAGACTTCAATACACATTTTTATCTCAGAAACATTTTGTTTATGAGCAAAATGTAACACAAGGAGGAAGAGACAGAATTTCCTTAGTTATTTCTAGTCTTGTGACAGCTGAAAGGACATTTGAGATGAGACATTCATGTGGTAACTGCTCTACAAACATGTAAAGAGAGACAGTATCTACCCAAAATAACCTAAATGAATCAGCCACCACAGAAGCATTGATATTATCCCAGCTATGAACACTAGGACTCAGGCACAGGATGGGTAAGGACAAGGCAAGGATGAGTAAGATTTGTCCAAGGACATATAAAAAAAAGCAGTGCTGCCAGTAATTAAACAGATGAGACCAGGCTCTGCTTAGTGTAGCTCAGAGCAAAGGTCTGGTCAACAGTGGCCACCAGCATTTGTCTAGGAAAAGCTCATGAACAGGATGATCCCAGAGTGATGCTCCCCTCACACACCCTCCAGATACAGATGGATTTTTCCTCTCTGAAATCACCTCCCCAAAAGGAAAAGCAAAGCTCCAAACTGTGAACATCCTCAGCAACCTGTGGATGGATGTTCTGCCACGGTCAGTGATGCACTGAGCAAAGTCACATCTAATTTGTTATGAACCTGCCTCCTCCTGCCTGTTCCACATGATGCTCCCCAGGTCCAGACCCGTTTCCCTGCTCCACACCACCTGTGATTTTACCAGCCCTGGTCAAGGTCTGTGTAGTCATTCCTTGCACAGAATCCCACTTATCCTCCAGTTTTACTTGTTATTTATCCTTTTGGTTATCCTTCTTTTTCCACACGCCTTTTAGAGTTCTGCTGTGTCCTTTTCCAGATGGGTGCTGAGTGTTTAGGGTCAAAATGATGATTGTTATTTTTCCCTCTGTTCCTTTGTTCCTACTGTATCATCTTCCCCTTCCTCTCAGAAGATTTGGAGCAGAGAACTTGCTCTAATTTCTGCTCTTTGCCAAGAGTCCCCCGTTCACCATCCACACTCCCTCTCTTGTAGTCATAGGGCTAACAATAAAAACAACTCTCAGCCTGAATTTCCCTCTGAAACTTGACTGTCCCTAGGATTTTCTCCAGGATCTCTTTAAGAAATACTATCTACACTTTCCTACTCACCCAGCTGTAAATAAGTCCTATCTTCTTCCATGACTCAGCAGGGATATTTACTCTGAGCATTAACACCCACCCATCCCAAGCTTAGAATGACTGTGGAGAAAACCTCTGCATCACTACCCGGGGCCTGGGACAGGGCAGGATGGGTCCAGTGCTCATCATCTGGGAACCCTATTAATCAAGTCTGGGTTTAAGCAGTGCAGAGCAGAGGAGGGAAGCAACAGGGCTGGGAGGCCATGAGGAGGAACTCCAGCACCCTCAGCAGCACTCTGGGGAGCTGCAGAGCTCTCCTGGCTCATCCCAGGGAGATGAGGACAAGGGGACTCTCCTGCCCACGCCTGCTATGTCATCCATCCAGTGTCACTGTTGGCAGGAGCTTGAAGCAGATTCAGAATATATTAAGAATTAAGAGTCCCACTGTTTTTTAAACCCTCATATTCCTCTTGAGAGCCCACATGGTGGTGACTAATCAAGCCTTAATCACTAATCATTGCTGCTGTCAATTAGTTAAAGCCTCTTTCCTGCACCAGAAGACTCTGACTCGGGGATGCCAGCTCTGGTTTGCAGGGATCATGTCCATGTGCAGATCCATGTTCATGCACTGCCCCAGGAGCTCCCACCAGCTCCAGTGATGCCTCTGGGAGACATCCCCAGGCACAGGATCCCCTGCAGAGCCCTGGGAAAGAGCCGTGCAGCTGCACCCCAACTCCTGGAGGCATTTCTGTGTGCTTGGTGCTGTCAGGACCCACCTGAGTGGTAGGTACAGCCAGGCCAGAACATCCTCTTGGACAGAGGTCATCTAGTATGGTTTGAGACATTCAGCCTGGGCCAAACTTAACCACTGTGACTTTTGCTCTGAGCTTCTCAGGGGGCAAAGTTTGAAGTCAAACACAAGGGGCCAGTGATGCAGCCCTGTTAAACACGAAGCAAAATGGTACATGGGCCTGGAGAAGGGTCTTCCCAGACCTCACAGCAGCTCCAAGGCTGTGGGACCAGAGCCTCCCACCACAGCAGACACCAGAAGGATGCTCAGTTTTGCTAGCTGGGATTCTGACTTTATCTGCTCCAGTAAGATATGCACCTTAGCAAAAAATGCTCCTGGCTTGCCTCTGTCTAGCAGAAGTTAAATTAACTCCGTGCCTCTCCATGTCTGGCAAAGAAACCCACCTCCAGCCTAGATATTACACAGCTGCATATATGATGTCTATTGGAGGACTCTATCCTTGCCTGCTAAGCCCCAAAATATCTCCTAAATCAACAGCACATTATTTGCACTTAATAAAATCTAGCCTTCCTAAGCAGCACTCACAGGAACATGTTCTGGCTATGGGTGAGCACAATCAACCAGAAAGCTTCACTGGGGCTACTCCTCTGGTCTAACACTACACTCAACCCTCTACCCAACACTCCCTACAACCAAAAAATAGAAAGAGATTGTATTTTACCCATTCTTACAGATGCAGAAAATAACAAAACCCAAAATGAAGATATTTTACTGAATTCCACCTTGTCATTTACCAGAACTTGCTTATGGACAGTTGCAAGGAAAGTCAGAACTGAGCAGGACAAAGCAACCCCCCTTAATCATAGGAAGGAACAGCTTCTGCCTGGACTGGAAGGGCAGATGCCAAGACCTCTCCTCAAGATCTAACCCAAAGCACCCGCTCACATCTGGGTTTTGGGACATCTGTTTGAAAGGGAACAAAAGTTGAAGTGGTTGAATCACCATCCCTAGATGTATTTAAAAGCCATCTAGATAGGGTGCTCAAGGATATGGTGGAGAAGTGGCCTGGTAGAGATAGATAGTGGTTGGACTTGATGATCTTAAAGGTCCTCTCCAACCACAGTGATTCTGTGAAAATCAGGGCTACTCGAAGTGGGGGAAGTCCCATGTCAGGTCAAGAGGGTGGTTTGAGGAAGCCATCAAGGGCCCTTTGAAATCCTCCACTCACATAAGACCTGTCTATGGTATGATGCAACAGCACACCCAGCTTACAGCAACAGGAGCACAGCACATGTCACTGCTAACAACACATGAGGTCCCCCAGGACACACCTTGTGTGTCCCTGCAGAATGGGTGGCTCGGAGAACAGGGCTCAGCTACTGGGATTACATGGGCAGCAAGTCAAGGGAGGTGATTCTGCTGCTCTCCTCCATTCTGAGGAGACCCCCCTGCAGTGCTGGGGCAGCTCTGGAGTCCTCAGCACAGCAGAGACATGGAGCTGGGGGAGCGGGGCCAGAGGAGGTCCCAGCAATGATGGGAGGGCTGGAAGCCTCTGCTGGGAGGCCAGGCTGGGAGAGTTGGGTTTGTTCAGCCTGGAGAAGAGAAGGCTCCAGGGAGACCTTCTGGTGGCCTTGCAGGACTTAAAGGGAGCCTGTAAGAAAGATGGGGGCAATCTTCTTAGCAGAGCCTGTGTGACAGGACAAGGGGTGATGGTTTGAAACTAAAAGAGGGGAGATTAGACTCGAGGGAAGGAAGAAGGTTTTTACAAGGAGGTTGGCCAGACCCTGGCCCGGGTTGTCCAGAGAGGTGGTCGATGCCCCATGCCTGGAAACATTGCAGGTCAGGTTGGATGGGGCTCTGAGCAACCTGCTCTAGTTGAAGATCTGAGGGGAGTTGGACCAATCTTTAAAGGTCCTTTCCAACCCAAAATATTCTATGGCTGCATCGAGCCCTTTGCTAAAAACAAGCAAAATGCTGAACTCCTGCAAAACCAGACCATGGAAATACCTGTGTGAGAACGTCAGAGGGGAGCAGGGGGGATGTGGGGAAAGCAACCTGGAAAAGGAAGAAAACTGGAGAAACTCTTGGCAACACTCCCCATTAATAAAGCCTCAAGCGCAGATGGCGTTGCCAGTATATTAAAATAAATGACAGGCTATGGGGGAACAGCTTTGCTGAAACCCGTTATTACATCCCAGGCTTGGATCAGGCTGTGATTAGAGTTAGTCAAAAAACAATGAAGAAAGGAAAAAAAAAAAAGAAGAAAGCAAAAGCCTCCAGTAATTCTCCCCGTATCGACCCTTCTCTGTGATTAATGCTGATACCCTCCACTTTTCCAAAACAACAATTGCTGGAGGTTTGAGGTAATCATTTCATTGTCAGTCAAAATTTGAGCAATTTACTCATTTCCAGTAGATGTTCCTAAGTCGCTCTCAGGCAGAGCAGGTCTTGTACATCTATCAGGAGAGGCTCCTTCCAGGAAGGAACTTTGATCTCCTTTGATCCTCAAGTGGTCTTAATTTGCAGAACCACCAGAGGGGAGGCAGGTTTAGCATCAGTCATTTGTGCTTTGTGCTACCCGAGCAGAGAAAGAGCATATCTATGTCCTCATTAGAAAGGAATATTTTAAACCTATCTTCTCTATAAATTACCTGCCCTCCCCCTGCTCCTGGTTGCAATGAGCTCTCTCCCTTTGTCTCTTACCAGCTCTGCAATGGAGCCAAAGTTTTAACCCAAGAGTTCAGCCTCTGACGCAAATCCCCAGAAGGACAGAGGCAGTTCAAGGCTGAGGAACCTTCTCATTCCCCCTCTCCATTTCTTTTTTTGGAGGGCTGAAAATTGACAGATCTTCTGCACCGTAGTATAGATCACTATTAGGAAATAAATGTGATTTCTCCAACATAAGGACAAGCCTCTTTTTAAGTGGCAAAGGCCACCCAGATGAGCACATAAAGGAAAAATTAGTAACTCTCAGGGAAAGCTACTGCCCTGCCTGTGTTCTTCAATCAAACTAAGTGATTGCTAAAACCCAAAGGGAGAGAGGCCTGGAAACCATCTCCTCTGTCTAAATGCAGCCAAGTTTCCTGACATATAAACTGAAGGCTCAAAGAAGAGGCAGAGCTCGCTAAGATGTGAAACACGTACACACTGAAATTGCAAACATGAGGAACAAAAAAGGATTACTACAGATTAAAAAGAGTGTGAAGACAAGACACCAAGAGTTATATTGCAGTAGGGCTGACAGACAAGGGGACAGACAGACAGTGCTGAGGCAGCACTAGAAGGATGCCTCACCATGCTGTGCAGGAGCCCAGATGGTGCTTGCTTGGCAGATGCCATCCAGCCTTTGCAGCACGGAGCTCTGCACAGGCTAATGGACCCTATCCTTTAATCCAGGAGAAAAACCAAGATAAATTACTTGGAGCAGCAAATGCCAAGCTGTGCTCCAAGGTAGACACGTCCTAACTCTAAAGGCTGCAGCAAACGCATGGATAGAGCCAGACAGCTGGAGAAGGGCAGAAACTTTCAGTCGTGTTCTTAAGTTTTCCAGCTTTTCTTTCTTGGACCAACAAGAGCAACAGGCTAAAAGCCTCTTAGAAGAAGTCCTCCTGTGGTGGGAAGGTCCAGGAGTTTGATGTTGCTGCAGGCTGCCCTTGGCTCCCCAGAAAGTCAAGAAGGGTGAATTTGCTCAGCAAATTGTAGGCAATTGATAGCCCAGACTTCAGTTCCCTAATGTTCTTCACACACAAAAGTCACCCAAGGTTCCCATGCCCCAAGCTGGGGAGACTCAGCCCTTTCTGCCACAGGCACTATCGCTCCCTCCTTGTGGGTATTTCAGGAGATTTTTGCATGGCAGGGTAGTGAGGACCAGGAGTGCCAGCAGCCCTCAGGCTCAGGTTCATCTGTACCTCCCACCATCCACTAGAAAGGTCCCCCAGTCAGCCAGACCTCAGCTGGGACCCCTCACACCGACCATGTCAGCCACAGTGATAAATGTCCCCTCTCTCCTCCCATGAGCCAGCAGATGATTTCTCTCTAGCCACACATCTCACTGAAGAAAAAGAGGCAGAAATGCTGTGGATGGACAGGACCTCTTCATTCCCCCCAGCAACAGCCAGTAACTCCAGTTTAACACCTTGCCTGATGGGATCCCATCTTGTTTGAGGGAAAGGAGAGAGAAGGCACATCCAAACCTGAGCAAACGCCTCTAAATCCACCCCCAGCTCCTGGAGGCAGCACTTTAAGGGCTGGTAACAAATGGGCTGAGCCAGTCTTCCTCTGACACGGGTTTAACTCAGCACATAAACCTTGTGGAAGGGCTCCTATTTCAGAATAATGTACTGGAGGAGGCTACAGTGCTGCTGGTTCTTGACATATTCCACCAAAAATGTCAGGCTAAAATACGAGCCCAAGTTTCCTGCTGGAGGTTTCCATGTCTTCCCCTTCCATATGATAAACTGCAAGCATACATATTTTTTTTATCCCAAGTAACAGCTTTATTTCACCCATTCCTGAGAGCTGCTGGTTTTCAAAGCTGGGAATCACCAAAACATCCCCAAACTTCTGTTTTACTCATCTCTATTCCCTTCCCTTGGTCTCGATTTCTGCTTTGAGGACAAGAATTGAGGTGCTCCCCAGAGGCAGGACGTGGCTCCAACCCATTAGTGTTCATGCATCATGGTTGGAAACTCCTTATCCCTGCTCACAGCAGAACAGACTCACTGTCAGCTTCTCCCTTTTGAAATGCACAGGCCTCATTTGTGAGGATGGAAAAAAGGGCAGAGAGGGTGGTAGGTCAGGATCACAGGGCTCAGACTCGCCCAAGATTTACATCTCCTGGAAGGTTCCATTGTCCAAGGTGCCAGCACAAGGCATAGGGCTGCTTCTCACCATGCTACTCATCACCACGCTGCAGAGCACAAGTCTTATCTCAGCTGGCTTCAGAGCAGAGGTAGGAGCAAGGCAGGTCAAAGAAAGAAGCAATTTAAAGAGGGGAAAGAAACACAGTCCCCAAAACACCTTGGGATAAAATCATGACAATAAAAAGCCATCTTTGATGTGAATTGTTCCCTCCTGGGAGCTGCTCTGTTGTCACACCAACATACAGCACATCGAGCTGCAGAGAGGACCCTTGTCCACAGGTGTGTGGATGCAAAATTCCCTTTGACAAGGCAAACCTGATTAAATATGAGCCTGTTCCAGGATTAAGACACAACAAATCTCTTAGAACAGTTAAAGAAATCAGTCATTCCAAACAGAGAACACATCCCTCACGAGGAACAGACACTTGACGTAGGCACAGATTGATGATGGGAGCTTGGGAGAGGGAAGGGGAGCTAGCAAGGAACATATGGAACTGTATGAATTATCTGGAGCACCCAGGAAGACAGGAAAAAATAATCATCCCTGTTTCTGAGACTGCTCATTTCAGTCTGCAGCCGTCTGGAGCACAGACCAATGCTTTGTGCAACACAACTCCCATGACCACATGTGGGGAAAAGATTCAGAGGGCAAGATTGCTGCAGGCAGCTCCACTTCCAGCACTTTGGGAAGAAAAATTTGCTGGTTTTGCTCCTGCCAGCCTCTCTCACCTGGGATTTCTATGGACTCAATCCCTTCTGCTGGGATGGTGACTTTTTGTGAGATCCTTTGCTCCCTTTCCAGGGAGAAATGCAGGTGCTCATGTCCCTCCTCCCAAGAGAAAGGGAATGTCCAAGCACTGGTTTAATTCCCCTTGTTCAAATCTCTGCTCTGCTAAAGGCTCCCTCAGTGGGGTCACTTGGCCTCTCTGGTTTTGCTCACCACCTGTAAAACATGGATACCCTTTCTAAGGTAATAAAGAAGATAAATACATTAAAGACTAAAAGGCACTCTGCTGTTCCAATAACGTGAGCTGTAAGAGTACTTAAAATACACCCATTTGGGGCAGCAATTAAAGAACATGCTACTAACATCAGAGTGTCAGCTTCTGCCTTCCTAATGCTGGTGATTTTTGCCCATAAAAGCACTAATCCTATCTTCCTGTAAAAATGACATTTCAAATATTCATCATCTTCTACCACCCTGCTACTCTGCTTTACCATCATTAACCAGTGGCTTCCATTATGTGCCTTATGCAGTATAATTTGTGACCACAGATCTGCCAAGCAGCCAGAGCTATTTTCTCTGTAAGGAACTACTCAGAGCTGCAAATATTTTTTTAGCCATTAAACCAAAATCACACTCCTCAAGTGTGTTTATTAGGCAAGTACCTTGTCATTACCTAAGTAAGAGAGTGATATGACCTTCCATTATTGTAGGAACTAGCATCCCACACACCAAAATACATGGAACACAGACGTGGGACCTACCTTGGAACCCACGTGTTGAGAATTACATGGTCACACTCCATAACTTCTTTCTAAACTGCCATTTTGTGGGTTTTTTTCTTTAATTCCCATTTACAGGGATGGTCCAAACTCCACTGTATGTACAGTATATCTATACTGTATATATCTCCATGGGTAGATGGAAACCTGCAATGAATGCTGTGGAACTAGGCAATTTAGGTGGCTTCTTATGAGCTATAGCATAATCACATAGCCCCATAACATGTTATTGCCCAAGCCATAAATAGGTGGATATAAACAAGACATCAATGGTCAGTTAAAGAAATGCAGACCTAGACAAAAATGGGTTTAGGGTGAACAAGAGAATAAAAAATAGCATCTAATATACATAAATTGTACCTAATACACATAAATAGTATCTAATATACATAAAAGCCTATTCTTATATATGTATATACATAAAAGCCTATACTATATATAGTAAATTCAGATGTAATATGGAACTGCAGATCAATGAAGAAAGAGCAAGGTGCAAAAGCATGCTAGCAAACATTTAAAAAGTGACTTCAAGTGGACCCTGAAGTTAGAAAGAAGAAACCACCACCATCAACATCGTATTTTTCCTGGCAAGAGACTCCAGATGTTGAAGACCCACCACAAACACCTGAATTAAACCACCAACCTTGGGAGCCACAGAAACAAGGACAAGGGTAACACCAGCACAAAGCACAGAAACTTTGGAGTGTGTGTGTAACAGTCCTAACTGATGGTTATTTCTTGCCCTTTTTTTTTTTCCCTTTAATAATTAGAACTGGACTAATAATTATTAGACTCTTAAGACTGCAATTATATTAACAATAAATTCTTGGGTTTATAAATACACGAGCTCTTTGCCCCTAAAACAAGATTTTGAGGGTAACAAGGGAGTTTCCTCTGTTAAGGTTTGTGGTTCAAATCAATCTCTCCTTGGTTTATTGTTATCTCACATTAGTGGTGGCCTAGGACAAGCAACTGGTGGTTTCAGTCAACATCTCAAAGACCCAAAGCTCACCATAACAACCTCTGCTGGGACAACTTGAGCCATACATTCAAAATGTCACAACCCTACATGCCACAAGATGAAAATATCATTGTAGTGACCCAAACAACTCCATACATTTTGAATGCACAAAGCAAACTACTGCATGCCCCAAATTAGCAGAATTTGAGACTTAATAAATGACCCTAGATCTTCTGCTGCTACCTTACCATGGATAGCAGGAGTTCTTCATCTTGGGACGTAGATGATAGGAGGCACCAGGGCATTAACAAATAGCTTGGGAGCAGGGGGATATTTGTGCTGAACCACAAAGTTCCCTCAAGCTAAGTTGTTATGACTTGACCCATGGTTTGCAAAATAAGGATTCTCAGACACTAGGAGAAGAAATACCCTTAAGAAGTTAAAGAATAGCACAATCATTGTAGCCACCATCAATAGAATCATAGAATGTTTCAGGCTGGAAGGGACCTCTAGAGGTCATCTGCTCCAACCTCCCTACACCAGCAGGGACATCTCTACCTAGGGCAGGCTGCTCAGAGCCCCATCAAGCCTGACCTTGAAGGACTCCAGGGATGGGGCCTCCACCACCTCTCTGGGCTGATCTATGACCCTCATGTTAAAGAACTTTTTTCTAATATCTAGAGGCCTCTCCTCTGCTGTCCATCGGGGTGTACAACAAAGAGCACCTTTAACATTCATGAGGAATGACTAAAGGACCCAGAAACTCTTCACTAGGTTTGAACCCATCTAAACAAACCACAGTTCTCCCTGTAATGCATCAACACTTACTCACAAAAGAGGTAGCAGGGAAAAATGATACCCACATTTCATTCATACCCACAAAGACCAAGGTTCCTGCCCCTCTGATGCTCTCCAAACAGTTGGTGTTTGCCTACCACACACCACCTACACCCAAATCATGAAATGAGTAGGGAAAGGTCAAAGTCATCTCACACACAATGCAGAGGGGTTCCAAAGTACTGCTGGGTCCTTCACTGAAGGCAAAGCATTTGAACAGGACACCAGAAGAGACCCACAAACATATTCAGATCTTCCTTTTCCAGAGCTACAGACTTTTAGAAGATCAAATTCTCTCTTATAAAGGCATAGATGACAATTTTCTGCTTTCCTTTTTGTCTGAATATTGCTGGTTAGAGTGAGCTGATGGTCTGCAAAGTGACAGCCTCGATACTGGCACTTATAAATTGCATTTGCTCAGCTGGAGTTAATGTAGGAACATCTGACTCCTCAGAACTGACATTTTTAATGATCCTGTTTCTCCAGCACTCTCTCATTGACCACGAGGAAAATCCAAACTGTCTCTTGCTCTGCCAGGCTGTTTGTGGATCTAGTTACTTGTTCTTTGGGGATTTGCAGCGTGTCAGCCACCAGACCAAGCAAACTCAATAATAGCTGGCCTGAGAATAGCTGCTCCAAGGCTTCTGGGCTCTTCTGTACTAGGGATTTTAGCATGAAATGTCAAAATTGTGAAGGCCAGAGGACAGCTGCATCCCCAGGAGGACATACGTGCACAGGATCTTGAAAATGGAAAATGCCAGCTGCAAAAGTTTGGTGCTTAGATGGTGCACCCTCATCTTCTACTCTGTTGGGGACCATTATCTTTCTTCAGGTCTTTCTTTCCTATGCCCTATCCCAGGTCAAGCGGAACAACCTCCCCTTCTAAACAACATTTCACTCAGAAATTCCTCACATCTCAGGACTATTTGGTGGAGGAAGAGATGGGGTTGTTCAGGCTGGAGCAGAGAAGGCTCTGAGGGGACCTTATTGTAGCCTTCCAGTATCGTAAGAAAGCTGGAGAGGGACTTTTTAAGATGTCAGGGAGGGGTAGGACTGGGGAGAATGGGTCAAAGCTAGAGGTGGGGAGATTTAGATGAGACATTAGAACGAAGTTCTTCCCCATGAGGGTGGGGAGACACTGGGACAGGTTGCCCAGAGAGGTGCTGGAAGCCCCATCCCTGGACATTGTGAAGGCCAGGCTGGATGGGGCTGTGAGTAACCTGCTCTAGTGGGAGGTGTCCCTGCCCATGGCAGGGAGGTTGGAACTAGATGATCTTTAAGGTCCCTTCCAACCTTGACAATTCTATGATTCTGTGCACAAAGATGCACATCTTCCCCAGGATGCACAAAGACATGGGCCAAGGCAGGTGGGAACACAGTGTCTCTGACCCCATTGCCTTCAGAACTGTAGCTCCCACCCTCCAGGGCCCACATCTGGGGATGTCCAGTGGTTCCAAAGCCACCTTCAAATTAAAGTCAAGTTAATTTTAGCTTTAGAAGAAAACCACTTAAAGGAAATAGAGTTCAAAGAGGTGGCTTTAGATGAAAAGCACCTAAGAGAAAAAGGATTTCAAAGGGAAACAGTCCATGCACATGTCCAGCAGATCTAAAGCTTTACGAGTCCTTCACGGTGCATCTGGTCCCAGCAGAACAATGTGGGCAGTTCTTCTGGCCTCCTGCCAGGCTGGGGGGGATTTCTCCTATTCTTAACAATCCTCCTCCTGCTGACACAAGCTATTTGCTTTGTCCACCCTTCCTGTTCTCCCCAAGACACCCCATAAAGAAACACATAACCAGGACCAGGTATAGACACAGCAGTAGCCCAATGTGTGTCCTTGCCCCCAGGGCCAGGGAACCAGGGGAGAAACTCCCACCAGGCATGACCTGGGAAGAGAAGAAGGGCTGAACTACTGCAGCAGCATCAAGGAGCCCAGCATGGCCATGGAGAGGGGGCAGCATCTCCCATTCCCAACTACTCCCAGCAAAGGAGCCCTTCCAACACCTGGGTTCTGCTCCTTCCTTGGCCTCTGATTCTGAGGGTGAGCTCATGCAAGTCCTTGGCTTTCTTTGTGCCTCCAAAACATAAATAATTTCCCTTCCTCTCCTGAGCAGCCTGAGCATCAGCACGTTGTAGATGGAAAAGAACCAATATCAAAGAGCCATTAAGGTCGTCTAGACAGAAGAAGAATAAATGGCTCTTTACATAAGCATTTACCTGGTGGAACAGGAGGGCTGAGTCACAAGCAGAGAGACTGATCCCACCACCACATCTCCTCCTTCTCACCTCCAACACCACTGCACACAAGTCCCACCTAACTCCCCAAAATGAACTCAGCTCAGCCCCATCCTCTCCCTCACGTCTGTTCACACAGGCTCCAACAGCTTCAAAATAAAAGGCAACCCAAACCATTAGGACCTGGTGACACGCAACCCAGGCAGGTACCTCCAGAGAAGGCAGAAATTCACCCCTGCCCAGTCCTCCAGGTGCTCTGCAGCTGACCCAACTTGACAGGCTTCACAGGGAGCTCCTCCAATTTGCACGAGCTTCAATAAAAGATAAATTAGGGAGAAAACTCTTGCCTTTTTGCCCCAGAGACAATTTATCCTGTGCCTGGGATTTTTGGAAAGACAGCCTTCCCAAGGTGTAAGAAAGGGAGAAGGTGGTGGAGGAGGAAAGCTGCAGGATGATGCAATATTAAACATCAGAAACTGCAACAGACCAGTAGATTCAGTAGAGCTCCAGGAGAGGTGCTGCAAAGTGTATCCCCCAGCAGGACTCTGCACTAGGACAAAGACCCCTCATAGATGCTCCTACACAAGGAGTGTTGAAGCTACATATTGTTTCACAGCCCATTTTTTGTGCATGATTCTGACAGCCTCTCCAGCCAGAGGGGTTTACTGCACATCAGGGACAGCTTCAGCCTCTGGTCACTGCTCACCTGCCTCCTTCACCAGCATATCTGATAGGCATCCCCTACCCTGAGCCTCTCCCTCCAGCAAACAAGGTGGTAGGGCTGGAAATGCAGCCCTGACTCCAGTTCAGACCCACATCAGCTATGATGGGTTATGCAGAACAACCTCTGTAGCCCTGAAGTTGATGGCCAAAGCCTGTGTCACATACAACAGCACCTTCAGCAGTCTGTAGACACCCTTCCAGACAAACCAACCATTGCCCTACCCCCAATTCCACGAACAGCTCTCCCATCAGAGCCCTCCAGGGAGCTAAGACAGATGATATTGCATCAGCCACCCCAGCTGGAATGGTTGAAGGTACCAAGATCCCTGAAGAGATCAGTTCCATCTTCCTCCAGGCTGCACAAGGTGATGTCTGGGGTGTATGGACACACCTCGGGGCCACACTGCCTCTCTTGAACACTTTATAAAGCACTTACACCCTTAGCCAGGACTGACTGATTCAGAGGCAAAGCTCTGCCCAACCTGATGATCCTGAGTGAGGCAAATAGCTTTAGAAGGTTTAACAGCTTAATGCTACCTTCTCACTCTTGCTAGCAATGGTGCAGAGTCCACCAAGCCAGCCCACAGCACCTCTGGGTGCAGAAAATAGGCTGCTTCTCTCACATTTTGTCCCAAGACACCACAAAGATCAGAGGCCCCAACTCTGGAGTCATTCAAGGTCAGGCTTGATAGGGCTCTGAGCAGCCTGATCCAGGTAGAGATGTCCCTGCTTGTGTAGGGAGGTTGGACCAGATGACCTCTGGAGGTCCCTTCCAGCCTGAAACATTCTATGAAACAAGGAAGATAAGAACCCAAAGCTGCTGATGCAACTCCCATCATAACCCTGCATTTCTCACACACTTTCCCTTTGAGCACTGTCACACAGCTCTTCAATCCAGCTTGCCAAAGCCAACCAGAAAGCCTTAAAGACCCAGAATTCTTCCCCTCAGGCAGCTCCTGTCCAGGCTGGTGGGATAACGGGGCATGTGAAACAGGTCTGAGATGGCAACTATCCAACACCATGGTTTTCAAGCAAGACTTAGCAGGACAGGGAGCTATCAGACCTGATGAAAACTCAATCTGCCCTCAAAGAGCAACCCTCCCATGGAGTCCTTGAAATATGCTCTTTGATTCAATTCAAAGGCAGCTAACAACATTAAAGCGGGCTGGAAACAGCATTACATGGGGAGAGCCATCAGATTAAATCAGAATTAAACAGCCAGGAGAAGTGATAGATCCTATAACACCACATATAAAAGAGTTTACTTGATATCTGCTCCAAAGAGCAGCTCTCTAATAGACACAGAGACCTTCTGTACATACGTGGTTCAGATCCCACCAATTCATCTGAGAGGTGCCCTCAGATGGGGCAGAAATTGAGTATGCTGGGAAATGATGCCAGTGTCCTTTGCCAAGCTGGGCAAGTTCCCTTCTAAACTCATCCTACATCAGCTTTGACTTGTATCAGGTGAACATTGCACATATAAACACTGGTCAGCTACGTATAGGTGGAATAAATTAGTCCAGTCATTAAACGATAATAAATTGTATAAATCTTTACAGAGGCTTTGCAGGTTTGTCACCCTGCCTGGGACCCATCCCAGTTGGACCAGCTGCCACTGGTGGATGGGGTTTCCTCAGACATTAACCTGCTCTGTGTTTAGCTTGAGATAACCCATGAGACTTCCCAGCACAAGGGACTGAAGTGAGGAGCAGGAGACACGTCCTATGTAAGGGTAAAGGAAGAAGGGGCTTTTTCTCTTACCCAGACCTTGGTTCTGCTGCTCCCACTCGATGGTGTCAGGAACCTGGTAGGACACCCCTGCCAGCTGGGCCACAGGGTTTTCCAGGCCAGCTATGGAGTCCTGGGAGGTCTCTCCTGGAAGGGTGAAGCCTGGCAGCTCCGTGTCACCCTCCATGCTTTCATCCATCAAATCCAAGTCTTTGTCCTCCTCATCTTCCTCTTCCTCCTCCTCTTCTTCCTCCTCCTCTTCATCCTCTTCCTCTTCCTCCCCCTCTGGCCAGAGAGACACAAAAGCAACATCAGGAGAGACCCCACAAGACAGCAGGTTCATACATCCCTAGAGGTGGGCACCAGGACATCCAGCTGACACCACTTCTCCAAAGGCAGACCAGCTGAACAAACCTGTGCTTGTTTTCTAACAGAGAAGACACCCAAAGGGGTTAATTTGGAAGAGCTCATCACCCTTGGAAGCTTCCAAGTCACAATGAGATGTTGTCTTAGAGTGTCAAATGCATTAATTGGAAATACTGTTATTTTCCTTCCTAATAGCAGAGTACAAACATGTGCATGTGTACAGATACCTGAGTATATATCACCACAGTGCTCTCTGCTCAACTAACTCCAGCTCAAGTGAGAACCATTTCCTTGATTTCCAATCTTGGAGGCAGCAATGAGCTGGCTCTATTTATAACTTCTATTAAACCTTTCATAGCTCTGCAAAGGAGGCTGCTCTCCAGCCCAATTAGAGTGATATGGCCCCTCCTCCAGAGAAAGCACCTTGCTTTGGTAGGTGCTGGCAGATGGGCTCGTGGCTGTGGGGAGCAGTGGTGATGGTAAGCATCCTCTGCAGGATCCTCACTGGGTTTGTACCAGCACTCCTGTCACAACAGATTTACCCCAGACCAAGGTATGACCAAGGAAGACTTAATTCAGTATTGGAAAGAAGGCAGCACAGCCAACACTGCACACAAGAGCAGATAAAGGTGACATCGAGGAAATATTGAATGGTTTGGGTTGGAAAGGAGCTTTGAAGGTCATTGAGCCCAACCTCCTCACTGAGCAGTCTTCAACTACATCACCTTGCTCAGAGCCCCATCCAACCTCACCTGCAATGGTTCCGGGGATGGGGCAGCCACCACCTCTCTGAGCAACCTGGGCCAGTGTCACCACTCTGATTGTAAAACAAATCTTCCTACTCTCTAGTCTGAATCTCTCCTCTTTTAGTTTCAAACCATCACCCCTTGTCCTGTCACAACAGGCCCTGCTAAAAAGATAGTCCCCATCTTTCTTACAGGCTCCCTTTTAAGTACAGGAAGGCCACTAGAAGGTCTCCCCAGAGCCTTCTCTTCTCCAGGCTGAACAACCCCAACTCTCTCAGCCTTTCTTCACAGCAGAGAGGTTCCAGACCTTGGATCATTTCTGTGGCCCTTCTCTGGACCCATTCCAACAGGTCCATCCATAGAGCAGATACACTTCTTATTCCAAAGCTGACCCTAGTATTGATATACAGAGAGATAAATACTGAAGCCATATTTCATTGCTAGAATCTAAAATCATAGAATCATAGAATGGTTTGGGTTGGAAGGGACCTCAAAGATCATCTAGTTCCAATCCCCCTGCCATGGGCAGGGACACCTCCCACTAGACCAGGTTGCTCAAAGCCTCAATGGCCACACAAGCACAACTGTACTGGACCAAACCAAAGGTCCTTTCTGCCCACATCCTATTTCTGCCCACGACTTGCTGCAGATGCTGAAGACAGACTAGAGCAGCCTCTCTTCCCATCTTTTAATTATCAAAGACTGAAGAACTTCCTGAGCTATTGTATCTGAGCTATTTAACAGCTACTAATGGAGCTACTCACCATGAGAAGATAGTATCTGGAATAATGACACGTTTGGAATTTCTGATGGTTGGTTTTTCAAAGCTGAAAACTAAAACATGATATTTATGCACTTTATCTAATATACATGAAGCTCTGCTCAGCCTTGTAGAAAAACTCCCTCCTGATGTACTCAGGTTGGGAGAGCCTCCACCCTGCATCTGAGCAGCTGGTTTAGCCAGGGGTCTAAGACCATGTTAAAAACCAATGGTCCAGCCAAATCAACATTTGTTACCTTTATTTCTGTTGGAGCTGTACCTCATATAGGTTACAGGAACCACAATAAGATGGAGAGGCTGAGGTGGGACACCTGAGGGGCTGCACACATCATACCTGTTGTAAGTAAAGCAGGTGATGCTTCACCTTTCTCCTTTCTGCTGTGGGATCCAATAGCTGGTCCACAAAACACCCGAGAAACAAACTGGGGAACTCTGGGGAAGCTGTTTAGTTGGTGGCTCTCTGACTTGAATTAATCGTGAGGTGTTGGCCTCCTTCCTTTGGGCTCTGCTTCACAGACTGGAATACCTGGAGAAACCAGTGCACATTATCCATCTTCGTGGATGAAAAACTGGCTATGAGCCACCAAGGTGCACTCCCAGCCCCGAAGGCCAATCCCATCCTGGGCTGCATCANGAGATGTCCCTGCTTGTGTAGGGAGGTTGGGCCAGATGACCTCTAGAGGTCCCTTCCAGCCTCAAACATTCTATGATTATAAAACCACAAAAACACTGTCCTGTTACACGGCTTCTCCTTCCCTTCCAACTCAAGGACTTGCTTTAGAACACTGCATGTTTTTTCCAGCTCACCAGGCAAGACAATCCCACTTGCCACCTCTCAATTCCAGCCCTACATGTCATACAAATGAGCTGCTGTTTGAATTTAGCTGTGTCATCCTGCTATAGCCTGGCTTCCAGTACCTGGGAAGGAGTGATCACTCCTGCAGAAAATTATACCATGCAGAGCATCTAATGGAGCTGACAGGGATGTAGTTAGCTCCTTAAATTTCCATTACATTTTATAGGTAGTTTCTGTCTTATAATGTGCCCCTCACTTCAAATCAATGTAAGAATTTTCTCTATCAAACCTCCTGTTTTCATACAGAATGCACAACTCCTGTAAGCCCAAGAAGGGCACCTGGGGAGTGCTTGCAGGGAACCTGCAAAAGCAAGATAATGGGGGTCTTCTGCCTCTGCTGAGAGCAGCACAGCCAGAAACATTCCCAAATTTAATAGCAAAGGCACTAAACAGCCAGAACACCAGAGAGGAGGAACACGAGCAGAGGTTTTCCCTATATGGACTGGGTGAAGCAGCCAGAAGAAAACAGGGATCAGATTTTTATCTCTGGAAAACTAATTTTAGCCAAGATTTTCAGAAGCTTCTTGTGATTTTAGCAAGCCAAATCCAAGGCTGGTGAAGCAGCAGATAGTCACCTCTGTACCTCCCAAGTCTAGCAGGCAGCCAAGCTGAACACCCAAATTGAAAGTGCCCAGGCTACTTATCACCTCTGATCACCACCGAGCTCCATCAATCACCCCCCAGGCACAGCAGAAAGATGTGAATGATGCAGTCCCTGCAGCACAGCCACTGCCAGGGGAGAAGAAAAGGCTCTCAACTTGTGTCCTCCTCCTCTCCAGCTCATTCCTATGCTGAAAACAGCTTTTTAAACCCCCATCCCAAAACGCCAGCAGCTCGCCTTGCTGCAAGGTGCAGTGCAGAGCACCACTTGGTGGTCACAGGGAGGAAGCTGCACTTCTAAATGATAGCAAACTTCTCAGATTTGGGGATTTCAGCAGCAGAGGCACATCAGGAGCCAGGCAAGCTGTGCATAATGCTTGGTGGTCTCCTAAGATGGAAAATGGAAGTGAGCATCACATAACAGAAGTTCAAGCTGGAGGTTTGTGCCTCATACAAGGGCCTTTTACAAAAATCACATTTTTCCCCCTAAATTGGCACTTTTTGGCCTTTCAGAGGCCCTCGGAAGCAGCTAGAAAACAAAGAAGCAAAAGAGACCAGAAGTAGCAGGGACAGAAAGGGCAAAGCTCAGCAGATTCAGAAGGTATTCAGGTTTTCATGTGCATTTGCAGCCCATGGTGAACTATTTCGTGTGCCATAGAATCATTTAGGTTGGAAAAGACCTTTTTAAGATCATCAAGTTCAACCACTAACAGAGCACTGCCAGGTCACCACTAAACCATGTCCCTCAGGCCAACTTCTACACAGCTTTTAAACACCTCCAGGGATGGGGACTCCACCACTGCCTTGGGCAGCCTGTTCCAGGGCTTGACAACCATTTAGGGGAAGAAATTTTCCCTAATATCCAACCTAAATCTCCCTGGCACAGCTTGAGACTGTTTCTTCTTGTCCCATTTCTTGTTATTGAGAAGAAGAGACCAACACCCATCACACTACAAGTTGTAGAGAGTGAGAAGGTCTCTCCTGAGCCTCCTTTTCTCCAGGCTAAACAACTTCAGTTCCCTCAAACTCTTCACTTTTGGTTAAGGTTAAGTACAGAAAAAGAGAAAAGCATAGGACAAAATGCTTGTGCTGTATGGTCAAAGCACTAGTCTCCAACCAAAATAAAATGTAAGGACAAAGTTTTCTTGGCCACAGATGTGAATCCATCCAAATCAGGCATTCACCTAGAGCCCAGCTGTAGGAACTCTTCTGAACATCAGACAGTGGTCAAAAGTGCCCCTTGCTCACCGAAGCAGACAGGTACACAGCACCTAGAGCAGTTCCTGCTGTGAACCATCCTTGCTCTACAGATCTTGCCCCATCCCTGGAGTCATTCAAGGCCAGGCTTGATGGGGCTCTGAGCAACCTGACCTAGGTAGAGATGTCCCTACTTGTGTAGGGAGGTTGAACAAGATGACCTCTAGAGGTCCCTTCCAGCCTGAAACGTTCTATGATTCTATGATCTTCATATGTTCCATATAAGCTGATTTTGTTACCCTATTTGCATGACCAAATCCCAGCTCTTGCTTGTAACGTGCCATGTGGACCTCTCAAGGAGGGCTGGTGTCCTGTCTTCTCTCCTGGTGACACCAGGACACTTCAGCACTGAAACACTCACAGTCCAAGCAGACATTTGCACTTTATACTGCAGTTTAGGGCAGTTAAACTCATCTCCAAGGGTGAAGAAATCCCAAATCTGCCACTCTTTGCTGGACTAAACAAGCATGGCATGCTGCAGAGTAGGCTCTGCCTTGGCTTCACTGAAAGAGGAAAGCAAAGAACCCCCAGAAACCCAACAATTCCCTGCTGGGACAACAGCACAACCCTTAGGTTGTACATACAAGCAGCAGGAACCCCCAGGAAAATGAGATTCTCAGTTCACATGTCAAAGATTCTAGTTCTGAAGGACTTGACAAGCATGTAACAGGCATTCAAATTTCCAGGTTTGGAGGAGCTGCAGGAGAGCACCAAGAAAACAAGGCTGAGATAAAATAACAATTTTTTAGTGGAGTTTTTGTGGATTCCAAGCTTTGTTAATAGTCACCAGAAGTGGTAATGGTTGAGCTTTATCATGGAAGTCTGTACTGATCCATCAGCAGCCATAGGATGGGATTGGCTATTTCATGGTGGCAAAAGCTCCCTATGCTTACTTCAAAAACAAGTTTTTCACTACAAAACTGTACATATCCATGAGGACTTTTGTGGCCCAGCAGAGAGAAATGAGACCACCTCACAACTCCTCCACGTGGCATTTCCCTGGCTCAGCAGGAACCCACAATCATCACTGGC
>VYZX01012587.1:41537-64585 GCA_013401335.1 Brachypteracias leptosomus
CATAGGACAAAATGCTTGTGCTGTATGGTCAAAGCACTAGTCTCCAACCAAAATAAAATGTAAGGACAAAGTTTTCTTGGCCACAGATGTGAATCCATCCAAATCAGGCATTCACCTAGAGCCCAGCTGTAGGAACTCTTCTGAACATCAGACAGTGGTCAAAAGTGCCCCTTGCTCACCGAAGCAGACAGGTACACAGCACCTAGAGCAGTTCCTGCTGTGAACCATCCTTGCTCTACAGATCTTGCCCCATCCCTGGAGTCATTCAAGGCCAGGCTTGATGGGGCTCTGAGCAACCTGACCTAGGTAGAGATGTCCCTACTTGTGTAGGGAGGTTGAACAAGATGACCTCTAGAGGTCCCTTCCAGCCTGAAACGTTCTATGATTCTATGATCTTCATATGTTCCATATAAGCTGATTTTGTTACCCTATTTGCATGACCAAATCCCAGCTCTTGCTTGTAACGTGCCATGTGGACCTCTCAAGGAGGGCTGGTGTCCTGTCTTCTCTCCTGGTGACACCAGGACACTTCAGCACTGAAACACTCACAGTCCAAGCAGACATTTGCACTTTATACTGCAGTTTAGGGCAGTTAAACTCATCTCCAAGGGTGAAGAAATCCCAAATCTGCCACTCTTTGCTGGACTAAATAAGCATGGCATGCTGCAGAGTAGGCTCTGCCTTGGCTTCACTGAAAGAGGAAAGCAAAGAACCCCCAGAAACCCAACAATTCCCTGCTGGGACAACAGCACAACCCTTAGGTTGTACATACAAGCAGCAGGAACCCCCAGGAAAATGAGATTCTCAGTTCACATGTCAAAGATTCTAGTTCTGAAGGACTTGACAAGCATGTAACAGGCATTCAAATTTCCAGGTTTGGAGGAGCTGCAGGAGAGCACCAAGAAAACAAGGCTGAGATAAAATAACAATTTTTTAGTGGAGTTTTTGTGGATTCCAAGCTTTGTTAATAGTCACCAGAAGTGGTAATGGTTGAGCTTTATCATGGAAGTCTGTACTGATCCATCAGCAGCCATAGGATGGGATTGGCTATTTCATGGTGGCAAAAGCTCCCTATGCTTACTTCAAAAACAAGTTTTTCACTACAAAACTGTACATATCCATGAGGACTTTTGTGGCCCAGCAGAGAGAAATGAGACCACCTCACAACTCCTCCACGTGGCATTTCCCTGGCTCAGCAGGAACCCACAATCATCACTGGCTGAAGCAGCTGGAAACAACCCGAATCCCACAAGTACTCCAGAAATCTGGAGCACTGAGTCCAATTCTGGAGCCCTTATTACAAGAAAGATCTGGACATGCTGGAACGTGCCCAGAGAAGGGCCACGAGGATGATCAAAGGACTGGAGCACCTCTGCTATGAGGAGAGACTGAGAGAGTTGGGGTTGTTCAGTCTGGAGAAGAGAAGCTCTGAGGGGACCTTATTGGGGCCTTCCAGGATCTGAAGGGGGCTACAAGAAAGCTGGGGAGGGACTTTTTAGGATGTCGGGTAGTGGTAGGACTGGGGGGAATGGGTCAAAACTAGAGGTGGGGAGATTCAGATTAGACATTAGGAAGAAGTTCTTGCCCATGAGGGTGGTGAGACACTAGCACAGGTTGCCCAGAGAGGTGCTGGAAGCTCCATCCCTGGACATTTTGAAGGCCAGGCTGGATGGGGCTGTGAGCAACCTGCTCTAGTGGGAGGTGTCCCTGCCCATGGCAGGGGGGTTGGAACTAGATGATCTTTAAGGTCCCTTCCAACCCTGACAATTCTATGAAGTAAAAGCCTCAGCCCATGATGGCAGCAGGACCCTCACAAATCAACCGCAAAGAGGAACCTTGGTGCCTCTGGATGATCCTATGTTGCAGAGAAGACAACCACATGTCCATCTCTTCCTTCTGACAACTCAGAGTACCAGCAACTCATTCCTCATAGACAACCACCCTTCCTGGGTGAACCTGCCCTGGCAGGGGAGTTGCATTAGATGATCATTAGAGGTCCCTTCCAACACCGTGGGTGAGTAGAACCAGCAAGGCCCTTGGTGCAAACATCCCCATCAGGAACATGCTACAAACAGGCTGTGAGGGCATCAAGGAAAGGATTTTTGGTCCAATGGCTTGTAACAAGCTGGAGCTGAAGCCACTGTTGCCATAACCTTGCTGAAGGCAACAGGGCCTCTGTTTTCAGTTGAAGAAATTGAAGCAAGATGTTTGTATCTTTAGATATTTTCCATTAATGTTTGCAAACACTTTTACTCCTCAGAAGATTCAAGAACCCATCATTTGCCAGGTTTAGTGTGCAGGAGAAATCTCTTGCTGTGCCCTGAGCAGCAAGAGCAGCCAGGTGATAGACTCCCTCACAGCCACCAACTGAATTCAAACTGGAAAATAACCACCCAAACTAAACAGGAGGCTGCAGGACACAACCTGGAGCTCTCATTTTCTCTGTCCTCTCCCTTCTCAGCCTCCCTCACCCCAAACTCTGAGGACAATGATGCCTAGACATCATTATGCTTTGTGATAGTCTAGGCTGTCACTTTATCTGGTACCCAGCACTGGAGGGTCTGAGTGCCCAGGAGCACCTGATGAGTGCCCAGTAAGTAGTGATTAACCAGCAGCCAACACTAATTGGCTTCCAGTGGTGAGTCCACTCCTTGCATGACTTCAGGAAGATGAGGTGTGCCAAGATGTCTCCTGTACAAGCACTGAGCAAAGGCTCCTGTGAGCTGAGAGATGGCTCCAGAGGGTGAAGATTAACACCTACCTGCATTACATGAAGGAAAGGAGAGAGCTATGGAGCATGATGACACCCACCCATGCTGTGACAGGAGCAGCTGAGGGTCCTGGGGGTGTTGAGCCTGAAGAGTAGGCTCAGGGGAGACCTCACTCTGTATGACTACCTCAAAGGAGGTTGTAGACAAGTAGGTGCTGGCCTCTTCTCACAAGTAACAAGTGATAGGACAAGAAGAAATGGTCTGTAGTTGAGCCAGGGAAGGTTTAGGTTGAATATTAAGAAAAATTTTTTCACTGAGAGGGTTGTCAGGCACTGGACCAGGTTGCCCAGGGCAGTGGTGGAATCACCATCACTGGATGTGTAGATGTGGTGCTGAGGGACATGTTTTAGCAGCAGACTTGGTAGAGTAGGGTTATGGTTGGACTGGATGATCTTAAAGGTCTTTTCCAACCTAAATGATTCTATTGAGCAAAGCTCTACTCTCAAGAAGTTCTGCCTGGCCAAAAAGTGGCAGAGGACTCGGGGTCTGCTTTAATCTCTGCAACAGCCCCACAGACACCAAACTGGCCACCTCAGAGGTATCATGATGCTGCCTCTTAGGGCAAGGTTTCAAAGCTACCCCTCTTCTCTCCCTCTACAGGTCCCATCCTGCAACAGAGCAAGGGATTCACAAGTGCTACATTACAGACTTCCAAAGGCTGGATAGGGCAAGCTAGAGGAGCAGTCATGTTTGTGTCCCTATTATAGGTCTTCTGTGACATGAAAGGGGGGTTGGACTAGATGACCTTGGAAGGTCCCTTCCAACCCAAGGCATTCTAAGATTCTATGAAATCTGGAATGATGTGAAATCAGTCCCACCCTCTCCTAGAGATGTTGCACCAGGGTGAGGAGAATAACACCCATTATTCCATGCACTTAAACTAAGGTGGCAATTTCTTTCCTCCTCTATGTACTGGAGCCACTCACAGGGGACAAGGGCAGCAGGGACAGACCCAAGTGTCTTGTCCACCATGCACCCCATATCTGCTTCCATTTCACACCCATACAGCAGCACTTGGTCAATGCACACACAGTATAGCAAGCAGAGGAGCATTGGTAACAACAGGATTAGGGATGAAGGTCTATAACTACCTTCTCTTGTCAAAACAAGTGGAATAAGCATTAAGATGTCTCTGCCAAATGCTTTCTTCCAGTGAGGATCATTTTCTGCACTGCTTTTATGATCACAGCTGACTGTCAAGGCCTTTCTAGGACAACTCTCCTTTCATTATTAATCTGCTGCTTCCACGTGATCAGTAATAACGCCACCATCCCATGTCTCCAAAATGCTGCCAAGAACAATAGCTCGTGACAGCTTGGAAGGAGATGGCTGGTAGGAAGGTGGATGGGCTCTCATCATGTGCAGCTTTCTGGGCAGAGTCCTGTACCATGGTGGAGTGAGATACCCAAACAAGCAGTGGGCACAGAAGCTGTGCAAAATCACAGAATGTCAGGGATTGGAAGGGACCTCCAAAGATCATCTAGTCCAATCACCTCACCAGAGATGGGTCACCTAGATCAGGTCACACAGGAACATGTCCAGGTGGGTTTTAAACATCTCCAGAGAAGGAGACTCCACAACCTCCCTGGGCAGCCTGTTCCAGTGTCTGTCACCCTCACCATGAAGAAGTTTCTTATATTTAGGTGGAACCTCCTCTGTTCCAGCTTATACCCCTTGCCCCTTGTCCACAAGAGCCTGGCTCCATCCTCCTGACACTCTCCCTTAATGTATTTATAAGTATTAATAAGGTCACCCCTCAGTCTCCTTTTTTCCAAGCTAAAGAGCCCCAGCTCCCTCAGCCTTTCCTTACAGGGAGATGTTCCACTCCATCATCAGGGTAAAGCCCCCATACTGATGAGCTCAGCTAAACCCAGCCATGTTCACTGCAAAGCTATCTGGGGTATTTGCAGACTGTGTTGTGTGAGCACAGTCTTATATGCTTTGCTCTGGAAGAGGAGCCAAGTCAATCATGGCCTCTCATAGCAACTATCTGCATCTGGCCCATTGCACAGAGCCAAGGAGAGGGGCTGGTGGGTGGGATCCTACCACACAAAGCAAGATAACCCAACCTTAACCCATATGAGTTTCTCAAGAAGAGAAAAGCACATGTCCAAAGCTCTTCTGTAACAGAAGAAAATCCTTGCCACACCTAGGAACATTGGAATGGGTTGCCCAGAGGAGTGGTGGAGGCCCCAGCCCTGGAGATGTTCAAAGCCAGGCTTGATGGGGCTCTGAGCAACCTGCTCTAGTTAGAGATGTCCCTGCTGACTGCAGGGGGGTTGGACTAGATGACCTTGGAAGGTCCCTTCCAACCCCATGCATTCTATGATTCTATTCTCTAGGAGAGGGAACACAGCCCTGGCAGCAGAGTTGACCTGATGTCTGAGCTGCAGAAAGTCTCCAGCCTGTTTATCCAAGCCCAAGAGCTGCAGAAGCTGCTTCCCAGCCAAGGGCTCTTCCACATTGCAAAGAGCACAAGGAGAGATTTGGGTTCTGATCCTAACCTACTTCCCCCCCAAATCTGAGGGGATTCACACTTGCTTTTCCAGCCCTGGCTCATCGCTCCTCACAGGGGAGCTGAGGCACTGAAGAGCTTTTGGAGAAAAAAAAAAAAAAGGCAAAAAATATTCCAGCAGGGACCAGGGGGCTGCTTCTGTATTAAGATCAGAAACAATCATCCCTAAGAGCTGCATTTCCAGCAGCATTCACCACAAAATTGCTTTCACACTGAGCCAGGGAGAGTTGGTTTAGCAACACAAGGCTATTTAAAGGGGAAAAAAAACAAACAGAATGCTGCAGAAGACACAGTATGGGCTGTAGCAAGTTTACTCCCAGCTCTTCTAACCTGGGGTGTGCAGTGGTTGAACTAACCAGAGTAAAGATCAAGACAAGAAAGAGGTGATTTATCAAGTGAGGGCATTCAAATCAAATTTAATGACCATGATCTGTAAGAGGACAGGGCAGGACAAGACAGATGAAGGCAGATATGGAGCCTGCTCCTCTGAACAAAATGAAAAGGGCTGTGGGCATGGTGCTTTTTTCCAATCACAAAAATATAACCCAGAGTAGAGGAGTTGATGCCATTTTATCAAACAGCACAAAGCTGTTTGAGGGTGTCTCTCCAGAAGTACCCAACTCAATCACACTGCCTGGGAAAGGAATGATCAACAGCCCAAGAGTTTAAAAAATATTTGATTTAAGCTTCATTTTCTAGGCAAACCCAGCACTGATCCATCACAGATGACATAGATTAGGAGGTGGATCTGTTATTATGGGCAACAGTCTCCAGGTTACCAAGATATTAGCTCAAGTCCTACCAGGTGCCAGAAGGGAAGATGACTCCCAGCCCACTCAGATCACTTCTAGTCAGACTTCTAAGTCCTTGATCACCTTCCACAGCCTCCACTGTCCTTTCTCAAGGGTTGTGCTTCTCCCCAGAGGATCTCCCACCACTCAGTTTAAATACAGCTTGTTATTGGAAAGAGCTCATGACTCTTCCCAGAAATCAAGGTAAGAAGCCAGTGTTCTGGTCACTGTAGCCTATGGCAGATCAAGAAGATGGGCACCATCCCACCTGCACAGGGTAGGAAGAAGAAATGAAAGAGCTAAATGAATTTGCAGGGTGTTTTGCCCTGCTCCTGCCACCCAAAGCTCCCCAGATAGTCCCTGTGAGCCCCCATATGCTGAGGGATCCCCTCCACCAGAAGCTCCAGAGGACAATGCTCCTCCCAGAGCTTTCAGAAGAAACTGCCACATACACACTTGTCTGAACCCACCTCCCCAGCACTGCAAGGGTGAATTGTTTAATCTCCACACTAAAAAAAAAATAAACTCATTAAAAACTTTGACCCAGCAGCCCAGTTACATCTCAACAGCAACTACAGGGAGGGGTCTGTTGGGTTTGTTTCATATTGTAGATTTTCCATGCTCATCTTCAAGTTTAAAGTGATTTTTAAGTAGATGGGGCCTTGAGCAACCTGGTCTAGTGGGAGGTGTCCCTGCCCATGCTGGGGGGTTGGAACTAATGACCTCCAAGGTCCCTTCCAACCCAAACCATTCTATAATTGCATGATTCCTAGAGATCCTTGTAGGAGATCATAAAGCACAGAAGACACAGCATCTGAGAGATAAAGTGCATTGTTTGGCACACTCAACCCCTTGAGATTGAGGGATGTGAGTTTAGTCAGACCTGCCAGTGCATCCATAGCAGAGCAGGATGGCCAGACCATATTCCACCTCCCTTCCCAGGCTGCTCAGCATGCTGCTTGCACACAGCAGGAGTCTCCTCACTCTTCCTAGTGAGCCTTTAATTAGCCTAGCACCCTCTTAGCTCTTCACCAACTCATTAAGGGCTTCATCACCCTCCACACCCCCCCCCCCCCCCCCCCCCTCAACTCTCCAGTGGCTTTCATGAAACAAAACAAGGCACCACCAGATTTAGCAGCAGCAGAGATGTCCTTTGGTCAAACACTTTCAGGAAGGAAAATCAAAAAAATAATCTTGGTTTTGATGCAAAATCCTGTCACACTTTTCTTTTTAAAGGAGGAGAATTGGGGATGAACTACCATGTAGTGTGAAGAACATGAAGGTCAGCCTTGCACCACAGGGACAGCAGTTCCTATTTCATTGGTAGCAATAAATTGGAATCAAGACAAAAAATGTGTACCAAGAACATTTAATAATGCATTTTGCATGTGCTTTGTTTTAAATCTTCTGTTCCTTGCCAATTTAGCTGCTATCCAAAGAGCTGGTGAGGAATTATATTATCAGGCTAGTTAACCATGCTGGGCTAAGTGCCTGTCTTATTTACACCCCTGCAACCTCATTTAAATTTTTAATGGGGTTGCAGAGATTTAATGAGGCAGGGCTTAATCCAGAGGCAGGGTCCAAACAACCACCCCAGTCAAAGACTTGATTTCCAGAAAAAATACTCCTCACATCCAAAAAGGGAAGAATCCTTGTACTGTGACACACCTCAAAGGAAAGAATTTGAAGGGTCTTTTATAAAAATTATGTAAATGGCTACAAGTTCTGAAGTACTTTGAGAACAGGCAATAATTCCCTTCACTTCTGAAGTATGACACGCAGCTTAGGTGACTGTGCAGGAACAAGATGCAGGGGAAGCTGTGGAAATAGGCATAGAATGGAGAAGAAAACCAGGAGAGCTCTTCTCACTAAAATAAATTAAGCTGTGATTTCCTTGGAAGGGTAAACTGAGTACACAGGTCAGCAGAGAACAATCAGAACTGCTTAAACCCAAACACAACTGGGTATTAAAATAAGGCCAAAGTCTAGAAGTTCACCCTGGCACTGCTCTGGAAGAGCCTTTAGCACAGACAGACCAAACCCAGGGAAGCCCACAGCCAAGGTCCAGAGGAGAGGTGCCCCATGACTGCAGGACACAATTTGCTGGTCCCAAGGACAGCACCAGCCACATTTCAGCATCACTGAGGGGGCTCCTCCACAGCCAAGTGCTGCTTTAGGTGGGGACACCCCAGCTAACCAGGCAGGGCACTGCTGTCCTAGGCAGCAAACATCTACCACTGCCTCTCCAAGCCCTGGATTGCTCCTCCACCCTAACGAGCAGCATTCTGCCAGCTGCATGTTGAGAGCCAGCCTAATTAATGAGGAACACTCCACATTCAAGAGCTACATGGTTAAGCTCTCCCTCTGGAGCAGCTGAGTTTAAGCTGCCCGTGTTCAGAGCTATTGACTGCTCCTGACACCATAAAGCAGGAGATGCTCTACCTGTTGTAATGAAAGCTCTAAGCACCCTCCACATCCAGCACCCTACGTGACAGCCAAGCAGTGTAAGCAGCAACAACAGCTTGAAGCAAGCCTAGTGACTCAAAAGGAACCAGCCTTAGGGCTTACACACTGTTGCAGAGTAGGTTGGGATCTGGGGAGGGAAGGGGTACACATAAAAGGAGGACAGGCACAGAAACACTGATGCATAACCCTTTTAGTTCTCTGCAAAGCACATATGGGAAAGTAGCAAGAGGCAAATTGTTCCTTGTTCCTTCCTCCATCTCAAAATGAGAATGAACAGTCTGTGAATCCCAAGGTGAAGCTTGCTGAGCTGCAGGGAGTGGGTAGCACTGAACTTCAGTTGTTTTCCTGAGGAGTTTGGATGCAGCAAGGGCAGTATGTGGGGGCTGAAGCTGAGGGGCTTCTATGGATTTGTGGGTTAACACAGGTACACCAAGAGGCAGCTGTTACTGGGAAGCCTTGGAAGGCAACAGTGGCATCTGCCTTAGATAATAGACAAAGTTAATCTTAGCATTAATCAAGCTGAGACTTCTCTCTCACATTCCTTGCTCCAGACTTATCTCCAGCCATTTCAGCTGAATTTTTGCTGTTCAGGCAGGTTGTGGAACCCTAGAAAACCAATTCTTGAGTCTGTACTGACAGATACAGACTCACCCCTCACCAACAGCCACAGGCAATGGTGCTGTAAGCTGTACACAGCTTGTGACCCAAGCTGTGATGGGTGAGGCATCACTCTTGGCAGCAGGTTAGTTCTCCACTAAGTGCTGGTTCAGGATTAGCATGGAAAGATGACATGACCTTCAAGGTCCTCATGGAAAGTGCACTAACCCACCTTCTGCTCAGCTTCAGTGCCTCCCTGGATCACCTCCTGCATGGAGCAGTGACAGGAGCTGCTGAAGGAGCAGCCAGGAGGAGCCAGCTGATGTTGTGCTCTGTCCACCAGGTTCCAACTAAACCCTGCAAGGCTCTAGCAGAAGAGGGAACGTGGGAGGCCACCTGCCAAATGCTGCTGTGCTTGAGGAGTGCAGCCATCTCTACCCACACCCACCATGGCAAATGTTACAGCAGGGGAATCTAGTCCAACACAAACATGGTTTCTTTTAAAAAGAGACTTTTTAGGATGTTGGGAGGCTTACACAGTGGTCCTGAGCAGACAAGCTGAACTAGATTGTCTCTTCAGACACCTAACAGAGAAAGCTGCAGTGGTTAGCTAGCTAGAGAGACATCCAAGTTCTGAGCACAGGAACAAAATATATAAAGTCTCCCAGCCAAGTAAGCCTCATCCTCTGCTATGTCCTGTCCTCACATCCACTAATCCCTTTAAAGGATTTCTCTGGCTAGGATGGGCAAGCAGAACCAGTATCACCAGAGTCAAGGTAAGAGGGTATTTGTCACCCAGCTAATCTCTCCAGAGCCCACTACAGAGGAGGATAAGCTCATCTAGACACATATCCAAAGCACCTCATGTTTGCCTGTGCAACTTGATTTTTCAAACAGTTTTGCTTCCCAGTGAGGGAGGTGGATCTAGTGATGCAATTAACCACAGGCAGTTTGGCACAGATGGTCCCCAAGAAGCAGAGCTGGCTGAGCAGCAGGGGTCTGTATTTAATACTGAGCCAGGCCCTCAGTGAGACAAGTCAGCAAGACCCCACTGAAGGCAGGGGAGACCAGCCAAGCTCACTCAGCTCCTTGCACTTCTTCCACTGGTGAAGGAGGCACAGTCTCCCTGCAAAGAATCAGGATCCCTCATCAGGGGCTCCAGCAGCAGGGATGTCTGATCCTCACATCTCCCAGGAGCTGGAGCACCCTGGGCTGGAGCTCAGTGTAGCTTTAGAGGAAAGCTCTTCCCCACCATCAGGTCTTGAGCAACCTGCTCTAGTGGGAGGTGTCCCTGCCATGGCAGGAGGGTTGAAACCAGATGATCTTTGAGGTCCCTTCCAACCCAAACCATTCTATGATCTCATATCTAGATCTGCTGAGCATAAACACTTGGAGTTGTAGTTCTGGGGGAACAGAAACCACATTCCCCCTGCACCATGAGGATGTGGGTACCCCCTAATCACCATTACACAAAGAAAAGACATTAGAAGGAGAGTCACAGATCAAAAGCTTCCCTCATGCTTAATTAGCAACCCCAGGCAGAAAGCCCATCCCCAAGTGGTATGTGCCCTATTTTAAAAGATGAGGATTGCTGATCCCTACCACTAGGAAGTCTGGCTCACTGCACTGAGGTCTAGATTGATCAGAATAGATTCAGACCACAAAAAGCTGTGCTGGTTGTCAAAACCACAGAGCACAGCAGAGAGCATCCTGTCCCCTGGATGACAGGCACCTGCAGAGCCATATCCCAGAGCCAAGAAACCCACGGCCTTCCAGTTGAGTCATCATCATTTAGGAAAGCTGGTCCCAGCCACAGCCCACATTTGCCCTTAGAGGAGCTCAGAGCATATTCAAGAGCAGAGGAAACATAAGAGAGCTCAGTAGGAACCCAAGAAAGTTGCAGCAGTTCTATGAGAGCAGAAGGATTCTTTTTTTTAAGTGCCTATGCAGAAAGTCTCATTAAATAGGGAGAGACCATTCCTCAGTTGAAATAGAAATCCCTCTTATCTTCCTGTGCAGAAAACCAGGCTTCTAAAGGAGATCCCAGAGGGCTCAGAAAGAGTTTAGCCTCCTGAATAACACTGCTCTTGCTTAGCACTGACCTTATTTCCCAGCCTGGAAGATGAGGTTTTCCCCTACACATGCCCATCTTCTGCTGCTGCCACTCTCCCATCACCAACACCTCATCCTTGCATTGCCAGGTACATGCAAGATTCATCCCAGCAAGGGGTGAGGGCTGTAGCTGGAGGCCCAGAGAGCTCCTGACAGGCTTCAAAGCAAGCCTGACCCAGGGCAGGAGCTGCAGCACCTCAAACATGGAGTGGGGAGGGCTCCCAGCTTCTGCTGCCCTCTAAACTTGACAGGAGTGAGAGTTGTCTCTTCATGCAGAGAAAAGATGCTGATTAGCTGTTGTCTGTGGCATCCCACCTCTAATCAGAAGAAAAATACCATCTGGCATGCCACCCCTGGAGGGCTGCCAACCTTTGCAGTAAAATAGAGGCAAGAGAAGGTCAAGATTAAAGGAAGAGGTGCAAGACAGGCAGAAAGATTAATCCTTGCCAGGTGGTGCCAGTCCAGACACAGGAGCACAAAACTGGATGGAGGAGCAAGCAGAGAAGAGGTTAAGTAGGAGAAAGAGCAAGAAGCAGAAGTGAAACAGTTCACTGCAGGAAAATCATGAGTGAGCTGAAGAGAGAAGAGATCTGAGCTGCAGATCAACTCCAGAGTAGGATCTACTTCACCTAAACCTCTCTTGCTGGGTGTTTGTCCAGGTGGAATTTGCATCACTGGGTCTCAGCTGTCTGAAGACAGTCAGGGAGCAGAGACTCCAAGGCTGGCAGTGGACAAAAGCAGTTTAGGGGAGCCTGGAGGGTGAGGCAAGACTGGAGGAGCCAGCAATGGGACAGCAGCTCAGCAGGTTGCTTTGAGTTGAAAGATCATCTCAAAGGGGATGCATCCTTTGTATGTGACACTGCTGGGAGAGGCACAATGTAAAGGGGACATGGCTTGTCCTGGCAACGTTTCAGCCAACTAGACACTGAGGTAGCCACCTCATGCCAAGCATCCCCACATTGCATGTGGGGAAGATCTCAGCAGTGGGGTGGCAAGAGCTCTCCAGCTGTCTGAGCATGTTCCCATGAATTCAGCTGGAACAGAGGCTCTGCAATGGATGCCCACCAGCAGCTAAAGGTGCCCAGAGCCAGACTCTACAGCAATACCACTGCTGCTCCCTCTCCAAGAGGGAACCCCATCCCTTCCACTTGAATTTCAGGCATCCTCCACAAGACCCTTCATTACTTGCTTCCTGTACCTCCTGGAAGGGGGACAGGTTATTCAACAACTTTATTAGGAGCAACAACATCCACATAGCTGTGAGCCACACAGACAAGTCAGGGACTGAGCATCAGGGCAAAGGTGCCTCTCCACATGGACCTGCCTGCCTCTTAGCCTTGGGATCAGTGGTACCTTCTGACTCCAGGCGGTCCAGCCCGTAGGTCACAGCTGTGCTGATCCTCCTCACGGATGGCAGAGCTGTCCTCCTCACAGAAGAGGCCATTGATGCTGGAGTTACCAGGACCACAGTTCTGCTGGATGGCTCCTCTGCCTGTCCTGACTGGGTAGCAGGAGCTGGAACAGCCTTCTCACTGGTGACCAGGACATCTGTGAGGTCTATGGGAGACAGAAAACAGCAGCAGTTTGGCACAACCATGTTTTAAACCCCACTATTTAAGAACAAGCTCCTTAACTACTTCTACTCTAAAGTTATTAAACTCCTGCCTCTTTCAAGATGTGCAAGTGCCTTATAAAAGCTTCCCCTCCAGGACATCCAGCACAGGGGGTTCTCCTCAAAGAGAACTTTGCTTTGAGGACTGTTATTCACTCCCCCACAGCAAGATCAGAGCACTGAGACACTGGTTGAGATCTGAACCAAGTGACAAATCTACTTGTATACTGCAAAGATAAAAACCAGTTGAATTTATAATTAAAATCCCAGAAGCAAATTAATTAGTGAAGACTGCCAGAAGAGCCCTCTCTCCCCTACAAAGGGACCTTAATTTCAGGCACACAATACAAACAGCTTCTTTCTTTTGAAGCCCTGCAATATAAGAATTACCTGCAGCAGTTTCATTACAGTGGTACCTACAACTACAGAAATAGCATGAAGCTGATTGAGGTTGAGTGTAAGGAAACCCTTGCTGCACTTCTGTCAAGAAGACCAGCTCCTCCATGTACCTGCCAAGGTGACATCAAGCCAGCAGGCAGCAGCTAGATGAACACAACTGCTTGAAGTATTTCTATATGAGCTACATCAACCTGACAACAACTCACCATTCCTCAGTGATAGGGAGTATCAATGCAGGTTTCCACATTCAAGGGCTTGCCAGGCTCTTGCACCCACTCCCACATTACCCTGGATGAAACATTTTCATCCTTCATATGTACTCATCATCAATCTGAGCTCTCCCTCCATAAATAAAAACTGGCTTAGGTGTCTATGGCTAAAAATCAGCTTCTTAGAAAGATTAGATGGGGGGTTGTTTGGTTTAGGGTGATTTGTTTAAATCTCTACTCCTCTTATTTGGAAAAATAAAACCTATGTGGCATATTTCAGCATGGTGGATCTTGGTCAGGCACTGGAACAGGCTGCCCAGGGAGGTGGTGAAGTCACCATCCCTGAAGTGTACAGAAAACAAGTAGATGTGGCACTTCAGGACATGGTCTAGAGTTCAGGGAGACGTTGGGAGGAAGGTTGGATCCTAGAGGTCTTTTCCAACCCAAATGATTCTGTGATTCTATGGTAGCATGGGCAGACAGCAGTGATGGCCCAGGGCTAGAGGCAGTCTGCAGAAGGCTAAAAAAAGAAATCACCTAGAATATGGATTCTGTGTTGAATGCCCAAGCATTCATTTTGGTTCCAGATGTACCAACTCATCTGGTGTGGAAATGAACCTTGAAGCAGAACCCTACCTTCTACATCTGCAGTGCTTGCCACGGAGGAAGTACCAGTTGCCACCAGCATCTGGGTGGCACTAGGAGCAGTTGGCATCTGGGTGTCCTCCCCACTGTTCTCCTGCAAGATGCTTGAAGCTTCTGTTCCCTGGGTAGCTCCAGGCACCAGGGTCACAACTGACAGAGCAGCAGCATCATCCTCCTGGGCAACTGTTGTCACCTCCTGAGCAACACCTACAACGAGAACACGTGTCAGCAGCACCTCCCAGGACAGCTGACAGCAGCAGAGCAGAGCTTTGAAGGGACAACTCCACTCATTAGCATTTCCAGAGCCACAGCACAAGCTGCAGGTCCAGCCAAGCCTCACCAGGGCAGTGCAGCACAGAGACAGATGGGAGAATATGCAAAACAGGAGTGAAAGCAGCAGAATCTTCTTAATTGCCCCTTAGGGACACGTGGACCCACCAGGGAGCAATGCCAATGAGCCCAGCACTGCAGGCATGGTGTGAAGCACCATCTGAAGCATCTGAGCAGTGCTTTTAGTGACCAGCTCTCATGGCTGTGAGACTTCAGCTCTGCAGAAGGGTTTATTTTGCTGCACAAGCCTTATTGACAGTGTTGTTTCCCCAACATCTGGGAAACAGCAGAGAGGAAACCTGCTGACAAGTCAAGTGCTTATAAATTAATCTGGAAATTAATCAGTCAGGTTTCAGCCCCAGCATGCAATTAGCCTCCCTTCCTTCCCAGCAAAAGCTCAAGCTTCTGGATGCAGTGAGGGGAAATTGTCCTTTGCTTCTGTAGCCTAAGAGGGAGGATTAAAGATGCCCAGCAATTAAAACAGGGTCCTGACCCCCAGCTCATGTTCCTCAGCCTAGGAATGTGTCCTTGCCCAACATCTGACCAGATGTTTTAGTTTTTCCCTTCTGAGCAGCCTGCCCTAGGTAGAGATGTCCCTACTTTTGTAGGGAGGTTGGACCAGATGACCTCTAGAGGTCCCTTCCAGCCTCAAACATTCTATGATTACAAACACTGAGTAGGAACATTGTCATTAGGCTGCAGGTTCCATCTCTGCAGGTAGGTCTAGTACATGGTGACACCATCAGCCTGTGGCAGGCTATCTAGGAAGAGCATTTTTGCCTCCCAGTAGGAGCTGACACAAACACCAGAGCCTGGCCACAGCTTCTCTAGGGTGGGGAAAGAACACCAGGAGCTTGCATTAAAGTGCAGCAGAGCTTCAGACAGATCTTTTGAGCTGAGCATCCTTGTAAAGCCATGGAAGATGCCAGTTACCAGTACAGCTCACTTACTCCTGGATTTAGGAAGCATTTACAGATACCCATTGTCACTGCAAGTGCCCATAGCTAGCAGTTGAGAGCAAAGTGATCCCAGATGCTAATAAATTTTAGCCCCCATAGGAATTATTCCATTTTGCAGGGCTCCAGAACGAGCTAGTGGCACTTACTGCACCAAATGGACACTTGGGCAAGTGTTTTCTTTCTTGAAATAAAGTGTTCAACCAGTGGGTCAGAGGCTGGGCTCCCTCCCTAGTCACAGGAGGGACATACCAAGGGTTACTCAAAGCAGCTTTACACATCTCTGCTCAAAGCAAGATGCCTACAACCAGAGTACAGTGTCTCCCTGGTGAGAACCCAAACCTGAAGCCCCTGCTTTGGTTCCACCACACGTGCAGAACATTAACAAAGCAAGTTTTCTAACTAGCACCAAGTCTCTACTGATGAGACTCCAAGTCTCAGCAGTCTCCATACCCAAGGACACCCTTCAATTCCAGCTCAGCTGCCACTCCCTTCCCAGTTTCAGTTCTCCCATTAGCTACCACAGCTGTAACCTCTCCACCAAGGTCCCCAGCCTTTCCTGGGGGAAGAGGTGTCCTACCTCTACTGCAGGCATCAACATCACACCTTTAATCTCCCTGAACAGCAGCACAGATTCAAGAGCATCCCTCCTAGACCTACACTCAGACAAGTGTCTAACAGGCAAGTTTTACCTTTCCAGGAGCTTTCCAGAGTAGGAGAGAGATCAGGATGTGTGTCTGTCACCAGGACAGCCCCTGGCTGTGAGGGCAGGATGCTCTTCTCCTCTGCTGTGACTGCATTTAGGTTTTCCAGCGAGCTGAGATGAGCTGTGTCCACATCTGTCAGGTTCACAGTGTGGAGAGCATCACTGATGCCTGAGGAAGCTGCTGGCACCTCCTCCCCTTGCACTGGTGCTGTGCAGTTGGTGTCCACGGCAGGCTCAGGAGTTGGTGGAGGGGACGCTGGGGATGGCACCACTCTTGTTGCATCCTCTTCCTCCCCCACACCCCCCTGTGGGGTCTGGGATGGTTCTGTCACCCTCAGGTCCTCTGTCACCTCCTCACGAGACAGGCTGCCACCTTGACTCATGTCTCCCAGCTTTGTGTCATCCCAGTCAGGTGGCACAGTGTCTGTGGGGTGGATGGTGAAGGTGCCAGCTGTGGTAGGCAGCTCTCCTTGCCTGACACCCACCCCTGCTGCCAGGCTGGGGGATGCCTCAGACACCACGAGGGGATGTTCTGCAGCCACAGAAGCTCTCACAGCCAGATACTTCAGAGGGCTCCCTGTGAGGGATCTCAGTGTTCCCACCTCAGAGGTCACACCACGAGGCTGGGGAGTTGGGATGACAGGGTGGTCACTCGCTGTCTCCCAGCTGGGGTGCTGGGTGGGCTTGGGTGCAGCTGAGGGGTGTGAGTTGTCCTCTGCCTCCTCCTCCTCAGCTGTCCCAGAAAGGGGGTTTGCTGAGAAGCCAGCAGAGCTATGCTCTACTTCAACACCTCCCTCTGTGGTGGTCTCACTAATGGGGCCACCAACAGACTCCTCCTGGACAGCAGGGCTCAGCGTGGTCACAGCTGTGGTCAGCATGGCCTTGAATCCTTCATCCTCATCCAGCTCTGACTTTGTGGGACCAAACTCCTCCTCATCTACAGCAGCCACTGCCCCAGCAGAGGTGTGAGCACCCAGGCCCTGGCTGGCTGGGGTGACATGGCTCAGGCTTACAGGCAGCACTTCTTCTGCAGTGGAAGCTTCATTCAAGGGTGTCCCTGAGGGCTTTGCTGACACTTCACAGGGCTCTTCAGAGACAGTCTGCTCAGAAGGGCCCGGGTTACTTTTCAAGCCCAGCATGCTTGTTCTTTCATCTTCTACCCCATTCCCTGCCCAGGGGCCAAGCTGGACCTTTGTCATGTCCTTCTCCTCCAGTGGTTGAGATGCAACGCATGGTGGGCTGGAGGACAAGAGCAGGATGCTGCAGGTGACCACACAGATGTTAAATCCTATTGATATACTCATAGTTGAGATGTGCCCAGCAGCTTGCAAGGCTGAAAAGTCCAGAGTGCAAGACCTAGAAAGGGAAAAAGGAACCAAGATTACACATACCCATAACCACCTATTGCCCCAGGGCCCTAAATAACTGGGTGACAAGTTGCAAGATTGCCAGTCTGTGGCCAGCTCTGAGCCACCTCCTCCTACACATCCCAAGCAATGGATCCCTCTGTGTATTCTACTGCTCCTCACCTACCCAGGATGAAGTCTCATGCTGGGCAACACCAAATCTTGATCTGAAGCACAAACAGACCTCACCAAGCTCTCAACCCAGTATCAGAGACCCAGGCACCAGATTTGCAAGCACATGACAACCTGTTTGTCCTTCACAAAGTCCAGGAGTGATGCTTGTCAGGGCCTGTTATGGCAAGCCCTGTTCTGTGCATGGACACGAGGAAACCAAGGAACCTCCAGAGAACAAGGTGAGTCTATAGGACACAACACAGGACCACAACTAACATGGGAGGCTTTAGGCTGCATTGGCATCACACCCTGCATGGGCTCCTTGGCCCCATGGAGATGCTACAGCCCAGAGAGCAGCACTGCTGCATTAGCACAGTGTTTATGCTGCACTGCACCATGGAGGCACTTCCAGCAGGTTTCATGTGTCTAATCATTGTGTGCTTCAGGAGTTTCCAAGAGCACTGAACCAGTAGCCCAGCAGTGATCCAGCCAGCTCTTGGCAGGCTCTGCTGCCTCCAGTAACACAGCTCAGGCTGCTGGATAGACACAGGACCTCATCACAGCAGCAGCCTGACCCCGGCCACCTCCCTCCAGGCAGGTGCCTCAGTCCTGGGCTTGCTGCACCATCAAGACCATCCCATGCCAAGGCCTGACCCAGCACATGAGGACAGCTGGTCCCACAGGTCCCACACACAAGTAGAGTCCTCCATCACACAGCAGACCTGCTAAGGTTCTCCTCCCCTTTCCAGGGGGCAGTTTGTCAGTGGCACAGTCAAGCCCTAAAGCAAGAAGCCTCCAACCTTCAACAGCTTCACTTGCTTTGGCTGACATGCTCTGCTCCACAAGTGAACTGCTCTCACTTTCAAACCACAGGACTAATGGCTATTGGTAAGGAACGAGGTTGGAGTTGCCAGAACCATCACTTAGTCTTCCAAAGACCCAAGATCACCCTCTGCAGCCTTGCTCATGAGCACCAGGATGAGTCCCCCAGCTCACTAGACCCCTCATTTCCCTACCCGAACAGCATGTAGGTAAATAACTCATTTGTAGGGTGCAGCAGCTACCCACCTAGCACTGCTTTGTTACACAGGGGTGTATCACTCCTCCTGGTCTTCTCATGAACCCACATGATGCTGTGCAAGAGGTAACTGCTGCTGTGGGGAGAGGGATCTCAGTGACACCACATTTGTGCTAGTTCAAAGACTCTGTGTCCTGCTGCTCACATATTAATAACACTTCCCAAAAGGACACAAATGTGTCCAGTCAGCTAAACACATCCAAGACATCAGAAAGCTTAGGTTATATCTGGTCTGACCACACACAACTAGGTGTATTTCCATTGTAAAACATCTTACTCCACATTGGAGAGATAGACTTGTCTAGCTGGAGACCCTCATGACCTGCAGGGCTGTCTGCAGCACAGATGACCACCTCAGCTTGGAGACATAGGTCAGAGCCAACTCCTGCAGCCTCCATTACTTGGTGGAGCCTTCAGGGCACATCAAGTCACTTTTTCCACCCTCCCTGCAGCCCTGGCCCTCAGGACTTGGAGCTGCTGGAACAATTCCCTGTCACAGGCCACACACATGCACCAGGTGCTCAGGGACAAGCAGAAGCCACCAAGAAGCTGTTCCCAGCAACAGCATTGATACCTTCCACTTTTTTCTCATCTTTCTGGAGGATGGGTGGCCACCCATCTATCTCCTCCACCCTCCCTGCCAAAAGAAACGGTTGAAAATTGATAGTATTCAGCTCTTCTTCTTCCAAGCTAATCCTTTACATGCCTTTATAATTAAAAAAGCACTAAGAGTATATTACACAAGTTAAATTGATAGCACCCAATGACATGCAGCTGCCTTGCCATGCTGAGCAACATAAATTATGCTCACTTTATACCCCCTTTAGCAAGTGCCAGTTAAGATCAGACAGATTGAACTATCAAGAGGTTTTTTAAAATAAAGAATAGCTTGGATCTAAATAGTTTCTCTAGAAATCAAGAGTCTTTTTAGGCTACACAAATAGTTTTAGCAGTAGTTAAATGCAAACAGAACTCCAGCTGCACTTGAAAGACAGTCACAGCATTTCTCTTGCAATCATATGTACATGTGTGTATATAAACGTGCATAATATGTATTTGTAGGTTCCTAGCTTGAGGTTGTGATAGCCCAAGACATTCAGTAGGTTGTTCACAGAAGTCCTGAAACATTAATCTCTTCCCAACAAGCTTATTCCATCATTACGAGGATCAGGAGTGTCAGTGAATAAGAGGGAAAGCTGCTCCTTAAGAGGCTGGCTTTTGAGATCCATTAATTAAAACTAAGTATTAAGAGCCACCTTCCTCCAGGCCAGCAGCTAATGTGGGCAGTCAGCACTAGCTCAGCACAAGAGGTCCCAGGGGTACCTTGGGCAGCCTCACACTGTTTATCCCAGTCTGAAAAGCTCTCTTGGCCACAGTCCTACATTTGACAAGGGTCAAAGTCATGTTGGAGAATTACTTGCTCAGGAAATCCACAACAACCAGATCTAAGCTAACCTAGATCTCTACACTCAATGAAAGCTGGAGATAGAGGCATGGAGCTTGCTGCAGGATAACGGCACAAGCTCATGCTTCAAAGAAGATTAGTCAGGGCTTAAGATCTGCTAAGCTTTTGGAAGAGGCTGGATTAGACAGTGTATGAACAGCAGTGACCTGGGTATCTTCTTAAGCAGAGTTTGACACCTTGCTGCAGCCCTTCCACTCCATGCTGAAGCGATCCACGTTCCAGCACGTAGCTGGCTGCAGAGCAGTGTGGTACTCAGCCTGCACTGGGCTATACATTTATTCTCCCATCTGGCTATTTTTACAGCCAGTCTGCTCCACAGCCTCAGCCAAACCATGAAAGCAAGCTGGAGCACACTGCTCTGACCAAGCACCTCTGTAGTGAGCTTCAGCTTTTTCCATTAGTAGCTTGAAGCTGAGGAATAACTCAGTATTTCATGCTGGTCTTCCCCAGATTTCACCCGGCATTCTCCAAAGCCCTGGAGGGCAGCTGCCAAACACTGGCCAGGCTCTCAGTGGAAAACTAATCCTTGCTTCCAATAGGAAGCACCCAGAGGGCAAGAGACAACAAATCCCAGGAGATGCAGTTTCCCCTAGCTGCAAAGGCAGTGCAGCTGCAGCCAGCCAAGGAGCTTTATCTTTAGCATGGAAAATAAACCATTAAGTTTTCTTTTAACACCTGGTAGGCTGGAAAGCACCACAAAGGACTTCTAGGCTAAAAACAGGTGCCATCATCAGGCATCTCCAGAAGGTGCCCATCAGAATAAGAACCATCTAAGACAGTGGGCAAGTCACTAAGCTGAGGGACAATAGAGACAAACTGGTCACCAGCTGAAGCAGCCTTGCAGACCCAATTGGATCTTTCTGAACCAAGCTGCTTCCTTGCTCCACCCAATGGGCACTAGCAATAGCTATTAAGCCATAACCCCCTCCATGATGCTGGGGACCTGTCTCAGAGTGAGCATAACAAGATAGGGTTTGTCCTGGGGCTCCTTTCAACAGGAGAGCCACAAAGGGGACAGCACAGAGCAGACCTGATTTCTTTCAATAGCTGTTCCTTACATGGACCATGCTGCAGAGGATGAAACTCTTCCTCCCTGCTCCAGTTGTATGCAGCTACTCCCTAAGATTCTTTTTTTTAGTGTTTCATCCAACCAGCTTATGTAGAGAAAACTCCCAAGAAAATCCTTTGCTATTATTTTTGCCTTTGGCAAGTTCTGGCTGGTGTTTTTCCTAAATTGTTGAAACAAAAAAGCATCAAGCTTTTAACTCACTCGAATTAACAACCCTGTTCCAACAATCCCTCTCCCACACAGAGAAGACACTTGTGCTCTGAAGCTGAAGTGGCTGCATGCATCATATAGCAGAGAGCAGAGATGAGCAGGTCAGCTCCAGACAAATCACTGTCTAGCCTGCACAGAACACAGCTCCTCACAACTCCAAGTACCAGCTTGATTATGCCAGCTCTGACTAGCTGAACAGTCCTGGATGTGCTCAGCTCTGCAACTCACCCCACTGATAATGGACAAACCCACTGCAAATCTTTTAATGTGAAGATTTAACCAAAACATACAAGTCAAGCAACTGCCAGCAATTAACTGCTGTGTTACCGGAGCACTAATGTATGCTACCCAAGCCTTATTACTTGGGCTGAATACAAAAGCCAGCAGATAACACACTGCAGAGCTCCAACTCCTACTTTTGCACACAAGCTGAGAAAAACGCCTTCATTTCATCTTATATTATGTCCCTGCCCGGTTCAATCAAGTGAATTGTGGAGCTGATGCTCTTAGAGCACATACTTCAGATAAACAGACCTCAACCAGTTAAGCCACCTCCAACAGCTCACAGTGAATTCCCAACAGTGACAGACTCCACAACAGCCACCACTACAGCCCAAGTCAAGAAAAAAAACTACATGGACAGCCACAGATCAGAGAGGAACATCTTCTCCTGCCTTTGAGGACGGATCCTTACAAGCAAACAAATGATGTATTAATATTCTGTAAGGACAGCTTCCTACCAGTCCTTGTGAGGCACCTTAATACATAATACATCACCTCCACTTCCAGCACTGGTGTTCCAGCAGCAGTTCTTTGAGAAGGGAGAGACATGACATGTTTTAGGCATTATCCCCCCAGCCACTAAGTGATCGCTTGCTTTGTTCCAAACAGCACAGACCACCTATGGAAATCCCTACTCAGCTCTGCAAGTGAAAGCCACGTAGTTCTTTGTAGCTTCTGACCCATGCCAGGTCCTCAGCACCACAGAAGTCAGAAATCTACCAAATTCCTGAGGTATTAAGAAGATTGGGAGGAGGGGGGGGGTTGATAATGAGACCAAAGGGTGCAGCAGTTTCCAGACACCAGAAAGATGGAAATGCTGCTCCCCAGACAGGCTGGGAGCAGAGGAGGAGTGTTCAGATTCCAGCCAGCAAGAAACACTCAGAAATTTCTGCACCTCACCTAAGGCAGCCAGCAACCCCACACAGCAGATCTCCTGGAAGATCAGGAGTCTCTGCAGGTGGAGGTTTCAGAGCAGCTTAAACACCTTGTCAGGCCCTTTTAGCTTAGGTAGAACCTGCTTGTTGGCCAGAGAATGGCATTAGGGATGGCTCAAGGCTTGATTGCAGGGCACAGATCCATCCCCCCGTCCTCAGTCATATTTACAGGTGAGCCTCAAGCCCCACAAGTGACTCCTTCCCCCCCAGCCGCCCACCACGCCAACGGCTCAAGTGCAACCAACCACCGGGAGATCTCTGGAGCTGGAGATTCCTCCATCCCAGGCCCGCAGCAGGACAGACGGACCGCGGTGCTCACCACCCCCACCCCTCCAGGGACAAGAAACCCCCCGAGGGGCCACCCCCCTCCTCGCAGGGCT
>VYZX01012587.1:64701-78009 GCA_013401335.1 Brachypteracias leptosomus
GGGCGGAGCGGCCCGGCCCCCGACACCGCCCCACCGGGGGCCGGCCGGCCCCGCCCGCCGCCTCCCGCCTGCCCACGGTGGGTTCAGGACCCAAACATTCCCCCCTATCATCACAGCATCACTTGGGAGAGGGTTCCCACAGCCGGGCGGGGCCGGGCTGCGCCTCCAGAAGGAAGTTCTGGCAGCGCCGCACCCCGAGCACCCGGCTCCGGGAGGGAGCCCGGCAGGGTTCCCTCCTCGCTCGGTTCACCGGAGGATGCCAAAGCAAAGGCCTAGAGCACCCTGAGTAGTTTTCCATCTATTACGGATTCTCCTCCAGCTGTAGAGGTCACCTTCCCCCAACGCTCGCTCTGTAAAAGGAGGTGGACTTCTTAAAGAGTAGCCCACACATGTCAGGAGAGGTTGTTTCAATTGCTTTTTGTTGCATTGTTTCAAGCACCTATTTGGCCAGAGAGAAAGAAAAGTAATTTTCTTTTTTCTCTCCTGGTTTCCTTCTCCCACTTGTTTTTTGTAGAATCATTTTAGTTGGAAGAGACCTTCAAGCTCATCCAGTCCCACTGTTCCCCCCGCCCTGCCCGGGCACCCCTCCACCATGTCCCTCAGCACCACATCTACACAGCTTTTAGACCCCTCCAGGGTTGGGGACTCCACCACTGCCCTGGGCAGCCTGGGCAGGGCCTGACAACCCTCTCAGGGAATAAGCTTTTCCTAATACCTAATCTAAACTTCCTCTGGTGCACCTTGAGACCTTTTCCTCTTGTCCTATTGCTTGTTACTTGGGAAAAGAGACCCAAGAGATCCTATCTCACTACAGTCTCCTTTCAGGGAGTTGTAGGGAATGAGAACACCTCCTTTTCTCCAGACTCAACAACCCCAGGTTCCTCACTCACTCCTCACAAGACTTGTGCTCTAGACCTTTCCCCAGTTTCCTTGCCCTCCTTCAGACACACTCCACCAGGAACCTCACAGCCAGTCTAACACAAAATCATTCCACCATCAGGTCCTGGAGCACATACCATCTCATTTCAGCAAAAAGAAGCTCAGGAGGCCATACCTTACCTCTAAAACACAAGGATGAGACCAGCTTAGCTTCCTCTCACCACCCCTTCAGCCTGGTGTCAGGAGCTCCACAAGCACCTTATTTCACACACAGGGTTTTATATCCCCCATCCTGGGCAATGACCCATTCAGAGTGGTGCTGCAGCAGGTGCAAAGCGTTTGTAATGAGCAGGGACAGGTGAGAAGAGACCTAAAATAATGGTCCTTCACAGGAGGGAATGATTGGGGAGATTGGAGGGTGGGGAGGAGAGGGATTACTAGGAGGGAATAGAGAAGTGATCTAAGAGAGGGAGAAGGGAGTCAAAATCCTGACTTTGCTATGGATGTGTTCTACAACATGAAGCAAAACTGTGAATCCTTCTGTATTTCCAGTTATAATGATGTATGAAATGAGGCTCCTTTATTTTTTCACATAAGAATGTAAGATTCAGACTGCTCATACCTGCCAAACACTGGGTGCATCCATTTGATAGGACAAGGGGTGATGGTTCTAAACTAAAAGAGATGAGATTTGGACTAGATATAAAGAATTTTTTGATGCTGAGGGTGGTGAGAGCCTGTCCCAGGGTGCCCAGAGAGGTGGTTGATGCCCCATCCCTGGAACCATTCCCGGTGAGGTTGGATGGGGCTCTGAGCAACCTGCTCTAGTTGCAGATGTCCCTGCTCAGTGCAGGGGGTTGGACCAGATGACCTTTAATGGTCCCTTTCAACCCAAACCAGTCTGTGACTCTATGAACATAAAAGAACTGACTATTCCTCATCGATAAATTGTTTGATTGTTTGTTGTGCTACTGGAAATAACATTTACATTAGTGGTTTGTTCTCTTTGCAAGACTCACCCCAATGTCCTACAGGTCTAATTTTAGAGAAGTAAAGTGTTTTCTACTGGATTTCGACCAAACTGGAACCAACTCAATTCATTTTGGTAGCGTTCTGCATCCAACATTAAAACTTTCAAAAGGCAGATTTGTTGCAGGTCGGGGCTATTTCTTTCAGGTAATATTGCTAACCTTTGCATAAGTTGAAAATAAAGTGTAAAAATGCCTGTGGCAGCAATAAAGGCAGACATTGGCAAAAGACATCAGGAAGAACTTTGGAGTTAGGCTTGGGGCAAACAGACAAAGGATGGAGAGAGGCCCTTCTGGCTTTGCATCTGTGCATTGTAGAATCTGGGAAATTATTTGTGAATTGGTGTTTCTAGTGCTGCAGCATCCTTAAAAAATACACATATGTGCTAAGAATGGATATTTATTCTAAGGGAGACAGAGCTGGGGGGTGCAGGCAAAGGAAGAGATAAAAGCTGCATTTTTGTGGCCATTTTAAACAGAGTGAACTCCCAGATTAGGGACCCAAAAGTCTCCTCAGGTTCATCTTCTGTTCCTCCCATCCTATTCTGCTCTGAGAAGAGAGGAGGGCTCGGCTGTGGAGGAGGTGCCACCTCTGAAGTTATCCGTGGAGCCAGATTTTACACCAAACAGAAATCAATGAGGGCTTATTTTCCATTGCTGCTGCATGCTGTGGCGGGTCAGGGATTGATTCCCAAGCTGCTCAGTCATCCGTGAGCTGGGAGAGGGGCAGGACAACAGAGAACCCCCACCAGAAACCACAGCCACCAGCAATGATCAAGCCAGAGGCTTCTCTACAAAATTCACCCCTAACATTTCATCAGGGATTCAGCAGGAGGGATATTGTTATCCTCTCCTTTTCTATCTGATCTTTAAAATGATCAAGAAAGTTATTTAAAATGTAAAGCATGCTCTGCTGCTCTCCAAGGCATGCAGAGCACTTGATAGATTGGAGAGGTTTTTCCCTTCCCCCTTGTCTTTGACTGACTCTGGACCCAGATGGGCACTGGATGCTCTCAAGGTTAAATATTTGGCTGATAACCACTGTAACCAAAATAGCCAGTTATCTGTGTTTTTCTCCCTGCCTGAAATTGCAAATTCCCCATACGCTGCAAGTTGCTGTACCCCGCATAACCTGCCAAAATCACAGGCTTCTGCCTTATCAACAAAATAAATCTGCAGACTGAAAGGAGGAGGCATGATGAAAGAGGCAAAAATCAGGAATCACCAGAGAGAACTGTTGTGTTATTCATTTCTGTGGTTTATTAATTGGAAATACTAATTTTTCACTCCGCTCAGCATGCCACAGAGAATATTCGTAACCAAACAAAACAGCCCCCACTTCCACAGCAAGTTAAGAACCATCCGTTCCTTTCCAGTTCCTTCCCAGTTCCAATCCTCTATTGGTCTCGTCCTTCAAAGACTTCCCAGCCCTCAGGTGAAATTCAGAGATTAAATTCAGATGTAAGCTGGTTTATTTTTCCCTGTGGGCAGCGTGGCTGGTGAAGAGTGTGGGACTCACATCCCATTCCCAGCTCTGACTTGTTAGATGACTTTGAAAACAGAACTTCACTGCTCTCTGCCTTCATTTCCCCTCCTGTAAAAGGGAAATAGTAACACCTGATTTTTGTCAGAGTGCCTTATAGCACATGTGTGTTATTATACCAGCAAACTCCATTGTATAAAGTCAAAATAGAGTGGATTTCTTTACAAGGTGATATTCCTGTTGCAGCCTTACTGCCCAAACCAAACAGAACAAACACCACGTCCTAATTAAGAGACTGGGTCACTTCAAAACTTACATGAAGACACATTTTATATATGTAAAATGAACTGAAAAATCATTGTCCTGACATCAGAATCCTGCATCGTACGATGCTGCCCCTGGCATCAGGGATGAGATGGGAGCAGCTCCCCTAAGTGTGTCAGGACATGCCACAGAAGGTAAAGGCAATTTTAAAATAGTTAACATTCATTTCTCTGCTGAATCACTTTCCCAAATTGAATATTGGGGACATGCAGCACGTGAAACAGAGCACATCTCCAGCACACTGCTCACCTTTACATCAGCTGGTAGTATTTCTTTTAAGGGGACCTGCTCTTCCCATTAAACAGCAGTTATTGGGATGGAGGAGCAATGAATCTAACCCAGGGACAGTGAGAACAGCATCCCCTGCAGATGAGGGAAGTGTGTTTAAAACAAGACCACTTGGGAAAAAGTATCAGGAAATTTACAGCCAATGAATTATTTCAAATGTAATCATGTTGCAGATGAGCAGATTTCTTCTTCCTCCAACTACAAACCCACTAAATGCCATCTGCAATTAAAACTCAACCAAGAGAATCAACTTGGATTCCTTTCTTCCATGTTCCTCACCGCTGGCCCCAGCAGAAAAGCTGTGCAGGGCCAAGTGATGCCAGGGCAGCCCCACTGCTGGCTGTGATTTATAGTCATTAGCCCTACAAGGAGGCACAGGATCCAGCTTCTGCTTTCACAGCTCTCGTGATTCTGCAGAGCTCACAGAGCAGGAAAGCCATAAAAAACCTTATTTTTGTCACTGAAGTCAGCAGATGTGACTTGGAGAGCACACAGCGGCCAGATCTGCTGAGTAGGAAAGTGCCATTTTTACCCAGTCACTTCTCAGAGTAGATCCAGGCTTCTGCTGACTGGTCCAAGGTCACAGGAATCAGTGGCAGTTGCTCTGGGAATACAGCCCAGGAGGACCAATGCTCCCCTCTACCACCGAACCACGGTACAGCCCTTGCTCTTCTTCACAGCCCTTGACAAAATCATAGACTCATAGAGTGGTTTGGGTTGCAAGGGACCTCCAAAGGTCATCTAGTCCAACCCCTCTACACAAGCAGGGACATCTCTACCTAGGTCAGGTTGCTCAGAACCCCATCAAGTCTGACCTTGAGGATGGGGCCTCCACCACCTCTCTGGGCAACCTGTTCCAGTGATCAACCACCCTCATATTAAAGAATTTTTCTTTAACAATCAACCTAAATCTACCCTTTTCTAGCTTAAAACCATTACCCCTCATCCTGTCACTACAACCCCTTGTGAATAGTTCTTTTCCTGCCTCCTCAATGCAGTTAATAGCAGAGTACACTGCATACTACAACTTTCCCAGAAATAAAGTGCTGAGGAAGCCATCCCCATGCANATTGTATAAAGTCAAAATAGAGTGGATTTCTTTACAAGGTGATATTCCTGTTGCAGCCTTACTGCCCAAACCAAACAGAACAAACACCACGTCCTAATTAAGAGACTGGGTCACTTCAAAACTTACATGAAGACACATTTTATATATGTAAAATGAACTGAAAAATCATTGTCCTGACATCAGAATCCTGCATCGTACGATGCTGCCCCTGGCATCAGGGATGAGATGGGAGCAGCTCCCCTAAGTGTGTCAGGACATGCCACAGAAGGTAAAGGCAATTTTAAAATAGTTAACATTCATTTCTCCGCTGAATCACTTTCCCAAATTGAATATTGGGGACATGCAGCACGTGAAACAGAGCACATCTCCAGCACACTGCTCACCTTTACATCAGCTGGTAGTATTTCTTTTAAGGGGACCTGCTCTTCCCATTAAACAGCAGTTATTGGGATGGAGGAGCAATGAATCTAACCCAGGGACAGTGAGAACAGCATCCCCTGCAGATGAGGGAAGTGTGTTTAAAACAAGACCACTTGGGAAAAAGTATCAGGAAATTTACAGCCAATGAATTATTTCAAATGTAATCATGTTGCAGATGAGCAGATTTCTTCTTCCTCCAACTACAAACCCACTAAATGCCATCTGCAATTAAAACTCAACCAAGAGAATCAACTTGGATTCCTTTCTTCCATGTTCCTCACTGCTGGCCCCAGCAGAAAAGCTGTGCAGGGCCAAGTGATGCCAGGGCAGCCCCACTGCTGGCTGTGATTTATAGTCATTAGCCCTACAAGGAGGCACAGGATCCAGCTTCTGCTTTCACAGCTCTCGTGATTCTGCAGAGCTCACAGAGCAGGAAAGCCATAAAAAACCTTATTTTTGTCACTGAAGTCAGCAGATGTGACTTGGAGAGCACACAGCGGCCAGATCTGCTGAGTAGGAAAGTGCCATTTTTACCCAGTCACTTCTCAGAGTAGATCCAGGCTTCTGCTGACTGGTCCAAGGTCACAGGAATCAGTGGCAGTTGCTCTGGGAATACAGCCCAGGAGGACCAATGCTCCCCTCTACCACCGAACCACGGTACAGCCCTTGCTCTTCTTCACAGCCCTTGACAAAATCATAGACTCATAGAGTGGTTTGGGTTGCAAGGGACCTCCAAAGGTCATCTAGTCCAACCCCCCTACACAAGCAGGGACATCTCTACCTAGGTCAGGTTGCTCAGAACCCCATCAAGTCTGACCTTGAGGATGGGGCCTCCACCACCTCTCTGGGCAACCTGTTCCAGTGATCAACCACCCTCATATTAAAGAATTTTTCTTTAACAATCAACCTAAATCTACCCTTTTCTAGCTTAAAACCATTACCCCTCATCCTGTCACTACAACCCCTTGTGAATAGTTCTTTTCCTGCCTCCTCAATGCAGTTAATAGCAGAGTACACTGCATACTACAACTTTCCCAGAAATAAAGTGCTGAGGAAGCCATCCCCATGCACGCTGGGGTCTCAGCTAAAATGTGAACCATCTGCCAAGTCCCTGTAGCACTTGAATATTTCCCCCCCCCATCCTACATACTCCACTACAAAATTAGGCTGACAATAATAAAAGCACTCGACACACCCCCCCAAAGCAAGCTAACCCCAGGCACTGCTCTGCCATGAAACCCTCAGCTTCTTGAACATCTTAAATATAGTCGTTCAGATAACACCCAGAGGGGCTTGGAAAACTTTGGCTTCCTTTTGCTTCTCAAAACTTGGTTCCACCCAAGTCCTGAATCCACAGGTTTTGAAGAAGCAGAGTTTCAGTACTGTCACTCCACCACTCACAGTATAGACCTTTATACTGGGGGCTGAAAGCCCCCACCACAGGGACAACTGGGGTCTTTGCCATGGGTAACACACAGTGTCAGGATGCCTGGGAGACAAGTAGACCATGTTTTGGTCTCTCCACCCAGACACCACCAGTGTGTCTCCATCCCTGGAGGTGTTCAAGGCCAGGCTGGATGAGGTTCTGGGCAGCCTGATCTAGTGGGAGGTGTCCCTGCCATGGCAGGGGGGGTTGGAACTAGATGATCTTGAAAGATCCCTTCCAACCTAAATCATTCTATGATATGATTCTAGTGTTTTCATTGTTCCCCTTTGAGGGGATTTTTAGGGCAGTACAGACAACTTTTTGCATGGCTATGAGCAGAGAAATACATGTTTTTGTGTTGGAAATACTCAAATCAATTAAGCTGAAATCCTACAGCAGGGATGAGGTCCAGCTGTTAACAGAACCCCAAGCAGTAGGAGGACTATGGGCTTTCCTCCTCTTTATCCTTTTAGAGAGCTGATAAGCAGACCCCCTTGAATCTGTGTGCTGAAAAAAAGCAAGGAGACACCCTGTGAGCTCCAAGACTACATCAGAATCCTGAGCAATTGCTTTTTTATTATGTCTAAAGCCAGCCCCAAGTATGGAGCTACCTGATTTTGTGAGACCAAAGGGGTACGTGCCTCAGTTAGCCTGCACATAGGGATTAAGGAGGCTTAAAAGCAAGTACACAGGCAAAGCCATCCAAGCAGGGACACAAAAGACTGACTGTTTATTTTATGACTGAGGGAAAATTCATAATGCTCTGCTGTTGAAATATGCGTGGGGCTGAGCTGAAATCTGAGGCTCTGCAGGGGTCCAGGGCAGCGTTTTGGCATGAAAAGGAACAGAATATTAGGTGGGCACGGTGCCTCTGTGCAGAACCCACCCGGGCCAGCAGTGTTTATGCTGCAGGACACATTCTTCTCTGTTTTCAATGTTTGCAAGTGCACTGAGGGGATTAATTCAACTGAGAGCTGCCGTGTTTTAGGACTCGTAGAGAAAAGTCATTTTCTTTATGAAAGAAGTTGCCTCTTAGCCCTCCAGGATAGTTCTGTAGCTGCCACCTCGAGGCACGAGCGGCGCTTTCACAGGGCTGCTTGGTGACAATAATGTGTCTGCTTGAGACTCAAGAAGATTCTTTTGCTGCCAGTGGCTTGAATACCAACAGGGCCTTGAAAAGAAGAAAAGCAAAAAAGCAAAGGAATGCATTAGCCAAAAGAACTGGCCTACAAATGTTAAATAAATCCGAGAGTTTTCACTGATTTCAATGGGCTTCGGTTCATTTCTGGTATTTTTATCATAGAATTGTTTCGGTTGCAAGAGATCTTTGAGATCATTGAGTCCTGCTGTTAACCCAGCACTGCCAGGGCACCACTAAACCACATCCCTCAGCACCATGTCTACACAGCTTTTAAATCCCTCCAGGGATGGGGACTCCACCACTGCCCTGGGCAGCCTTGACAACTCTTTCAGGGAAGAATTTTTTCCTAATATCCAACTTAAACCTCATTTGGTGAAACTTGAGGCCATTTCCTCTTGTCCTATCACTTGTTGCTTGGGAGGAGAGATCGACCCCCACCTCACTCCAACCTCCTTTCAGGGAGTTGTAGAGAGTGAGAAGGTCTCCCGAGACCTTTATATACTTAAGTGACCTCTTCCTTGCTGCTCAGAGGACACCACCACTCCCAAGAGCTGCAGGAAGGGGCTTCATTCAGGAAATAATATTTTACTATGTCAGGGAGCTCCTGCTTTTCACTCCCCTCAACTTTCTGCTGACTAGCTGGCTTAATTGTCCTACCATCTCTTTAGACTGTGAATAATTATCGTCATTTATATTGTTATCTTGCATGTATTTATAGGCTGATTCTTATGGGTTAGCATCACCATCTGTTTCTTCAACAGTTCCACATTCAGGGGAGTGTGAGCACTTTCCCTATTATGCAGCAGCTCCTTGATCCAGCCAGCACGGCGTGGATGGGTTTTGTTATGAAACCCTGGCACATTTCTGTGTCTCCAGCTTCTGTTATCAGTAACTGCTGGGCTCTGGAAAGACCGTCCATTAAATCAAGCCACTTCTAAGCTGCAGCTTGCATTTCAGAACTCATGTTAACTGTGATTGATTAATGCAATTTAAGAAAAGATTTCCAAAGGACTATAAAGACAGTGCTGTGATTAGCAGTAAACTCTGATCTTTCCTAACTCTGCGATAACACATTTAGGAGGTGGAGATGGGGTTTGTATTTCAAGTAGGGCTCATGTCTAAGTCATTATCTTTATGTAAAACATTTAATTTAAAATATTAAAATAGTGCTGCAAACGTATAATTATAGCATGGTAAGAGATCGTAAACAGGTGAGATTTGGGGATGAAACAGGTGATGACTTTAGACTTTACATTAATCATCTATTACCTTGTTTTACTCCAGTTTTCAGACCTTAAGTCTGAAATTTCAAGAGCAACCACATTAAGTACACTCATAAAATCACAGAATGGTTTGGTTTGGAAGGGACCTTCAAGATCACCTAGTTCCAACCCCCTGCCATGGGCAGGGACACCTCCCACTAGACCAGGTTGCTCAAAGCCCATCCAACCTGGTCTTGAACACATCCAGTGTTGGGGCATCTACAACCTCCCAGGGCAACTTGTGCCAGTGTCTCACCACCCCCTGAGTGAAAAACTTCTTACTAATTTCTAATCTAAACCTTCCCTCTTCCAGTTTGAAGCCATTACCCCCCATCCTGTCACTACAAGCCCTTGTAAAAAGTCCTTCTCCAGCTTTCTTGTAGGCCCCCTTCAGATACTGGAAGGCTGCAAGAAGGTCTCCCCGGAGCCTTCTCTTCTCCAGGCTGAACAAGCCCAGCTCTCTCAGCCTGTTGTTGTAGGAGAGGTGTTCCAGCCCCCAAATCATCTTTGTAGCCTCCTCTGGCCCCACTCCAACAGATCTATGTCCCACTTGTGCTGGGGGCTCCAGAGCTGGATGCAGGACTCCAGAGCTGGATGCAGGACTCTGGGTGGGGTCTCACAACCCCATCATTATATTATCTCTTCATAAGGCCCCTATCACAGAGATATCCAGGAGCATTTTGCAGAATTCAAATAATGACAGTTCACACACCAGGCAGAGCATTTTCTCACCAGGCACAGTAACTGCAGCTTTCCTCCTGCTGTCCTGGCGATGGAGGGAGGGAATTGGGGGATTCCAGGATTGTTTCCCTGACAGAAAGCCCAAACAGAACAAAACTTCTTGAGTAGAATTCCCAGCTGGGTCAGGTGCAACCCCAACTGAGCACGTATTTTTGCTAGGCTGGAGTACTGCTCAGACCCAGCAGAGTTAAGGCTCTGTTGTGGGAATGACATTTAAACATATTTTCAGGCACCGTTGTTTTCATGTGCTTTAAAGTTCAGCCATATTTCCATATTCTGGGAGGGCATAAAATACTAACCATAAAAAAAAAATAAATTAAACATTAAAAACATAAACCCACATGAAATCATAAGGCAATTTAAACTCTGTGTCAGAATGTCTAATTGCTACAGGCTTTGGTTTGTTTATTTTCTCATGTGGCATCCTCTGCTGCTGCCTTGGCAGTGATTCCTCCTGCTCCAGAGCCCACTGGGTGCATGGTGGTCCCATCATGGTTTCTCCATCTCACACCACCACTAACAGCCTTGTTCTTGCTCCTCAGTTTTCTCCTCCAAGGAGAGGGAGCTGAACAGGATGAGAAGCTGGTCACCTAGAGATGTCCCTGCTGTTGTAGGGGGGTTGGACTAGATGACCTTTAGAGGTCCCTTCCAACCCAAACCGTTCTATGATTCTATGTGAAGAGTGCACGGGCTTGGATTGAGTCATGGGAAACCATCTGAAGGACAGATAGAAAGGCTTTATTAGGGATGTAATGGCTTTGTGAGGAGTCTTCCCTGTTTGTCACTGCAGAATTCCCCTTCTCACCTTTCTTGCATTCCCTCTGCATTGCCCGGGTTCCTCACATGCCCTCCAGATATACAGAGCCCTCCTAGGACGCCCCATCTGCTTCATCTCCTCCAGTGTCCACTCCTGCTCCACACACACGTGGACCTTCTCTTCTCTGCTCCACACTCTCAACCCCACTTTCTGACTCAGATGACTTCAGGGACACCAGAAGCAGGGAAGGCAACAAGGCTGTGAGAGGAGCAAGGGAGAAAGGGGTTACGCAGAGGCTCCAGTCCCAGTGATGGGCTAGTGCAGAGGCTTGCTGGGCTGACAGAGCAGATGGTGGCAGTGACAGCTTCTGGTGTCTCACATCACTCCCACTCATCGTCCGACTCTCCCACACACCCACCTTCTCAGATCTTAAATAGGAAGGGTGGCTGTGGGACAAGCAGAGCTGCTGCAGAGCACAGGAAAAACAGTCTGTAAACTGCTGCAGCAGCTCAGCAGCAACAGAGAACTTTAGTGTCACTGCTGGAGACAGCCCAGTGCAGGCTACGGAGATGCTGAGGGGCCTGGAGCATCTCTGGGTTAAGGCTGAGAGCCCTGGGGCTGTTCAGCTGGAGAAGAGAAGCCTCAGAGGGGATCTGATCAATGCTGATCAAGAGCTAAAGGATGGAGGGCAAGAGGATGGGGCCAGACTCTTGTCAGTGGTGCCCAGGGACAGAACAAGGGGCAACGGGCACAAGTTGGAACCCAGGAGGTTCCATCTGAGCAGGAGGAGAAAATTCTTTCCTGTGAGGGTGTTGGAGCCTGGCCCAGGCTGCCCAGAGAGGTTGTGGAGTCTCCTTCTCTGGAGAGATTCCAAACCCACCTGGACACGATCCAGGGCACCCTGCTCTGGGTGAGCTGCTGGAGCAGGGGGGCTGGACCAGATCATCTCCAGAGGTCCCTTCCAACCCCTGCCATTCTGTGATCCTGTGGCAGCCACCCAACATCTGTCATAGACTCTCTTTTCCCAGTTGGGGGATCAAGTTATAGGAGACATCTCCCAAACAGCATTCATTAGAACACCTTTTGTTGATTAAGCTCTTACTAATGATAGAGTCTGGCTGTTCATATTAATAGTAGATAACTGATCACACACTTTGCTTGTGCACACAAGCTCTCTCTCAGTTTTCCAGCAGGAGCAACAGTTGGAAGGCCAACTCCAGCTATTTACCCAGAGGCAGAGGCTTGTGCTGGTGCCTCAGTGGCTTCCAGGTGGGTGTTCACCTAAGTTCCTCAAAGGGTGCCTTGTTTCAATCCCCTTGTCCCTCCCAGCACAGCACAGCCACTGCCTTTGGGAAGAAGCTAGAGTTAGACAACCCACTGCTGGTGCTGAGGGCCTCACACAGAAGCAGAAAACTCTTGGTGTCCTCAGTTTCTTTTCTGGGGGACTTTCATGTGCTGCCTTTCAGCATGTACTTTTCCTGTCTTCACATCTGTTTTTGGATAACTGTCTCTCCATCCACATCCTGAGGTACTTCCAGAACCCATTCCTACAAACTCATGCTAAGGGGCTTTCATGACACAGCTGTTACAGCCCAGAAATGTCCTAGAATCATTAAGGTTGGAAAAGACCTCCAAGATCACCAAGTCCAACCATCAACCCAACACTACCATGCCCACTAAACCACATCCTGAAGTGCCACATCTACACATTTCTTGAACATCTCCAGGGATGGTGCCTCCCCCACCTCCCTGGGCAGCCTGTTCCAGGGCTTGACCACTCTCAGTAAAGAACTTCTTCCTAATATCCAATCTAAACCTCCCCTGGCACAACTTGAGGCCATCTCCTCTCATCCTATCACTTGTTACTTGGGAGAAGAGACCAACACCCACCTCTCTGAAGTCTCCCTTCAGGTAGTTGTAGAGAGCAATAAGGTCTCCCCTCAGCCTCCTCTTCTCCAGACTAAACAGTCTGTTCCTCATAAGACATGTTCTCCAGACCCCTCACCACCTAAGCCAGGTTGTGTATTTCACATATTCTGTGTAACTTGTAAACAAGGAGTGAGTGACCTCACCTGGCACTTACCCATAATGCAGAGATGAAGATTATCTAGAAAACCTTCACACTGCCTAAACTCAAGGGGGTGAAAACCTCAGCACTCAAAGTCTTTTATTGTAATGAGCGGGCACATCCTTGCTTGCACACAAACAGCTTTTTCTTTGCTCCAAAACTAAGATCTTGGTTTCAACAGCCTGTTATCATGTGAGTGTTTGAGATAATCCGGTGTTCTCACAAACTCTGCAAAATGTGTGATTTTGGGAGTCTCAACAGCAATAAATTCCCCACTTCAAAACACGAGACAGGTGAAGGCAAACCCTGCTGTACTGGCACAACAAAACACTCTCATGAAAATGGCTAAAGCAGAACAAATTCAAATGAGATTTTTAGCACTTCTTTGTTGCCTTCGTAGGTGTGATGACCTGGTTCAGGAA
>VYZX01012590.1:0-14304 GCA_013401335.1 Brachypteracias leptosomus
TGCCTTGAAGCTGGTCTCCGCAACTTCTGATATAAATAGTTAAATCTCTATAGATACATACCCACATGACAGTGACGTGCCAAAAACAAAATCTGGTTAAATGTAACACTTTTTCATTGCCTTGATGCCTTAAGAATCAGCGCAAAAAAAGGTACGCATTGCTAGTCCTAATTTGCATTAGCTGTTCTGCATAAATGTCTCTAAATGTTGTGAAGGGCACCAGCTTAAAGAAAAAGAAAACCCAATAACTACACATTGTGAGAGAAGACTTTGGCAATCTGTAAGATATTAAATTATTTTAAAAGCACCACTATTCTCTGGGTTAGAAAGCTATGATGTTTACTAACAGAAGGCTGTTTAAAACACCTTCAGATCCTTAAATGCTGACATTTATCAAATGAAGGACCATTCCCTCAAATTGAAACACGTCCTTGATCAGGAAAGAAAAGAATAAACAGTATTGCTATTCAAACACCAACCTTTCCAACAAAAGGAGAAAAAGAAAATCAAACAAACCCCCTCAACCATCTCCCTACAGTTTCTTCCTATTCAAAGGCTGGATGAAGTGCCCTTTTGGCTGAACATTTTGTCATCCTTACATTGGATTATAATGCCAAATCTGTTGCAAGTTGTAATAGAGTACCTTGAATCTTTTCCTAAATACACAGATAAAAGATGAATTAAATATGATTCAGTAAAATGATCCAGTTAGTTTTAACTTTGTTCTGGCATGCAACAAATTAAAAGTACAATAAAAATCAATTCTCCTAACCAAAAGATCAACATTAGACCAAAGAACCTTTTCCATTGCACTTTTTTAATGCTAAATCAGGTCAGCTCAGTCAAACATTTTTGTGCAATGTCATTAATCGACATGTATTTTACACAGATAAGTCAATCTACAAACTCGGTGTTCATGTCCAAAAAAACTATCTAAGCTTTCTATGTAAAACAAGGGAATAAATGGCAGATCAAAAGGAAGACTGGTGCAATTTTACAGAAGTTGAATTTTTTCATCTCTTGAAGGACAAGCACTGAGTGTGACTGTGTGCTGGTTTTGGCTGAGATAGAATTCATTTTCTTCACAGTAGCTGGTAGGGTGCTATGTTTTGGATTTGTGGTGGAAACAAGTGTTGGTAACACAGGGATGTTTTTGTTATTGCCAAGCAGCACTTACACTGAGTCAGGCCTTTTCTGCTTCTCACCACACCAATGAGGAGGCTGGGAGTGCACAAGAAGCCAGGACAGCAGAACCCAACTGACTAAAGGGATATTCCAGATCATGTGACATCACGCTCAGCATATTAAGCTGGAGAAATGAGAAAGGGTGGAGACATTTGGAGTGATGCTGTTTGTCTTCTCAGGTAACCATTAGGTGCAATGGAGCCCGGCTTTCCTGGATGTGGCTGAACACCTGCCTGGTAATGGGAAGTAGTGAATGAATTCCTTGTTTTGCTTTGCTTGTGCTTTTGCTTTACCTATTAAACTGTCTTTATCTCAACCCATGAGTTTTCTCCCTTTCTTCCAATTTTCTCCCTCATCCAGCAGGGAGGGAGTGAACAATCAGCTGGATGGTGTTTAGTTGTCAGCTGGAGTTAAACCACGACAGGCTGACAGTTCTAAAACTTTGCATACCAATTATTGGCAAAGGTTATGTGTTCTGTGCTTCTACTTTAGCTTACTAAAAACAGTGAAAGAATAGTTACTGTTAAACTTCTGCATATTTATGTGATCTTAGTCATTGTTCACCAGATTGTCCTGACTGATACAGATGCCTTCACTTACATTTGCCCTACAGAGATCTGAAAATGCAAAAACATAGTTTCTACTAGTTTCTCTAGTACCAAATGAGTTTCAAACTAGAAATCATACTGAAGTTGGGTAAATTACAGATTTGTTTAATGACACAAACCATGGCTGAGTTAGTTCTGTTTCCATAACCAGATTCAGATGAAGAAAAAACAGAGTTCAACTCCTTACCCCATATCCTGAAGCAGTCATTTATAAAGACAGATTTTAGAAAAATGAATCCATCTCTTGAATGTCTTCACCACCTTATTAGTAAATATCTCAAAATAAAATGGGGGGGGGAAGATACTTTGCATTTGCTTTTGTTTGTTTCTCTCACACTAGGTTGTTACTTAACCTACCGGAAAATAATTTACTCCAGGATACTTTTAGCTGTATAAATTAAACAGAAACTGGACCTTGGATATATTTGCTTCATTTTACACAGAGTTCACATCTTTCTTCTTAGGTAAAGTGATTCAATCTATGCTTACAAACGTTGTGAAAAAGTTAATAACATTACTATAAACTTAAAGTAATTCATATTTTAATGTAAAACAAATTAGAAAGGTCACCTGATTTCTCTACACAAAGCAAGCATTTTCACCAATATTTTTTCCTGTTTAATAAAATGCAGGTTTCTTGAAGCATTATATCAAGTTTGAGGATGTTCATTCTATGAAAACACATCTTTAGCATATTTCAAACCATACATAGTTGAGAAGTACTGTAAGTTCCTAATATGATTAATTTTTCAAACAAATTTTGTCTTCACATCCTAGCAGCCTTATTGAGACAACAGAGCCCCTGAGAACTCCTTCACTGTGACATTCCCCTCAAAGAAGTAAGAAATAAAGGCCATCTACTAGTAACTGGGAAATCAAAAGACTCTTCTGTATCTTTCAATAGTTCAATTAGCCTTTTCCATTCTCCCTCAAGCATAACAATTTGGTTTCCTGAATCCTTTGCTAGCTGAAATATTTACAAGAAGAAGAAATACACAAACTTTAGAACTCCATTAATTCAAACAGCACCAAAACAAAGTTTTAAACTCTGTGAAATGAACATCCAAATCTTGCCTATTGCCACAATGTAAATTGTCACTCTGTGAGAAAACTCCCTCTATATGTATATGTAATATATTATATTACATATAATAAATGGATAACCTTAGTCTTTGACATAGCAGGGAGTAAATAATTTCATTGGATGAAAAAACATTTTATCTGCTAGGTCTTCACAGAAGGAAAAACATGAAAGAAGTCTTCTGTAAGTAATGGTCCCATGCAGGCTATACACAAACAGCCTGTGCATCTCTTCTTTATCTATGCATAAGAATATCTCCCTTTAACTTAACTGTAGATACATTTTAAAAAGTCTTAAGAAACATTTGCTCTCGAAACAAGCTATGACCAGGCACAAACAGAACAATTCTGTTTCCAATACTCTTTAGCAAATACATAGAGTCAGTATTATTCCCACCAGTATAAGCAGTACAGTACTCTGCCATAAATAACACTTTTTAACAGCAAGCTTTTATTTACACCTAATTTGCTTTTAGTGCTCCTGATTAAAACCCCAGCTGTCTCCAGAAGTAATTAAACGTTAACTACAAAGTAGTATATAACAAAATGTAAATAATTTTATGCTTTAATGCTTACCTCAATGTTTTTCTTAATGAAATCCTGACTGTTTTTACTTTTACTATGTTTTTTTCTGCTTAATTAAGAAATTCATTTGTTTCTGATTCACTGGGATAATCTGAAGTTTGAGGAAGAAAAGTTGTTATGATGATTCCTTTTCTGATTCAATGAGAGCTGTAATAACAGCAATCCCATTTAAATCTTTAACAAACATATGAAGTAGGTAGACAAACCTTTTATATGCTAATTTTATTGTTTATATGAACTATATTGCTATATTTAAAACATAAATATTATCAAAATCTAATCTCATTTTTAAGCCTTTACTATATGAGATCATTCAAAGCTGCAAAGGCTGAAATACTTTTGGATTCCTGACCTCAAAAATGTTAAACATGGTGGCTTTAAAAGCCAGGGCATTCCTTCAAACCCTATCATTGTTTCAGTTTTATCATCAGTACAAAACCAGACAACAATTTTTTTTAAACCCACAGAACTATTTGGAGACATATCAAGTACATTTTTTAAAATAAAACAGCTGAAGAACAGATGATATACCTAATACTATTATAACACAGCTTATAAAACCAATTTTGTTTAAAAATAAAACTCACCATAGAGCCACACGATTTTTTAACAACAACACACTTTTTTACAACAGGTTTCTACCCATCATACAAAAATGGGCACATATTCTGTTTTCCAGAGACTTTTACCAGTTTTAAAGCAGAATTTCTTCTACGAACAGTAAATATTTATTATATTAAATAACAAGTCTAAGCAAAATAGAACCGACTTATGAGTCTCAAAAAGTACTACAAAAGTAGGCATGGTATTTTTTGCTTTTCTGAAAAGTACAGATTTGAAAAATTCAAACAAATTTTGAATTTGTCAACAACAACAAAAAAATAACATGTTGGATAATAGAAGATAGGCTACGGAAGTTTGCATGGAAGTAACTCCTTTTCAGAGTTAGTAGACTGAAGGAAATTTCCCAAAGATATGAAATAAATTCCACACATCCTTTTACACCCTATGGCCAAAAAAAATAAACGTGTAGCATTCTCACCGATCAGACTTACTCTCAAATTGCAAGTAAGCCTCAAATGACTGAGGTGTTAGGTCTGACCAAGAAAACCCTGTCACAGTTCAAATGCATAACTGTTTACTGAAAACATCCCAAACTATCTTTAACATTAATAGGTAACATCTTGAATCTATCAATGAACTGGATCATATGAGAATTTACTGATCTACATAAACACGACAAGTTGTATCCTGAAGTGAACAAAACACCAAACACCAACATAATATGCAACATACAGGAAACGTTTTTCGGCTGCATCTTTCACTAACAGTAGAATAAGTGTTTTTGATAGTGAGCTATCATACAGAACATCTCAAAACATTTGAGTAAAGATGGGACAGACAAGGATCAAAAATACCATTGCCATGGGTAAGTAAAAGAGAAACTGCAGCTCAACAAATTTTGTATATGCATTTTGGTAGATTTTGTACAAATGTAAAAGATTTGCTACAAATCTTGATGACATGATTAAACAGAAAACTAATACATACATCCTTCTTCACAAGTTAAGGTCCTTTTGTTCAGGGTCTACCTTTATGAAAACTGTTACACAGAAATCTAAAAGTGACCAAAACTGTAAGCCTTAGCTATTCAGAAACTGTATCAAAAGCATCCAGCACAAATAGTAAAAGTCATAAGTTGTTAGTGATCTCTATTTCATGCATTCCAAAACTAGAAGAATGCAGAACATCTCAAAATAGTGCAAGCAACAGCAATTCTCTATCATGCTTGTACTGGGAGCTTCAAAAGCTATTTCTGTAGTCAATACCTGCTAATGTTATTCAAGGACACTCCAGGACAACTCAGATATTGTCAGGGTGGAAGTCGGGAGTTAAGCTTTGTTTCAAGGAAGGAATGAAGACATATGATAGGAAGCCAGAGAAATCAAAAGCACAGCATTGCTCCAACTCAGTGCAAAGAAACATTTAACAATGCACAGTTATGTTCACATATTGAAGGACTAGGACGAGTGATAAAATGATAAGGGAGCTGAGGTCCAGGTTTAAAAATTAAAATATGCAGTCACATCCTAAAGAGTGAAGAGATTCTGCTGCCATCAGTGGTTCAACCTTGAGGAACACTCACTTCTTATGTCATTATCATCTTAGCCAGTCACTAGGAAGATTGTTTCCTTCTGTTTGCATGGAATGGTAGATGACAAAGAAATAAACAATTGCAGCTGACACTATTCTTATGTCACAACACATGTGAGAAGTTACTCAACCATAGAAATTTGAATTTCAAATAGGGAAAGAGCAGAGGCACAAAAGCACACTTCCATTTATTTTGAAGAATTGGAGACGCTATACTACTACCAGCATTTGAAACCTCTATACAGTCCACATAAACAAGTGATGTCTCAAAGAATCAGGACAGATGTTTAATTTTTGCCAGAAAGTACTTAATCCATAAAAGCAATGCAGCCTTTACAGTAATTAGAATAACAAAATATGAGTTGTTCCAACATTTAGGTTTGTCACAACATCCATACAATTTCTCCTGAAAATAAAAACAGAACAGTTGATACAGCACCACTCTTCATTTTTAGATGGTTTCTTGAATATAAGTCTATTAATGAAAGTTACAGTAGCTTAGAGTAACAGCAAATACAAGGTTTTTAAAGAATTTCCATGAAGAACCAGTGATATATTTTGCAATGAATAATTTCCCAATGAAAGAAAAATTTTTTATAAACCCCAAAGTAAAAATGTTCTTAGCATGTTGAGTAAAATGTTTTAGGTAAGTCATAAACAAAACTGTTCATTTTTAGCATTTGTAAAAAACCGGAAGAACTGTTGCCATTCCACTAATCAACCTTGCTTTTCCTCATTTCACTGGCCTAGCCACAAAGGTCAAGTCTTTATTATCCACTCATTGTACATGTTGTTTTGACATATTTAGAAATACAAACTATACAATTAATAAAGCTTACCCTGATTAGGTTGGCATTTATGGCAGTCATAATCTTCTGGATTAATTTGTGTGTGAAATACAGAAGTAAATATTTCATCTTTTTTAGCATGGGTGGGATCTACAAGGAACTTTTTCAGTAAAAAAAAGTAGATCTATTTTCATGTGTGTCATACTGTAAGATCTCACACATGAAAATAAGTTTGCTTGGATAAATTGCAAAACTACCATATTGTCAAGAAATAGAAAAGGGGGAAAGGTATTTCTCATGAACACTTACACTGTTTCATAGAACTATGTTTCTGTTTTTAAAAACTACTGCTCATACAGGACAAAGCTCTAAAGTTCAAAAGCCTCTTCAGACACCATTGTCCCAGGTTCGAGAGGATGTCTGTGCACAAACACACTCAGGGCATGATACTTAGTGAGAAAATAGTGAGATTTATTGTTCAGTTATAGTCTTGTGAAAGTGATAATTACTATGGTATATTCCTCTTTAAGAAAAGTCTGCTCTATGCCAAGTGACAGGCATACTGTGTGCCTTTAAGAGCAGCCTACTCAGTAGCAGGATCTGCATAAGCGTTGTGCTAGCAAGGTGTGCTGTGCGTTCTCCATCAAATCTTACCAACCCCATTCCTGGCAAAATACCACTGAAGAAGAGAGTAAATACGATGGTCTGGATCATTGTAGAGAAGGAGATGAGGGATCATACGGAGAGAGCCAAGGCATCCCTTGTGTGACGTGGTGCTCTCTCTCCGTCGCCCCCCCCAGCTGCTCCATCTCAGCCTGGAGTCAGACCTTTATACTCTCAGCAGATTCTGGAATAACACTGGTAAAACATCATCTCACCCGTGGCCAGCGTGAGAGATGATGTTTGCAGGTGCGTGATCTGCTTAACTAACAGTGGTTCCCAGATTCCTACATGTTGTTCACAACAAGCCAGTGTCTATTGTTGTTCAAAACAACCTGTTTTCTCACAGCTAAATCTAGTTTATAACTCTATCCCAAGGCCACTTTCTCAAGGCAAAGTCCAGCTTGTAATTTCCTATCCCTCACACATTCCAACTGGTGGTCTGTAGTTGGGCCACAATAGGGATCTCACATCTGAGGCCAGCTTGTAATTCTTCCATCGTGGCCCTACACGGACCATCATTTTCTATCTCTCACACATTCCACCCCGTGGTCCATGTTGGGACACGACAATATTCTATAAACCGTATCATTGTGTGGTGGAAGGCTGTATCAACAATAGTCCAAATGATACTAAGTAGACATAGTATATAACCAACCAGGCATAACAAAGAAATATCACCTATACACAAGATCAATAATAACTGTTGTAACGAACCCCACCCTCATGTCCATTCGGTGAATGGATTCCAGCAAAAGGGTTTTCATCCAGTTGTTTCCACTAATTCCTGGCTCGATTGGTGTATTTCTTGCAATTGTGCAGGGATGGACCTCAAGTGGTCAGTTAAGTTCATGCAACATAAGCCGTCAAAGTCCTCACATCCATGTCCAGGAGCTAAGAGTAAAACAGTCAATAGTAATGTGATTCTTGAGATGTAGCATGGCATATACTGTCTACACCAAGTAATAAATCAGAAAGGATGCTGCTAGTATCATTACTAAATTTTGCTAATCAGCAACCATTCTGTGATTCATGCCAACCGCAGGCTGCTTGGCCTGCTCTCCCCTCCTGCACGGCCCTCTTCTCACAGAAGAGGCCATCCCTCATGTCAAGGTCTGGTATGGCATGTGTCCCCACCGCCCAATGCCTACTGGGTTGTAGCCAGCAGCGGAGCTGAAAGTTCTTCCTGGTGGCAAACACAGAGGCCAACCCAGTCTTGCCCTTGACTATGGTAGGAGGTACTTGATCAGCCACAGTCCTTTCACCAGGTTGTCAATGCAGTTTTATCTGCCTGATCTGGTCTATCACGGCAAAGCAGAGGGCTCACAGCGAGGGTGGAGAGTATTGTGACCAGTTTTTCTGAGGCGGTGCATCTTTTCCCAGATGACTCTGATAATTGCAAGAAAAAGCACAGCACAAGCACAACCCAACTCCATAAAATCTATATTCTCATATTAAGGCTGGTAAACCAACTTTTTTTCGTGTATTGCTATTGTATGAACAGTCTGCACAGATCTAGTCAATGCTGTGGTTGTTACAGCTATAGTGACTAATACAATGATTGAAGATATAATGAAAACTGTAAGTCAACCTATAAATCTCTTGCACCTAACCCACTGTTGCTGGGGAATCCCCAGTTGCAGCGAGCAGTCGGAGGCCTTTCATTCCACATGGTGTATCCGTCTGTAGGCCAGCCTACAAAGCTTGCTGCAAGCAGGACCAACTTCTATACTGTTAAACAAACAATATAGGCTGCATAGCCAACCTTAAAAATAACTTCAATAGTGGGATAACTGCTATTTTCCTCCCTATTTGGGCTCCATCCAGCCTGGGAAGGAACTCAAAGAAGAGTTACCTGTGTTTTGGTTTTAATCACCCGTTTCTCAGGATAGCTGTGTGTTTGCTCTCACAGCTAATCAGCTAAAGGATTTTTTTTTTTTCTCTGCGGGTTTCAGTTCAGGGCCTATTGCTCAGGTCCCAGCACTACAAAGGCTTAGTCAAATTTACTTGGAATGTGTAATTGATTTGTGAAATATTAACATTTGATGAGGTCGCAAATACATAAGAGTGAGAGGCACCAATTAGTAACAGAGTTATTATGAATATGAATTAAATGTAAGTTATGAACAGACTATTTGTCTATATATGCCAGTTGTAGTTGTCTTAATTTTCCCCATGTGATTGGGTCGTCTCTACACAGTCTCTTCCTGTTCTGAATTGTCTTGTTCAGGCTCATTGTCTCCATCTGTGATGTGGGGTTCTTTATGATGGTGGTCCCACTGATGATAGGGCTTGTCATGCCAAGCAGGAAGCCAGCGTGGCCCTGTTGGAAGAACACACACATACACCTTCCCCCACGTTATTAGTTTCACTGGCCCATGCCAGGAGGTAGCACATAAAGGACCTATATATATATAACTTTTGGGCATTGGAGTGTATTAAGTATTAGAAGAGACACTGGTAATTCTGTATATATACAGTCTGCCTGAAGTGTAGAAATCATTTGTGCCACCACTTTTAATTCTTTCAGTGTTTCTTCAAATAATGCTCATTTAGAGCTGAGCATCATTTTTACCCGTTAAAGTCGCAAATAAATGTTGTGAATCATAATTAAGTTATGCCTAGCATTGGTCTGACCCAATTAGAACAGCAGACACTACAGTTTGCTAAATTGTAGGACTATTCATCATCCCTTGAGGTAGAATTGTCTAGTGATATCTTTCCATGGGCTCGCAATTATTAATAGTTGGCACTGAAAAGGTGAAATGTTCATAATCTGCAGGGTGTAAGGAAATTGTAAAGAAACTGTCCTTATCCTCGTTAATGAACTAGATGCGGCCACCCTGGCTGGCCCTGTAACTCCAGCTGCTGGGCAGTGCCCGCAGACACTCCCAGCACAGCCTGGGAGAGCCAAAGGGAGGAAAGTCAGGGAGCGAGACAGAGCTGCAGATAAAACTGAAGCTCAATGTGTCCCAGAACCAGTATTCTGACAAACTTTTATGTATTCTGCAATATCTAACAACTTTCCTTGCCCAATTTCTTGTCCTGTCCTGCCGTTGCTTCGAGACGTGTGCCAATTGGCCCAATTCTGATTCTCCTTGGTAAAAACACAGATAGATTATGTGCAGAAATATTCTCATGAGGAAAACAATTAAAAATGCTTGGTTTCAAAATATCCAGGCCAGAAAACCCAATTATGTTCAGTTATAGTCTTGTGAAAGTGATAATTACTATGGTATATTCCTCTTTAAGAAAAGTCTGCTCTATGCCAAGTGACAGGCATACTGTGTGCCTTTAAGAGCAGCCTGATCAATAGCAGGATCTGCATAAGTGGTGTGCTAGCAAGGTGTGCTGTGCGTTCCCCGTTAGTAGAATCTTACCAAGCCCATTCCTGGCAAAATACCACTGAAGAAGAGAGTAAATAGGATGGTCTGGATCATTGTAGAGAAGGAGGAGATGAGGGATCGTATGGAGCAAGCCAAGGCGTCCCTTGTATAATGAGGTGCTCTCTCTTCATCGCTACCCCCCAGCTGCTCCATCTCAGCCTGGAGTCAGACCTTTATACTCTCAGCAGATTCTGGAAAAATACTGGCCAGCGTGAGAGACGATGTTTGCAGATACATGATCTGCTTAACTAACAGTAGTTCCCAGATTCCTACATGTTGTTCACAACAAGCCAGGGTCTATTGTTCAAACCAACCAGTTTTCTCACAGATAAGTCTAGTTTGTAACTCTCTCCCAAGGCCACTTTCTCAAGGCAAAGTCCAGCTTGTAATTTTCTATCCCTCACACAACCATGTGGCAAGTCATCTAGAACTCTGAATGAGGAATACATTAGTGGTAATTATTTTGTCCTCAGAACTTAAGTTTGATTTCACAGCCACATTAAAAGCTATAATTAAATAGCTCCCATATATAATCTTTTTAATAAAGCTCTTTATCAAAATAAAACTCTGAAAAGCAAAACATATGAATTGCATTCCATTTCAGTATCAACCAGAGCAGCTATCAAGGCACTCATTTAAATAAATAAGACCTGAAAGTAAAGCACTAGTATGTCACAGAAAGTTCAAGATAAAGATCAAGCTGGAGGAAAAATATAAATCTAAACTATGTGTAGCCAGTATGGTACACCAGAACCCACGTGATGCACATGATCTCCACAGCATGGATTTACTTTTGAAACAGAAGGGGAATTGAAGCATGGAGTTCATTGACAACCATATAGTCTTGCTCCTCTACTGTTTTTTTTCTATATCCTGACATCTACTGGAGATTTTTCAAATATGACTTGTATCAAATTCTGTGTTATTCCCTTAACCCAAACTTCAGCACAGAAATAAAAGGAGGTTACCTTGTAATAATGTTTTATTGAAATGTTTTAATCACACAGTGCTACCATCACACACTATTGCTACCAATGAAAAAAAGCAAAATGTCCATGATTGGCATATCTCTGAGAAGTCCAGCACTGAGACTGAATATACAAACAACAAATTTTTGAGAACCACTCTCAAGCAGTTTTGACATGATGTATTCTTGACAAACTCAGCCTGGTTTTGTTCACCTGCTCCTCTCAATAAAGGCATTGTGAGTAGAATGACTACAGTTTGTTACAGTCTTGCCCCCAGTAAAAGTCTAGCCACAGAAAGAAAAAGGACATTTTAAAATACCCAATATTTTCTTTTCCCAGGTCCCTGTGAGCATGTACATCCTCTGTGCACTCTTGAAGGAAACTGAAAATATTTCAGAACATGCTTCAACCACTTGCTTTGTAACTACAAGAGAATTATGTCCTTCTGACTCAGCAGAGAAAACATTTCTAAATAGTTTTTTAAACTTTTATTTTCCTATTCTACCTATAGTTTTACATTGTTGGTATTCACTGTAATTTTTATGAGAGTCTTTTTTTATTATGTGTCACATTCCACATTTCTCTGTATCATTAACTGTTTCTTTACCTTTCCTGTTAAAGAACTCCATCCTTACTAGTAATTTGTCCACTTTTAATACCTATGGAATTCAGTGTTTTAAGTACTGCTTTAGATGGAAGTGATTTTTACTGAAAGACTAAACTTCTTGTTAGAGTGTTCATTTCCACTTTGAATATTTATCATGATATTTTGTCATATCATGATAAAACTCAGAAATTATCTTATCAGACTTTGTGGTCTTTTCTTCTTGAGAACAGTTTGCTAGCATATCTTTAACATAGATTTGCTTTTAAGAACTGCCATCTATCCTAAGTGTTCTTCCCTGGAATACTCAGGAAAAAAAGCTGATTAAAAATAAATTAAAGTTCATGTTTCATATTCAGGTCTTTTTCCTTAGAACCACACTCTATATTATTTGATGATTCCTTTTACTCAAATTCTCTCTCATGTTCAGAATCTTAAATTATTTTAAAAGTGAATTAAATGTAATATAATTAGTATCAAATTTAATGTAAATGAACCATGCTCCAAGACCTGGATTATGCATGTATCTTCCTGGATTGTTTTCCAACACATGACTTGCTATCATAATTTAGCCTCATTCTTTTGGCTCTTCCATTAACAATTCCTGAAAAGGCTCAGGATTTCCCTCTCTCTGGACCTGTCATATTGTGATATCCTTACCATGGCATTACTGTTACTTCCTTATCACTCTCTCTCCCACACCCACATGCAAATTTTCTCTGAAATACATGTGTGGCAGGGCCCACATCTCTAGAGCTTCTAAATAAATTTTTTAGTACTAATAACTTCTAACTGTCTGCCCTTCCTATGCCAAGTACTCCAGCCTGGTGAACTCTCTAAGACCACCAGTAACCACACATCAGTAATATTTAGTTAGTTTACCAAAGGAATTTTTAATTCTTTGCTTATTGCCAAGATGTTCCAAAATGGTAAAGACATCCACTCTTCATTTTACCTATACGTGCCATCATTACTTTACTTTACCAGTGTCATCACTCATGCATCCTTTCTGAAATCATCTGTGTTTGACATCAACTTGAAAAATTCAAGCTTTACTTATCCTGGACTTCCACCCTTCCAGAGCATCCAGTTCTTTGAAAAAAACCCCAGTTTCTATAGAGGAAATTAAGGCACAACTTCTACATTTGTGATAATGCAAAAATAAAATATTTCAGGTAATTTTTCAAATAATCCCTTGATGTACACTTACATGCAAATATATTTTAATGTAAAGGTTTGAAAGCTTTATTCTTATAGTATGCAACACAAATATGACTATTAATCAAAACATAAGATAATTATATCAGGGTATTTACTTCTCTTCCTTGTTTACCAGTTGTATCCTGCCACAAAGAGATCAAAGATAAAAAAAGTTTTGTGTTTTCTATTTCCTCATGGTTTCCAGTGCTTCTGAAAAACTATTGAAAAGAAGTAAAGCATAAATATACAGATACATGCATATATTTACCTTACAGAAAATACTTTAAAGCAAATTACATTGTCTGCTAATCAGTTCTAATGAACTGTAGACCGTATTAAAAATTCCTTGTTCAGGAGCAACATTTACTTCCTGCTTTATTTTTATCTTAAGGTTATCTGAACATCTCCTAAAGTTATGATAAAGGCGTGATGCAACTTTACAGCCTGTTATATATTCTCTTACATGAAGACTCATTTCACAAGACAAAGTTCTGTAATGTATATATGGCTCTGAATCTAAATCTATTAAAACTCTGAGATGAAGTAAAATCATCTACAATCATGTTTTTTTAGCAACTGATATTTGCATTCATGTAAAATATACAACACTTAACCTCATAGCAAATATGTTCACATTTCAAGGCTTAAAGGGACATTTAACTGGTAGAGACCAGGAGAGAAATAATGCCAAGGAATTTGTGCTGTAACATTCTTATGCCTTCTTCAGGGAGCATCTCTACTTTCTTCGATAATAGATAGTACTGAAATAGATGGGCCCAAGAATGATCACAATGGAGGAGAAAAAACAGGTTTAGGTCTGGGTTCACAGACAGTAACTCTGGCCACACCTTATCACACCTGCAAATAGAGAGCTCAAAGACTATGCTAGTACACCACAAAGCATAAGCCGATGCTAGTAAACTGTGGGGATTCATGCGAGGCCCGGACGACGCGACACCAATATGATGTGCATAAGTCGACCCTTTATTTTTGGATCACTCTGACATTTATACAATAACATGATTCTCTACACGTGGCAGTCAGTATATGATTGGTTACATGCCTCAAGCACGTGTCCTTAAAAGC
>VYZX01012593.1:5995-22675 GCA_013401335.1 Brachypteracias leptosomus
TCCTTAACTTTGGTAGCCCAATAAATATTTTTGAGAAAAAGATTGTTCAAGCTTGAATTCCCTGAAATTCCTTTAATTTTAGATAATGACAACATTGCTTCTGTCTCATAAAAAACAACATGGTTGCTTCTTTCTCATGAAACATGGTTATAACAAAACTCAATTATATAACGTTTTTTGTGAAAGACACATGAGACCACACGCTTGTGTCACAACTCCAAGTTCTTGAAGTCAAAGACTGTGCTCCAAGTCCTCTAAATCCATCTAAACATGTGGACTCTTTTACTCAGTTGGAAGCTGTCAAATCACTGAAGAAGATTTAAACTACCACATGCANTATACTAAGTAGCAAAAGGTGCTTGAATTGTTTCTTATTCCCCACTTTGTTTACTTATCCAAGATCTTTTTTTTTCCTTTTTTTTTTCTTTGCTGCAACTAGCGGTCCTTTCAGGAGTACATTGACAGCTTTGAGCTGACAGAGAATCATTATAATCAGTGTAGAAGATAAAAAGTCACAATGAGAAAGGAATTCATGTTTACAGTAGTGGGGACCACACACTGTGATAGTTTGCAGTAGAAACTCAGCAGGGGGATAGTGAAAAGCTGCAGCATTATAGTAGATATGAGGGCTTTTTAGTATGAATAGGTTATGTGTGTTCAAGTACCTAACATGTTACAGTCACAAAATGTTATAATATTCAGGGCCATTATTACTGCTGCATCGAATATGTAGCCTCTTAATATTCCCCATGCTCTCAAAATATGAAAAAGATACAGCCTTAAATAATGGATTCCCCATAACAATATCAGTAGCACATTTCAGCATATGTTGCCATCAAAAGAGGAAACTAAGGTATACACATGAATAGCTCACAACTACGTGGAATAGGTATTATGTCAGAGCAAGGTTATTGCTTCAGGTAATTAAAAAACTCTAAGTCAAAACGCAGAAACAAATGTCTGAAACAAAAAGAACAACCAAAGCTCTGGGGGAAAAGAAAAAAAAAGTCATAATGAGCAGAAGCTTATAGTAGCTCAAAACAGGTTCAAAAATCCAGGAAGTATTCTCTTGGGAGCAAAGATTCAAGTCTGGATAAGTCTCTGCAATTTTTTATTTCTTTCTTCTCAGTTTTTTGAGTTTTTTTATTCTGAGCTTATGAAATGAATTGTAGGCAGTTTGAAATGACGAATAAATCTCTAGGAGACAGAGATCAAGCAGCAGAAGTTTGACTCCAAGGTCCTTGTTATGGTAGCAAAGGCTACATTTTATCCCTGTTATTACAACACAATGTTGGAAGAATGTTAAGATTACTCAGGAAGGCACTTAAAAGTTGAGAGATGCCACAAATGCGTTTCAACTTTCCCCAGTGGAATGGAGGGGTGTTACTGTCTTCATTTTACAAAACAGCAACTCTAACAGGCAAAGATGAAGGCCAAGGGATATGTTTATTTTATCTGCCCAAATGGAGATACCCTGGAGCTAATAGTCAAAGTACTTGGGATTTAATGGTGTAGATTAAATCTACTTTAGGCTAGACACTGAAATGGCTTGAAGTTAGACATCTTAAGTTAGTGGAGGTGATTCACAGAACCACAAAATCCCATCCTAATTGTTGAAAGAACATCTTCCATTACTTCAGAGTCAATAAACATTTTGAAAAATAAAAGTATCACCAAGAAAATAAAGAATGGCCCAATATAAACACCTATGAAGAGATATCTGCCTACAACATGAGACACAACTTGACCACAATGTTAGTGGTCAGCTGTCTTAACCACAGAATCATTGCTCCTTTGCCACAGCTGGTCCGAATTACCATCACACTAGTATCTGTGTATTTGACGTTGTGCAAGAAAAGAAGTCATAAAGAGAGTGCAGATAGATGCCTAAATCAAATACATTTGTTCCACAGTCATAACTTCCTAAGGTCAGCACTTATGTCTACAGTTACTTAATGAAAAAAGGGACATAGGAAATAAACTCCCACACAGGACCCTGAACACTCATTCTTTGATTTTACCTTGCATCTCATTCAATCTGCTCCAAACAGATTTGTATGTTACAGAGAGACTTATCTCCTAGTAGAGTGGATGCAAGTTAATAAGCTATTTGTTCTCACATTGAAGGACAGGTCTCCTTTTATTTAGCATATAAACATATTACTATTTATTGATGTAATCCTGTAAGTGCCTGCTCCTAGGCATTTTCATCATCAGCTATGTCTTGACAAATCTGAATGCTCAACTTCTTGGTTACATTTTAGCGTTGTTCACAAACTCATGTGTCAAATCAGAACTGATGGACAGGCCAAGTTATGACTTTCCTCCCCAAGAAAACACTAGGGGCAGGTCACTCTCAAGTACTCTTTTTCCCTAAATAAGTTTGGGATACTTTCCCAAATTGGTAACCTACGCCTAAGTCTCCTCTACAACATGGAATATAAGACTGCATCCCAAATGAACACAATAAAAACCAGGCTACAAGTATTTCTGGGGCAGGCATTTCTCATTCCTGCTTGTGCAATTTGCTCTGCTATGCATCAAGTAAGACTCACCGAAGCAAAGAAATCAATCTTTCCAAGTAAATGTCCTAACTACTTGTTACTAGAAAAAAAGTAGGGGAGGGCATTGCCACCTATCCTTCTTTTTTTAAGAGTGGTCTGGAATGCCAAACTCTAAAAGAAAGGGCTTTGATGCATATTCCTAGAAGAAAGTAGAAAATAAATGAAACTCCTAAGGGAGGAAAGGTGTCTGGTAGTCAGTTAGGAATTTAACCTCATAAGAGGGAACTTACTTAAATATAGGCATTATTCAGAATGCTTTCTTCAAATCCAACTCCAGGATGGAAAATTTTATAGTGCGATACTTAATTAGGGAGCCAAGGATTTCAGGAAAATACAGACTGTCTGAAAAATATCTCAAAATCCTAAACACTATTTGTCAGTCTAGCCAGAGGAGGAAAGCTGTAAAAGAAATACATACTATTCACTTCAGAGCCAGAGAATGTAGACACATGCTACTATTAAATAAAACAAGGTAACAGCACATGTTTGAGCACTGACCCTTTATCATCTCTGGTGTTTAGGTAAAGTGTAACAAATGGCAATTGAAAGAGCAGTACTTTCTGCTAAGGAGACACAAGGACCTGCTGCAGTTAAGTAGTAGAGATCAAACATAGTGTCCTTAATTGGAAGAAACAATACTGCAACAATTGCCCTCTTCTTCCCTTTTTCCCATGTTGGTATAAACTGTGACAGACTTCATTGTATATATTATCTCCTTTATAGAATCGTAGAATGGTTTGGGTTGGAAGGGACCCTAAAGATCATCTAGTTCCAATCCCACTGCTGTGGGCAGGGACACCTTCCACGAGACCAGGTTGCTCAAAGCCCCATCTAACCTAGTCCTGAGCACATCCAGTTTTGGGGCATTCACAGCCTCCCTGGGCAACCTGTTCCTGTGACTCATCACCCTCATAGTGAAAAACTTCTTCCTAATTTCTAATCTAAATCTACGCTCTTCCAGTTTAAAGCCGTTACTCCTCATCCTGTTAATACAAGCTCTCAATGTTTCACCATACATGAGATTCATTACAGATGTTAGATCTGTGGGATTTTTTCCTCCCTATTATACTCTAAAATGAGTTCTTTCTAGCTTTTAAAGTTTCACTCTTACGTGACTATATGTGATCTGTGTTTATACCTTTGTGGTCTTATGTATTGTCTTATAGCTGTATTTTTAAGGTCTTTGCTACCTTCTTGAGCTTTTACTCTTGGGGATCACTGTTGTGCAGCACACAATTCTAGAAGGAATATAAGATAAAAGCTGTCATAATAAGGTGGATTTCTCATCTTCTCCTAGTATTCAAAATTAAATCTTCTTGCTTCTATGAAAATGAATTTACCACCGTGCCATACCAAAAAGTCACATTTTCACTTCTTTCAGTGAGGTAGATAAACTGTGCAACGAAGAGATGAAGTGTTACTGTAATAGAAGCAGAGGTGAAGAACAAGTCCACACTGTTGGGGTTTTTGTTGTTGTTTTTTGTTTGTTTGCCTTGCTTTGTTTTATTTTGGTTTTGGTCTTGTCTTTACATTCTGTGACACCTACATGGGAAGAAGAAAGCCTCAGTTACTGTTCCTAAGACTACACTTTGTTTAGTATGTGCTTAATGTAAATTACGTACCCAAGCTCTACGTAGCCTCTCTAATGAGTCTCAGTATTTGCAAAGATCTTAGTATGAAGGGCTAGCAGAACAGGATTTGGTAACACCTCATACTACTGTAATTCTTTAACCATCAGACCATGCTGTCTCTATAATTTTCTTGAAATTAAATTGAACTCGCTTAATTAAGTGGAAATATTTCATAAACTCTGTTAAAATGGACTTCAGTATAGAATTTATGCCACATCTAGAGTTACATTATTACACAAAATTAAAATATTTCTTTTCCTCAAGACAGTTCTGCATGACTTCTCATTGTTACATGCCCAGCACAATATTCTCTGTGTTCAATTTCAGAACTAGCAAGTAACAATAGAAAAGCTTAAATTTGGTAGATAACTAAATAAATTAAACATGCCACAACTCCTAATTGCCCACACAACTAAAATTGGGTTTGTATAAGCAACATTCTATGTGTTACATTCATTTGTGCTAGCTTCCCTAATTGCCTGGGATGAGAGGATTATAACTTGGAGAAAGTAAGGTGTTATGTTGTATTACTCCATAGCTAAGAGCTTTTTCCTAAAGGGCAACAAAGGAAAACTATTAGAGCCACTCATTCACCTCTATTCCCATTAATACTGACATTTGGAAGGAAAAAAAAGCATGCTCATTGAAATGAACCATGTTTGATATCTGAAAGCTGATTTATTTCATATGAAAAACTGAATTGTGTTGTAAGGATTTGTGTACAATGCAAACCTGTTAAATACTTAACGGGGCATAACAAAAAATTCATTCTTTAAGGAAGAATGCTGGCAGCAACATTGTCTCAGTCTGATTGGTACATTAGCAGTCCTGGCTGTGACAGAAGAACACCAGTGTCAAGGAAATCTCATTAAAAATCCTTTCCTTTAATAGATAATGCAGTGTGTGGCTGAACTGTGCTGCTGTTGGTTTTCTGATCTGTGCTTTCCAATTTTAGTCTTTAAGCAAGGTTTCCTTATTAGTAAAACCTTCTGGCCAGAATATGCAGAACTGGATTAAATATCTGATGTTTACAAACTGTATTTGATTACATTTCTCATACTTTTTCAAAGATCAGGGCTAAATCTAACCTACTTATAAGTTAATGAATAGATGTGAAGCAATGTTGGTTACAAAACACCATGTGGCTTTTCCGGTAATGTTGTGATGGGAATTGTTGTCTGAGACAATGGAGGCCCAGGATCAAGAAACAAAATAGATCCTAGTTTATAAAATTACAAATAAGAATGAAAATCAAATGTATCTTATTAATAAATAAGTGCTATTTGAAACATATATTTTATTTAACTTCATATAACCAATGATAGTTGATTAAGCCAAATTAAACTTAGGAGTCTCGAGGGAAGAGGAGACCAAATTCTATTAATCCATTGAAATCTCAGGACACAAACATCAGAAGTAAAGTATTTTCAGGAATCTCTTGCTAAGAGTCACAGTGGCATTGTTGTTAAATGTAATCAATGGTCTAAGTGAAAATACAAGGTAAGGTTTATGGAAAAGGTAATTAAACCAGGCAATATATTGGGCAAGAAGTAAACAAAGAAACAAAAAGACTTCAAACACACAGAAGCCTTATTTTTCCAGCTAGGTTATTGATCTACTGAAAGATATTATATATTTCTATGAAATAACCTCTTTCAAAAGGGATTTCTATTTTGGAAAAGAAATATAGTTTCTCAGAAGAAATTCTTTTCATACAATGCATAATTAAACTAGGGAATGCAATATCGCAGGATGTTCTGGAGGCCAAATGTCTAAATGAGTTCAAAAAGGAACTTAACAATTTCAGGAAAGTAAGTCCAAGTGGGACCATTAAAAATGTCATGCCTGACTTCATACTCAAGTTTGAGAATTCCCAAAGCCATTCATTCACATAAGTTCAGAGGGCAAACCAGGTAAGTGGTTTCCTTGCTCCTATACTCTTTCTCTAGCAACCTGGGAGAAAATACTGGGTCACACTGACTTATTGTCCCTGTCTTTACATTACTTTTAAATTTTATTACCATCAAGGCTACTTAGGTAAAAACATTTAAACATCTGAAGCTGGTGATTCAAGGCCTAAAGATTGACATTGCTAAGTTTATTTGGTGAGGCCTAAAAGCAAAGCGTTGCATTGTGTGAACTGGTTGCTGATCAATACTCAGCCAGCAAGATCAGCCATGGTAAACCATTCCTCAGATCACAGTTGCATTCTACCCAGCCTAAAATATTGCAAACACACGGGTTTTTATATATAAATAAATTTAACTTTATGTATGTATAATATATTTCAATTTGGAACGGATTAGATACAAAAAGCACTTCTTTTCAACAGAAGAGATGGAAGATGTTCCTTACCCTCCTTTAACCCCCTAGTTTCTGCTAGTAGGAGCTTTGAATCCACCAATTCAGCTCCATAGTTGTATAAAAGGTGGGCATTGCCACATTATCCTCTTCCTGTCTTCTGACACATAAGAAGTCTGTTTATTTAATCACATGCCTTCACATGAGAACACCAAGGATCCCCAGAAGAAGGAAAGAGCTCTAAAGACATGTTTATACAGTTATTTCGGCAAGGCCATAAATCTTCCCTTTGAGGTCTGAACCATCAACCTAATAAAATACTGCAACTTGGAGCTTCTCTGAAAGGTAAACTGGTGGCATTCAGAATCAGTAACTAAATCTACCCTTCCTGCTCCAGGGATAAAGGATTGCAAAAGGTCTGTAGTTCAAAGACTTCCAGCTGAGTGGTGTTTAGGAAGCTTGTTTTAACTTGGTTAGCTACCACTCCCAGACACTGGAGGAGTGGTAAGACACTGAAACTGATGGGGTGAAACCCCTAGTTAATTTGAAAAAAAAAAAAACAAAAAACAAGTTGATTCTTGCTTGCTTGCTTTCCTTCTTTCTTTCTTTTGCTTTCTTGCTTTCCTTCTTGCTTTCTTGTTTTGAACTAAGTATTGCTTGCATGCGGCGGGAGAACAATGGACAACGCATACACGAACTAATATGATCCAAGCATTGCCATTTATTGCCCGAAGCTCACTCATTATATACCCACCAGCGCTAACCGCGCACTGGAAGCACAACTCTAATTGGTAACAAACTCTGCCAGGCGCTAAGCAACATCTCTTGATCGGCCAGGTACTGCTCTCAAGGCGCCTCCCTTGGTTCCACCTTCTGCCTCCATTTTCTTGCTGCTTCACTCCTGTGTCACGTGCCACATGTGGCTGTCCCCGTGTGTCCTTGTTTACAACCTCCCTGTAACCGTCCTTGTGTGTGTCCTTGTTTACGTATTCCCTGTAGCCATCCTTACTGGCGCCACCAAGTCTGGGTTTGCTCACATGCCCATTCTTATGGANTTTAATTCGCGGCACAACGGCGGCCACGGACCCCACAACGGGCCCAGCGCGGCAAGTTCCCAGCATGGCACCATGATCCCTCTATAATAGCATTTCAAATAATCCCCTTCCACCGACAAACTGGATCATTTGATTCATTCCCCCCCCTCCGCCTCAAAAACCGCGGGCCACACGATGGGGGCAGGGGGCACACCAGGAATAATGGTACCTGTAGCCATCCTTACTGGCGCCACCAAGTCTGGGTTTGCTCACATGCCCATTCTTATAGAGATACCTCTCCACACTTGCACAACCTTACACAACTAAAAGTCATTTAAGAAGCTGTTCCTTGGCGGTTTTCAGCTGCTAGATTCCAGCTCCCAGATTAGACTCCATAACTATGTGTAGACAAGTTTAGTGTATGTTAACATATAAAACATGAACTTACATTTGATGTGTTAGTAAGTCTTCTCTGATTAAATTTAGGATCAAGAACTTAGTTACATCATTATAGAAGCACAACCTTTATCAGATTGCTAACCTGCAGAGAAGGGCAGAAAGGCAAATGTGTCTCTACTTATGATTTTGTGTTGTTTAGTCTTATTGACTATACTCTATTCAGCTTCAGAAACACTTCTTCAGAGTGATTGCATAGAACATATAACCCCTCAATTTATAAAATTTGAATAAATTTATCTTGCAGCTGTCACTTTAAGTGTCAGAAAATTAAATTGGCTCTGGAAAGATTCAGTGTGGATCTTGTCATAAGTGGCTGTTATCATAGTTCAAATTCAAAGTATTTTTATATTCCAAACCCTAACACTTTTTGCATAGGTGGGATGGGAACAGAACCTTTAGCTAGTAGGGTTCTCCTTTCCTCTGAGCAGCTAATTATGCACAGTGGGGAGATACTTTTAGTGGTGAGACTGGAGTGAGGAGAAGACTCTGAAAAACTCCTGAAAAGAACAGAAGATACATTAGGAAGCAGATTCAGGCTGTGGTGGTAGAAGGGAGGAGACTTTGCAATGTAAACAGAGAGGTCATTCTAGTATTGACAATTGCCTGGAACTGCTGAGTGAAAAGCAAGATGAAAGGGAAAGATGTGACTTTCCTACACAGCAGGCTATATTTTATTCAACTAAAAAAGTAATTTTCCTTCCTCTTGCATTGTAATGAAACATAAATTTGGAAACCTTTTGGTCTCTTCTGACATATTAATTTCAAAGAAAATGTGGAGTAGGTCCACTAGAAGACTCTGGCTGATTCAGAGTCCCACAACAAATCCCTCAATCATGCTAGATCTTCACAGGTTTCAGAAAATAGAACTTTTAGGATATTCAAGTCTCTGTACTCCACTGTTTAGTAAAAAGTCTTCTATATCCATGAAGATTGAAAGATTAGGGCTAATTTAATAGTCACTCCATGAATGACTACTACATCAGATGTTTCTGATGCCTGCAGTATATCTCATTTCATAACACCTGTCAGTCTTGCTCTTGAACTGAGACTAATGTCTCCAAGCTGGCTTTTAGTGTCCTGTGTATCACTTGGTCTTAGGAAACCACTAGATCTCCAGACCTCTCAGTATTCTAGACACTAAATTTGTTAGAAAATAATATAATAATTTAATTAAAAGTAAACATTCTGTTAGAGATTAAATTTTTTCTTTTTAGAAAAGAGCAAACTTTGAACATTAGTGTTAAATTATTAAAAACAATTACACAATTTAAGATAAACAAAATAAGAAGTCTAATTTTTTCAACCAAAGATGCCTCTCCTTGGTAGCCTCTAATCATTCTCAAAGAAAAATATGAAAAGACTAGTTAATGTTGAAACAATATTTTACCATTCATCACAAATAATAAATTATTAGAATTTTCTTTGTACAGTGTTCTAACTGAAAAATACAGTTTTCTGCTCAAATGTGATAATGCACTTCATGTGAAGGATTAAAATCCCCTGAATTCTACATGTCACAGAAAATAAACTTTTTTTGTTTGCTAATTAGAAAACTGAATGTTGGTTTATTTTACAATATTAAATGTTTGGTGGACTGAGTGAGATCATGTAAGATCTTCTTCAAGCCTATTTAGTACAAAAGACAAATACAAATTGTGCAGTTTATTTGCTCTGAGATTCTCAAAACATATCAAAGTGTACAACAACTTTATACGAAAGTGAAGGAAATAAAATTTAAGTATGTTTATTGCATTGTGCATGCTTTGACCTCTAATAGGCCTGTGTACGTGATTAATATGCAATTTCTACAGCACCACTAATTCTGAAGGCTTATTTTGAAATCCAGAAAGTTGGGGGTTTTTTTAATTTATATTATCTATAACTTTCTCTGGTAGTTAATGTATTGCCATTTGAAAGAAAAAGATTATGTTCATGAAAGCAGAAAGGAAACATCCTTGCTTTTTACTTGTCTTTTTTTTATCAGAGTAAACAGAGGTAGCTGGACAATAGTGGGAAAAGATCAGGAAAGCTTATAAAATATGGATGTGATTAGTGTCATCTAGTTTTTGAGGTATGTAAAACAGATAGTTTGCATTCAAGTTGACTTTCCTGCTATAAGCATATAGTGGGTCTGGCTGAGCTGATTTTCCCCATAGCAGCCCTCATGGTGCAACACTGGGAGCAGGGCAGCACCTGTGTTGTGACACAGCACCAAGGCCTTTTCCAACTTTCCCCTCAGTGGGATGGGACTTGAGGGGGGACAAGATCTGGGAGGGGATACAATCTGGACAGCTGACCCGAACTGACCAATAGGATATTCCATACCATATGACGTCAGCTCAACTATAAAGGGAGAGGGCAGGAGAAGGATGGGGAATACACTTTTCTTCGTTGGGAAGACACTTGTCCTCTGAGCAAGCTCTCCATGTTCTGGAGCCCTGCTTCCCAGGACAGGCCCGACACCTCCTGCAGATGGGAAGTAGAGAGTAACAGCTTTGTTTGCTTTTGCTTCTCACATGCAGCCTTGCTTTTTCTTTTTCAGCTGTTTATTAAAACTGCTTTTATTTTAACCCACAGGTTCTTTCCATCTTATTCTCTCTCCTCTTGCCCTGCTGACAGAGGTAGGGGGAGGAGTGATAGAAGGACACCTGGCACCCAGCCAAGATAAACCCACCATAAAGCAGTGAAGAGAAATAGACATCTCTGAAGGGCAGTTCACTCCATCCTAAGACACAGAGTCCTGATTTGGTGGTGGTGTGCAGAACACAATCCTAAATTTAACTTTGATGCTATTTCTTTACTACTGGTTTGTATAACTTGTACTTCTAAGTTCACTTGCCTGTTTCAGGAATTATCTAAGTTAAATACAGTGGAAAACCTTTCTATCTTTAGTTTGCTATTTTGTTTCTTTTACATTTATCTAAAATGATTTGCAAATCAGCATCTTTCAGAGTGTATATTTCCTTCCACCATGTGTAAAGAAAGGCAAACAGCTTGGTTCAGCTGTCCACATGTTTCTTTTGCGATGTCTTGGACTCTACTTCTGACCTCCATCAACAGCTCCAGAGATCTCTCCCAAAAGCCCAGTAACATCTGCAAGTCTTGGCAGATATTCTTGGACCTTTTAAGTAGTACTAAATTCACATACAAGTCAAGGTCAAGATGATTGACTAAGCCTTAGTTGATTTGAACAGGAATCAATTAATCAACATTCAAACATCTGCAGATACATGTGATTTGGGTGACCTAAACTTCTATTGAACTCAATGGAAATAGTGGCTGGGATTCAACTAACTACACGCAGGTATCTTTTTCTGTTTGAGATGCCCTAAGCTCTCTGAGGCAATAACTCATTAAAAGCAGAGTTAAACATACATTGCATAAACACAATTGTATATCTGTGTATGCATGTGGATATGAGACACTTACTGCCCCAACAAGGTAAATACAGAAACAGGACTTCCCTCTGACATCAGAAAAATATTAATATTTAAAACTGTTGCATGCATTTATCTCCTGCTGATAATGGTTTTCCTTAAAAGAGCTGTAAGAGACATTTTGAGCAGATGGTAACTGGTTTGCTCTATCCTGCATCTCTTCACAACTGCCACAGAGCTTTACCATTCATTAATCTTCCATAGACTTCCAGTAGCACAGCAACTAAATTACACACATACACACTCTGAGGCCAGCCCTGCTGTCAAGCTTAAAATTAAACTGAAGTACAGTGTGCCAAGTCTTTTAACCAAACTCTACTATAAAACAGTTAGAAAAATAAACATTTAGCTTGGAGCCTGACCCATGAATGTTCACTCCTAAAAGATGGAGCTTTAGCTGATCATTACATCTAGGGCATTCTAAGAAGCAAGTGAAGCTGCAATTTGTAAGTGGGAATAAAACCAGAAAACATCTGGTTTGAATTCACCTTAACTCATTAAGGATTAAGGACAGAGCTATTTCCTCTATGTTTGAAACAACAGGGAGAAAAAAATACATATACCCACAACACCCCCTATGATCCCTACATTTGTATCGAAGTCTCCACACAGCAGGTGATAACTAAATAAAATTGCAATCCATTTTTTTTGGATTAGACATTAGGCGACAAATTCTAAAATATCCCTGTTGCTTGAAGAACAAACACATGCATCAAATTCCTAACCTTCCATGCTTCATTTACAAAAAAATAACTCTAGCTTTTACAGCCTATGAACTCTGCTGAAGCTTCTCCTGCAAGTTTTTCTCTAACATATATTTTAAACCTAGTGATGCTTCAAACTTTTCTTTATAACTGAATTCTTTCTCACACAAGTTTCTATAACTTCACTCTCTGTCACTTTAGAAAATCAATATTGGCACCTATATAGGGAATTTAAAGTGAACTTTGATCCTGATACTGCACAGTGCTGAAAGGCTGGCTTTGACATTTCCCCCTTCTCCCTCCTCCATCACTGTTGGCTGATGCATACCCAGAAGATACTGTAAAATGACAAACTCAACAATACATGCAACAGCAGTTTGGAAGCCTAACTTATCATCTATCTTTCATGGCAGTGTTGATATACATATTACATGTGTGAACGGATGTTTCCAAAATCCAGTATTGGAAACGTTGCTGTGACTAGGAGAACAAAGCTACACTGTAAATAATTACATTGTTACTTCAATCTTTCTCTTCTGTTCTTTATTTCCTTTTGTTTTTCCATGGGAAAAAAATAAAGATTACATTTCTACTTCACAAAGTTTTATTGACTAATCTAATTGTTATCTTTCAAATGCAAATTTGAGGTTTTAATTTAGAACTACTACTATCTTTTAATTGCATCAGTTTTAGTGGAGAATTAGTATTAGTGTGCAATCTCTATAATCTCTATAATTATGGAGATTTCAGCAGTGGGAATCATAGAGCTCTAGATATTATGTATCTGAATTTCTCCATTTACCTTAATATACTTCTGTTGCAAAATACCTCCAGGTACAGTTATTCAAAACTGCAGTGTTAAAAGAGAAGAATTCTTGACATTTATCTATATATGCTGAATAATTTTAAATATCTTTGCTAATATTGCACTATTTAAATCTGTCTATGTTCCATTTAGTGCTTAATTTGTACAGATATTTCAATATCCAGAGTCTCATATTAATGCAAAGTAAATTACACTAGTTAAACTATTCACATCTTCTCAATTTACTTCATAATGCTGCATGCAAACAGCATTCCTGCAGTAAGCAGAGCTATTCGAAATCTATACCAGAAAAAAATATTTGTCACTAAAAAAGTATAAGTCCTCTCCAGACTTTTTGTATTTCTACATCTATTTCTTGCATTTTCTTCTTTGGTTGTTTATCTTAAAAAACCCAACAAAAAAACCTGTGATATCAGCCTGTGAAGAGCAACTCTTGAACATGAGACAGTCTTTCTAAATTTGGAGAGAATGCATTCATGCTCAAAGATTCATGATTGGTTAATTCATAAGGATGAACTTTAGACTTGAAAAAGCTATGACCATTTAAACTGTGTTCCTGGAATTAACTATGAATCTTGAGTTACCTAACAACATATTAGCTAAATAACCTTTGAATTTTCCATTGTATGTAAAGATGAAGAAAGATATATATTTAGATGTACTATAGTGCATATGGTCATGGCCATTCCTCTATTTCTGAAGATTTTTGTTGTATAATACAGCATACAACATTTTAATATAAATCTAGTTTGTTACTATATTTGCTAGTGGAAAATGAATAGTAGGTTGTACAGAACACTTAATATTTGTGATTTTTTTTTTCTCGTAGATTTTTCCTGGGGAGACAAAACAGGGACTCTGAGAAACAATCATCACATGGCTAGGCAGCGGGAAACCCAAAGTAAGACTACTGAATGTTAACTAGCTCCAAGGCTCTTAGAATAAAAACTTGCATTTTCATCCATAGACTTTACTAGACATTTTGACCACCATCTAAGGCTGTGTCTATACTCGTGAACAAACTAATGTGATCATTCTTTGGCATTCATTATTAGTATTGCTTCCATATTAGTAAACTCCAAGCCCTCCAAAACCAGAAGCTATGTCCATATTGCCTTTTGGAAACTGTCCCTTTCTCAAACTGTTGTTGGGAGTTATTTGTGGTGCTTTTGCAACAAACAAAAAAATACACAAGGGAGTATTATAACTTAACAGTATAGAGAACTGCATTCCAGTGTTGAGAAAAACTTCTCTGGCCTTGTTTAATTTACTAATATAGATGCAAGCCAAAATACTTATGAGTACAAACTAGACATATTGTTGTCCAGAACTATTGCTGCACAGGAAAGAACCTTTTGCTCTGATGGGTGAGCTTGGAATCTGATTTGTATTTAATAAGGGTCAATAAAAATGTTCAGTATCTGAAGCAGATATGAAAGCCATATGTAATCCAGGTAGTCTGCTTTGCCAAAGTAAATGTATGATTATGGGGATGAAGAAGGACAAAAGATACCAAATTACTACTTTTTTATCGATTTACTAATATAACCCAGTAAATACATAGGCGCTTTACAGACAAGTAGAAGACATATCCCTGACTTGAAAAGCACGCACGCTAAGAAAATAGAGAGAACAACATTATGAAGGTGTTAAGACCTGGATAAAGGGTGAGAAAGAGAATATTGTCTTACAATGGATTGACAGAGACTGACAAAATAATGATGTAATTACTGCATTTTTCTATTTTTGTACCAACATTAAAGAGATTATTTCAACCATATAGAGTAGATTTTTCTTCCTTTTATTATTTTTTTCCCCAAAGAAAGTTCAGGAGGAAAAACACTTTATCTTTTAAGTTTCTTTGCATAGTGAGCGTGATTATTTTTACAAAATGTAATTGTAATAGTATATGTTCTAAAACCAACTGTGTTCAGCACAGCTCCTTGTCATTATTTTTAACTCCAGCTGAAATTTAAACAATTAAAGGTTAATCAAAGACAAAATGTTTTGAAGAGAGATCATAGCAAGATAGCGCATTTATCTGCTAATTGTCTGAGGGTAAATTCACAGAAAGATGCTTTTGTTGGCTTTTGTTATCTGACTAGGGGCAATGAATTTCAGATTGTTTGTTCTGCTGATAATCAAATTACTCATCAGGTTGTTTAAGGATTAGACATCATTAGATGCTTGATAAATATATGACTTTTACTATTAAAGCATTTTTTCTCTGCAATGTGAAATATATTCCCTCACTCTACTATTAACTTGCTATTCAGGGACCAGTGTTTTATCAAACACTTCATTCACCTCCAAGTGGATGAACTTTGAGGGCCATGTAGGGGAGAAAATCTGCCAATATTTTCTTACTCTTTCAGCCTTTCAGGATAGTCTAACAGATAGGACAAAAGTGGTGTATGCTTCCCTAGCAATTGTCATTGCTTTTATTCCAATACTTTTAAATGTAAACATGCCCAAACAACTCAATGAAAACATTGGCAAAAAGTTTTTATATGTCATGGTTTATGTTTCAAATCATAAACCTGACATTTCTACTAAAATGGTGAATTTCTTCCCCTTATTCTTTCCATTAAATCTGTGTTCTCTGACAGCAAAATCCAATAAAGTTTTCTCAAGCATCCCATGTGATTTCTTCCCAAAATTTTTGGAATGTAAATCTGTAAAAGTTCAGTGAGTGCTCTTATTGCTCTCAAGAACACGTTTTTGTTGTTCATATCATTAAGGATTATCTAAGAAGTGTTGTAAAAATACCATTATATAAGCAAAATGGAGCTCAGTGACATAGACCTTCACCTGAGCTGCAGGAGGAAATCATGCCACTACTTTTGGGCTGTCTTAAATACAACGTGAAATGTTTTCTTTTACCAACACATTTCACACAAATTAGCAATAACCAGGAGGGTGACATAACACCAGTGTTGTTGCAAAATGAGTGTCCTTTACACTGGCAGGGCTGTGGTGCATGCTTCTTTTTTAAACCCTTAGGAAGATGTAGCACGTTCTTTCTTTCAAAGTTCCCACGTTGGACTGAATGTAAATAAGTTTCATTGCTTTTCTGCAGGTAAAAATGCAAGTGGGTGATAAGGTACCTCTAGCAACAGCTGGAGAGAAATACCTGCTGTCTCTCAAAACCAAGGTTTATGTTCTCCTTAGAAAGAAGATATACTTGGACTTGTGTATTTGTCAGTTGTTATGATGGAACAAATAAACCTTGCTGATCTTTTAAAGGGAGAAAAAGAAACCTCATCCAGTCATGCTTAAAGTAGTTTAGGCTGACAATCCAAAAGCAAAATCCCAATAATTTTCTACCAATACTTGACAAGTGCATGACAATGTATCGAATGGAAATTACACATTCATCCAAAACATTCCCTGCCTACCTATGGAAGTAACATTTCTGTAACAAACAGGACACATATACAGTTACTTACACCTATTCTAGTACCACTATATTCCAGTTTCCCTTTCGAGTACAGGTCAGATTCAACAGTATGAGACCTCAATGTATTTACTGTTCATTCTTTGAAAATGTACGTCTGTTGCTAAACATCCAACTAAAGTTTACTTCTAATTTAGTCGATTTCAGCCAAAAGGTTCCCAATGCTGAAGTTGAATCTCTTCTACATGCATCAAAACCATGTCCTTTTCTGTTTTCATCCACTTCTTAGAACTTGCAGCAAGGTGACAAGAAGGATGTGGACATATT
>VYZX01012596.1:0-36921 GCA_013401335.1 Brachypteracias leptosomus
GGAGACTTTCAAAACTTGTCTGGACACATTTCATCTAGAGTGTAATGTGCTATAGGTAAACCTGCTTTAACAGGGGGATTGGACTACATGATTGCCAGAGGTCTCTTGCAACTCCTACTATTCTGTGATTCTCAGAAGTGGCAGCAGTTTAGTATATTAACCTCCACAGCTTCACTCTCTTGGATTTTGCATCAACATGACAGCTCAGGAAATAAAGCTGATTTTCTGGCTGAATTATAAAATGGCTTTTGGGAGATATATTGTGACTGATTTACAGATATTAATTGAAATTATGTTATATGTAGTTTTCATAAGAAACACTAAATAGAAAGTATGTGGAGCATGTAGCACCATAAGCAGGTACACATACAAATAAAAATATTCTGGTGAGTAAAAAAATTTATAATCAAAATTTTTAACTTTAGTATAACGTAGAAATAATATTAAGTGAGCTATACTAATCAAATATTAATAATAAACACTTTACTTGATACTTACAGTTAATATTTCACAAGTGCAATATTTTGCTGAAATGGTTTCTCTTAGAAGACAACTCCTTATTGTCCCCAATTTCTCTAAATCTACATAAAATGTTGTCTTCAAAAGATTTGCACTCCAAGATAAATATGTATAATACATAAAAATAGATTTATTTTAAAGGTGTTCTGAATCCTCCCACTCACCTGATACTTTAAAGAAATAGTTTTGGGAAAATAGCTAGTATGACTAAAATAAAGTTACTATATGGCAACAACTGTACAAAAAGTAGTATTTTAATCTCTTCTATATTGAAAGATGATGGAGACAGAAACATACATTCATGCAAGACATGCACAGGTCAACAACACTTAGCTGATAAACTGCAAATTAGTGTCTCATATTTGAAGGAGAGCAAAGTGCTTAGAATAAAAAATTGATAACATGAAATTCTTGAACTGCATTTTGATCATACTGACTACAGCATTTGCTTTGAGACCATTGCAATACTTATATATCCTTGTTTGCCTCAGTGAGAAAAACCATACTTTCAGGTCTGGCCACAGAATTTGGATGTATTCACATGATCTGTAGGCTTTAAGATTTCATTATCTAAAGTAGAATTGATCCTGTAGTCTTTCCTAGCTCATAAAATGTTTCTACAAAAAAAACCCCTCACTAAAGTTTATGTAGTTCTATGCAAGAAGAGGAATCCCCCTGCTGAAATCTGCAAAGACTTCCTAAAAAATGTACCAATTCACTTAAAACAAAGCTTTCAGTAATATTCTAACTGCCTTAGAATATGATTTAAATGAATCTTGCAATGTTCTAGTTCTTTATCTGAGCTTAATCAAATGATAGTCTTTGAAATAGCTAACAAAAAAAAAACCAGGGAAATTGTTTATTGAATAGTGAGCTATATAAGTTTGTCTCTCAGATATCTTTCCTCTAGTATCTGCTGAGCCTACTGCCACTTAGTTTTGCATGTAATGGCTGGCCAGCTGTAATCTCTCCTGCACCATACCATTAGTTCCTACCAAACTATAAAGAACAATTCATTGTATCTGCAGCATTTTCTTATTCATAAGACACTCATTTGTACTGTTCTCTACAAATTACCAAATTTCAAGGAGCTGTAGGACTATGTAAGCCTCCTTTCTTTAACTTTATTTAGAATTAGCAAAAAACTTCACAGTAGTAGAGAGGCAGGGAATAAACAAGGCAGAGGCAAATTTTATACAAGCTAGTTTTAATGGAACAAATAAAAAAAATATAAACTCCTCTTCCTTAAAAATTGACAAGTACATAGTTTATTATTAGGCATTGTAGAGAAATCATCTTTTCTCCTAATTGGCTTTTTTTTTTTTTTTTTTGGTAAACAAATAAAAAAGATGGAACAATAGTAAGTTTCTTTCTATCATTACAATTTTAAAAACTGAGTAAGTAAGCAGTAATAAAGCTTTTGAATTTTAATCTTAAAATTTGTCATTCTATGAGCAATAGAAATAAAACTAGGCTTCATATGCATTTCAGTTATATATCTCCTGCTGTATTTAGCAACAGACCTGCTTTCTCTCAGTTGCTTGAGAGACCTTTGTAAAACTTGGCAGAAATTGCTCAGGTATAGAAGTTATTCATATAAGGAGGAGGAGGAAGGGAAGTGTGGAAAATTAACATGTAGTTACAAGTACCCAGGCAGAGTTTTGGCTCATTCTTAGATCCCATTTAATTGAATAAATAAGTGAAACCAAACAAAAAAATCAAAACAAAAAAGTACCCTCCAAAACTCACAACAAGTTACAGTGACATGTCTTCAATTATATTAGCACTTAATGTAAAAGATGCTCAACTATCCTGCTTCACATTGGTCAATCTGAGTGTTATAACAAACTATTTCAAAGAGATGAAGTAAGAATTAAGAAGAAATAAATGATTTTTTTTTATAACAATTATTTACCAACTATTTTCTAATCCTACACATTTAATCTTGTTACAGATGAGAAAAAACTAGGAATCTATCTCCTGGTACACAGAACAAGGAGAGTTCTATGGCTTTGTGGAAACATGCTTTGTATTGTATGTATATGCTTTGTATGTATACGTACCTTGAGTCCTTCTCCAAGTCTAAGGGAGCTTGAATTAATTCACAAGTGAAAAGTTGACTGAGAATACAGGTTGAGAGGATTAGCTGAGTGAATTGAGCTTCAACTCTTCATGCAACACTTTAATAATGGGGACTGTTAGAAATGATGAGCAATTTTTTCAGTAAGCATCAATATGCTGAAATTTTCGTATGAATTTACTGATCACAGTGATCACATCACCCAAATTTTCTCAGATCTAGAGTGAAATAACTCACAAAAAAAGAAAGGTTACCACTGAATAAGCAACTGTTAGGGTACTCACTAGACTGGTACTCTTTTGCTGAAGTCTCAGACTGCTGATTTAGAACCGAGTTTGAGCTTGACATAAATATTTAAGCCTGAGTTAGTCAACAGAGATCTCCTTAGTAATAAATACAAAGAAATCAACATTTACTGAAGTGATTTATGTTAATATGAAACAGATATAAAAAATATTAGATGAGTCATACTCTGCAAATGTATTTCTTTCCATTTATGTTAGAGTTTAGAGGACATCTGATTTTTAGAAAATTATTTTATGTGGATGAATTTATGTTTCGAATTAATTATTCATTGTGATCTGGGGAAAGGGAAGGGGGAGAAGAGGAGAGGGACCCCAGAAAGCTGGTCAGTATTCAAGGACCACTTCCTCCAAACCCAGGAGCAATATGTCCCAAAAAAGAGGAAGGCAGGCAAGAATGCCAGGAGGCCTGCAAGGAGGAACAAGGAGTTCCTGGACACACTTAAAGGCAAAAAAAAGAATCTACAGAGAGTGGAAACAAGGACAGGTAGACTGGGAGAACTACAAAGAAGTTGTCTAAGCAGCCAGGGATAAGGCTAGGAAAGCTAAAGCCCAGAGAGTTAAATCTGGCCAGGGACATCAAGGGCAACAAGAAAAGCTTCTACAGGTATGTCAGTAACGAAAGAAGGGCTAGAGAAGATGTGGGCCCTCTCCTAAGGAAACAGGAGACTTGGTCACAAGGGATATGGAGAAGGCTGAAGTCCTTAATGACTTCTTTGCCTCAGCCTTCACTTGGCACGGGCTCTAGCCATACTGCACAAATTGCAGAAGCCAAAGGCAGAGACTGGGAGAGGAAGATCTGCCCAGCGTAAGTGAAGATCGGGTTTAAGACCATCTAAAGAACATGAAGGTGTACAAGTCAAAGGGACCTGAAGAGATGCATCCGAGTGTTCTGGGGGAACTGGCAGATGAAGGTGCTAAGCTGCTTTCCATTATATTTGAGAAGTCATGGCATTTTGGTGAACTGCCCACTGACTGGAAAAAAGGAAACATCACTCCCATTTTCAAGAAGGGGTTAAAGGAAGAAGACTCAGGCAACTACAGGCCAGTCAGTCTCACCTCTGTGTTCAGGGGGATCATGTAGTAGATCCTTCTGAAGGCTCTGCTAAGGCACATGGAAAATGAGGAGGTGATTGGTGGCAACCAACATGGCCTCACCAAGGGCAAATCATGCTGAACAAATTTGGTGGCCTTTTATGACGGAACTAGAGCATCAGTGGATAACAGAAGAGTAACCTAGATATGTGCAAAGTGTTCCACGCTGTCCTGAACAACATGATGGTCTCTGCATTGGAGAGAGATGGATTTGATGGAGGGACTGCTCAGTAGATAAGGAATTCATTGGATGGTCAGACTCAAAGTGTTGCAGTCAGCAAAATGTTCAAGTGGAGACCCATGATATATGGTGTTTCTCAAGGATCAGTATTGGGACCAGTGATATTTAACATCTTTGTCAGTGACATGAACAGTGGAATTGAGTGCACATTCATCAAATTTACAGTCAACACCAAGCTGTGTGGTGCAGTTGACAGGCAGGAGGGAAGGAATGCCATCCAGAGAGAGGGTCCTTGACAGGCTTGAGGGGTGGGCCCATGCCAACCTCATGAAGTTCAACATGGCCAAGTGCAAGACCCTGTGCCTGGATCAAGGCAATCCCAAGAACAAATACAGGCTGGGCAAGGAGTGGATTGAGAGCAGCCCTAAGGAGAAAGACTTGGGGTCCTGGTTGATGAAAAGCTCAACATGAGCCAGCAATGTGCAAGTGCAGACCGGAAAGCCAACTGTAACCTGGGCTGCACCAAAATAAGTGTGGCCAGCAGGTTGAGGGAAGTGATTCTGTCCCTCTACTCTGCTCTTGTAAGACCCCACCTGGAGTGTGGAGAGGTATCTCCATAAGAATGGGCATGTGAGCAAACCCAGACTTGGTGGTGCCAGCAAGGACACACAAGGACGGCTACAGGGAGCACGTAAACAAGGACACACAAGGACAGCCACGTGCCACACGTGAAACGGCAGTGACGCAGCAAGAAAAAGGAGGCAGAGGGCGGAACCAAGGGCGGCGCCTTGAGAGCAGTGCCTGGCCAATCAGGAGATGTTGCTTAGCGCCTGGCAGAGTTTGTTACCAATCAGAGTTGTTCTTACAGCGCGTGGTCAGCGCTGGTGGGTATATAACGAGCGAGCTTCGGGCAAATAAACGGCAATGCTTGGATTATATTAGTCCATGTACACGTTGTCCATTGATCTCCCTCCGCACTGGAGTACTGAATCCAGCTCTGGAGCCCCCAGCACAAAAAGGACATGGACCTGTTGCAGATGGTCCAGAGGAGGGCTACAGAGGAGATTAGTGGGCTGGAATACCTCTCTTACAAAGAAAGGCTAAGAGAGTTGGGCTTATTCAGCCTGGAGAAGAGAAGGCTCAGAGGAGACCTTATTGCAGCCTACCAGTATCTGAAGGGGGGCTACAAGAAGGCTGGTGAGGGACTATTTACAAAGGCCTGTAGTAATAGGACAAGAGATAATGAGTTCAAATTGGAAGAGGGTAGATTTAGATAAGAAAGTAGGAGGAAATTCTTCGCTCTGGGGGTGGTGAGACACTGGTTGAATTACATTTAAACGCTGAATTTATGCCTAAAACCCAGTGTTGAGTCCACCTTAAGCCTCAGTTCAGTGGTCAAATCTGAACCTGTTGGAGCAGGTCCAGAGGAGGGCCTGGAGGGGTGGAACACCTCCGCTATGAGGACAGGCTGAGAGAGTTGGGGTTGTTCAGCCTGGAGAAGAGAGGCTCTGTGGAGCAGCGTTCCAGTATCCGAAGGAAGCCTACAAAAAAGCTGAGGTAGGACTTTTTACAAGGGCTTGTAGTGATAGGATGAGGGGTAATGGGTTCAAATCAGAAGAGGGTAGATTTAGGTTAGAAACTTGGAAGAAGTTCTTCACTATAAGGATGGTGAGACACAGGATCAAGTTGTCCAGGGAAGTTGTGGATGCTCCATCATTGGATGTGTTCAAGAACAGGTTGGATGGGGCTGTGAGCAACCTGGTCTAGTGGGAGGTGTACCTGGCAATGGCAGCTGGTCTAGAACTCAATGATCTTTGGGATCCCTTCCAACCCAAACTATTCTATGATCTATGATCTATCTTTTCTTCTAGCCAGTTGTCTTCAAATGTATGCATTCTGAAGGCTGTGTGAACCCTCACCATCTAAACAGTGGTCTACTAAATGGTACTAGTTACCTGAAGTACTGTGTCTTGACCAATTATGTCTTGTATTCAAAGTGTGAGATACAAAGTTTTAACTTTCTCTCTTCTATGGACAGATATTGAAAGATCTCATTTTCATCTAAACAGGAACAAAAAATCTTTATAAATTAAAAATAAAAAAATCAACATGAGGAAAATATTTTTTCACTTTGAGCTCAATTTTGAAGGAAAACGTGAGATTGAATTGGACAATTTAAAGACCTACTGTTCAGAGAAGAGCTCCAGAGAAAACTGGCAATTTTATACTTGCATAGTATTTCACCCAAACACCACAAAACTCTGTTGGTTTTGTTTTTTTTAAATAACACTATGTTTGGGGGTTTTTTTAATGTGTGTGAAAGCATTTTTAATTATGTGCTCAAAAATGCCCCAGATATTAAATACTTTTATATGTGTTCAGGATAGCTGTGTGTATTCTTAGGAATTGAAAGGAAAATTCATGTTGTAACTAACCAGCAGCAGTAATTTCTGACCAAGGAATGATCCGGTATGAAGGGAAAGAAGGTACAACTACAGGAGGGGAGAAACAATGACTCCGTATAAGATAGTGGCATTTGTTGATGAGATAAGAAGCTCCACAGTATTTTCTTGTAACAAAGGGGGAATATGAGTGTTCATGGCCCCTTTTGTAAACAGAACTCGCACTGGGGGATGAAATCAACACCAGTTAAGGTGTCTGATGCTGATTCTCACAGATTTAGTGTTGCTGCAAGTGTATATAAGGAATTGGCTCATGACATGCCTTTACAGATTCCTTGAAGATTGACTCATGGAGGTAGGACTCTACCCAATACCCATGTAAAGTTCAACAAAAACAAATGCAATGTCCTGAACCTCAGTTGGGGCAATCACAAGTACCAATATAGACTGAGGAATTAAGGGATTGAGAGCAGCCCTGTGGAGAAAGCCTTAAGGGTACTGATGGACAAAAAGCTGCACATGAGCTGTCAATGTACGCTCAAAGCCCAGAAGACCAACTGTATCCTGGGCTGCATCAAAAGAAGTGCAGACAGCAGGTTGATGGAGGTGATTTGACTGCACTACTCCAGTCTCATGAGATGCAGCTGAAGTACTATGTTCAGCTCTGGGGCTTTCAGCACAGAAAGACATAGGTGTGTTGGAGTGGGTCAGTTGGCCATAAAAATGATCAGAGGAATGCAACACCTCTCCTTTCATAGGAAGATAAAAGGGTTGGAGTTGTTCAGCCTGGAGAAGAGAAGGTTCTGTGTAGACCTTATTGCGGCCTTTTAGTATATAAAGGAGGTTGTTAAAAAAGATAGGGACAGATTTTTAATAGGGTCTGTAGTAACAAAGCAAGGGATAATGGTTTTAAACTGAAAGAGGGTAAATTTAGGTTGTAAAGAAGGAAAAAAAAATTGCAGTGAGGATGGTGTTACATTGGAAAAGATTACCCAGAGAAGTTGTGGATGCCCCCTCCCTGGAAGCATTCAAGGCCAGGCTGGATGGTGCTTTGAGCAACATAATCTAGTGGAAATGTCCCTTTCCAAGGCAAGGGATTTGGACTGGATGGTCTTCAAATGTCCCTTCCAACCCAAACCATTCTTTATATTTAAGCATAAACATGTGCTTAATTTACCTAAAGGGGTACAATAAAAATTTCCCAACAGAATCCAGTTTGATCACTGATATATTTAAAAATAGGATATTATAGTAGTGTTGCCATATTCTTTACTCAGCTAAGACCTTCTCTTATTAAAATGTTATATTCTATATTTCATGTTGCTTTTTCTATATTCCATACTTCTTAAAATGTTAACTGTTAATATGAATAGTAATGAAGTGTTCATGTTCTAATGATGTAAAAATATTGTATGTCTTTTTTTTTTTTCTTTTAATTAGATGTAAATAGAGATTGAAATCCAATAGTAAGAATTCTCTGAAGTAATTGGTGAGGTGTAGAGCAAGAACTTTTCTCAGAAGTTCTGTGTGTTTGCAGGGCAGCACAAATAGCTGATCAGCTTTTGGAACTCCTCATGTCATAACATCTCCAGAAATTATAGTAAGCACAATGCAGATCATCTGATAATCCTTTAAAAGAGTTGAATTTCTCAATGTTTCCTTATGGGAATTCTTTAATGCTTCTGTCCCATTAATACAAAGGATAACACAAGCTAGCATTAACTTCACTCTCTACACAGACTGTAAGTAATTGATGATGATTTTTTTTAAAAAAAAAATTTGAAACAGTCAAAATTTGGCCAGTATGTCATATCTTGCAAGACTAACAAATATGCAATATATTTCAATTCTTAAAAAAATAATCTTCTTTAAAAGAAAATAACCTTTATATAGTACAGCTTCCAAAGACATTGTATTTCAAAATTAATCATGCTTAATAGGAAATTAGTACATGCTGTTGCATTATATTAATATATGAGAAAAAAATCCAACGACTTTAAAAGATCACTTCTAATTATTTCATTTTTCTTGAATTTCTTAAAGTTTATATTTCTGAACTTAATTTTCAAACATACGCTCCTTGTTATTTCATCAGGATAGACAACTTAAAGGTAAAATAAATGGAGTTCAGTTGAGTTTCTGCCACAGACATTTAATTTTTACATTAAGTACAATGAGCTTTGAATTCAGTCTGTTATCAGTTAGCATTTTTGTTGCACAGCAAATTTAGATGCAGAATTGTTTAAATTGAGACTTTCTTATTAAAGTATGAGTTATTACAATGCACCTTCATAGACTATGCTTAATTCAAAATTAATGAAAGAGCCTATAGATGAGAAAAAGACTGTCTCTTGGGTTTGAAATTAATCTAATGTTTGTTTAATGAAATTAGAATTTTACCTTTCTAATAATCTCTCTCCCTTTTAAAAATTTGCTTAATGACTGCAATGAATATGATATGGGATTGAAGAAATGAATTTCAAGTAATGAATTCAGTCTTTTCTGTTTATTTTTTTTATATACAACAGCTTTTAAAAAAGACACTACTCTGATTTTTTTTAGGAGCTGATCTTAAATACTGGATGACTCTACAGGTTAGTGCTGTTTTTTCTGAGGATCTATGATCTGCTCTAACTTCTGTATAATAAAAAGAAATAAGAAAGAAGAGGTCTCCCATTCAAAGTTGTTTATATCTCAAATCAGATCTACTTGATGAATCCCTAGTATAAAGCAAAAACAGCTGAAATGGCCATATGGTTGAACCATCAGCCGGGAAACAAAGTAATTGTCCCATGGATAACTATTATGTGAACACTCTCTTGAAATATTCAGCACCATTTCCAAGTTTGAAGTATTTTGTCATGTCATAATTTCTCAGTGGATTTTCCCTAGCTTCTAACTTATTAGTGAACATCACAGTTATTGTTTTCTGTAGTTTATTCTATTAAAAGCATTCCAATTAGGGTAGTACCAGAAAACATTGATTACAATTTCATACAGGTTGTTACTCAGTCTTACTGTTAGTATATATAGGCTTATTAGTATGACTCTATGCTTTTAATTACACTTCTGACAGTGTCTATAATATTTAATTATAAAAAAGAATTTTCACAGCGACATTTTCACAGACAGTCACATTATTGAAATACAATCACCTCTACTTGGTGGGTTTTTTTAAAAAAAATAGTTGAAGGAGAAAATGATTCTTGATATTTGTTGGTTAAATAAGAAAGAATAGTGAACTTTGAACACTTCTGCCAATGTATTCAGCTAATATATTTAATGCAGACTTTTATAACTTTTCCTTTTCATTATGGTTAAAAAAGTAGTGCTTGTAAAAAACCATAAAGAACTTTATAATTTGACTATTTTTGTATTGCAATGCAGCTGTTTATAGCTTACAGAGAAAACGATTTTGGTTCTTAGAAAACGTAAAATGTTTTCTTTATTTTCTTTTTCCTCTATCCTCAGGACAAAATACAGTTCTCTGTAATTAGAGCATATTTGTAATTAAATAATTTGCCATACTTCATATCTAGCCCTCAAATTTAATTAAAGTAATATTTGATGTCAAAAAGAGTGTGAATTAAAAATCCTTTGGGAGAGAATAGGAAAACATATTGCTAAATGTCAAAGTGTCAAGTAGATTGGAAGTTACAAGGTTTTCTGAAGGTAAGGTACAACTGGAAAACTTAATCTGAAAAGACTAAAACACAACTACAATTAAAAACATATAAATATAAAAATGGATTTCCATTTGAAAAAACAATACACAGCTTAGATACTTATTTGGAAGAATAAAAACTTGTGAAAAGGCACAATTCTGGAAGATGTAGTTGTAACAGTAAGTATCAAAATAAACATGAGTTTATTATGCTTTTGCAGCAGAAGCGAGACCTATAGGTTTTGGAATGAAATTGTATCAAGAAAAGAAATTTCTAAAATGTGATCCTGCTCCGGCAGGGGGATTGGACTAGATGATCTTTTGAGGTCCCTTCCAATCCCTGACATTCTGTGATTCTGTGATTCTGTTTACATGGAAGTTGCTTATCAACCATTACAAATGTTATTATATCTATTAGAAAAATAGAAACATTATGAATAATATGGAGAAAAACAATAAAGATACCGAATTAAATACTCATTAACATGATACTCATAAGAGCTACTCTTAAGGGCAATGAAAGGAGTGTTATGAACATATGAAGTTAGCCTAAAGCCAACATTTGCTTGACACTGGAGGAGAAAAAAACCCTCAGGGTCACTGTGTGGAGATGTTTTTTGTCAGCTTGGCTTTTCATAGCAGAAGAAAAGGAACATATAAATATAGTAGATTTCCATTCAGTTATTTGATTAAAAAAGAAGACAAAGTAACAAAACATTTTTTTTGCACCCTTATTTCCTAGTAATGTACCTATCAAAGCAAGGAGGCATTCCAAAGTCCAATACTAATACTATCTTTAAAGAATAATATATACCAAAGTAGATACTTTAACATATGACCTTTACCTTCTTGTTTAAGACTACAGTGGTTTTAGACTTAGCAGGACATTCTGAATAAAGGTTACAGCAGACCATGTGAAGTTTGAAGACCATGTGAAACTAGAGATGCAAGCAGGCCCAAACAGCAATGTATTCGTTCTCCACAGTCTTTACTTTCAGAGCCTTCCTAGGTTCTTTCTTTACTGTCTTTGCATGAAAGCTTATTTGCTGCCGTTTTACTCAGTCAGTGTGCGGTTATTAAAAGTTACTCTCAGTTTGCAAGACAGAGCACTGTGACCATAACCTCTCCTTTCAAGGAAGCCTTTTAATTCTCATTCAGTTCTCTTCTTTTAACTGAGGTTGGTGCTACATCAAGAAAGAATAATATCTTCATGCCCTCAAACATAACCTCTTCATTTTTCCCTACCGCCTGTAGCATTCTATCCTTGTCCCAGGTGTACAACAAGGTCAAAATCATGGTCCCTCCTACATTGTTACTCACAGATGGCCTCAATGTGGGAATCCTCTGGCATTTCTGATCCAGATTAGATAACCTTTCAAGTTGTGTGACTGAACTACAGATGAAATTTTCCATGAAAAAGATCATGTCAGGACTTCATGTTCCCTCTGGAAATCTCAGAAGCTTAATGTCCCTCCTTTTCTTGTGAGTTGTCTGAAATTTCAAGTAATCTTTTCTGTGTCAGTAAGATTTTGTCTAAGGATTTAGTTTGCCTTGGGAGGTTGTGTTTGTTTCTCATTCTCTGGAAAGGTTTGAATTTGAATGAAATAATAGTTTAAATGAGAAATGTAAAATGTAGACTTCTGTCTTGTGCTCTTTATCTCTAAATATAAATAAGCATGTCAGTCTAGTTATATTTTTATACAAGTATGTTTTCATTCCCTGCATATTTATTAGATATGGTCTAGATGACTGAAATTTAAGTTTCTTCTATTTTGAAGTACTGTTCATAAATATCAAACAACCAGTCTTAGTCTGTACTTTGATTTGGTATATGGGGAATTCAGATGGAGTAGCTAACTAAATTTTTTATTTTTTTTTTATTGAAGATAAGAAAACCGGATGGCTTATCACACATGAATTAGTATTTGGAGGGACTATATGACTTTCAGCTATGCATCCAAGGTTCTGCATTTTCCAATGCATTTATTCATTCAGCTTTTTCCATATTTTTAATGAAGTATTTTCGTGTTGAACTAAAAACTTTAAAATGATATAAAAATCTTACTGAATTACCTGAACATGTTAACATTTAACACTTTGTACTGAAGTCACACTAATAAAAGCAAAACTCCCTAAAATGAAATAAAGTAGATCTCACCACTTCTCCTCCACTGCAATTCTTGACCCTAACAGAACATGAGTCAATAGACATATTGGGGAGCCATCAGACTTAGGCTATTTCAGATCAATTTGTAGAAAAACAATCAAAAGATTAGGTGCTTCCAAAGGAGATGCTGCTGTGATTTCTTTCTTTGTAACTTTGAGAATTACACCCCACCCCTCCCCACTATAGATATTGGTATTTATATTTAGGTTAAAAAGTGATGGTCCAAAAGAGAATATTGGTCTCACTCAAAATTGCTGAACAAAGAAGTCTTCTATATGTGGTAAGTCTGGAATGAAGTTTAGAATTAAAAGGGATGATCAAGCTGCTTCCATTTGTAAATATTTTATTTAAATTTTGTGTCCATTCATTCTCGTTTGGATGAACTATGTAATTTTAAGATTAAGCTTTAAAATACCTGTGAGGCTAGAATGGACTGAAAAAAACCCTTCCTAAATCTTTCACTTCGGAAAATAAAATACCTAACTACTTCAAATAAAAGGGCTATTCTGTCATCAGAGTTTATAATTATAAAAATCAGAATAATAAAAATATTTTCTCAAAGAGGATTGTAGAGACGCCTGCTCATCACTATTCTCAATCAAGAGTATCATCAAGACTAAATCAGATCAACCATGTCTCTGTCTATCTGAAGCAAGAAAAACTTCACAGACATGTTTTTTTCAGTAGCTCCTCTAGACAACCTTTTACAGTGATGAACTTTATGCCAACTGAAAAGGTTTTTCCTGATGTCTAATCTTAGCCTCTGAAACAGCAACTTCTGGCTTTTGGCCACTGTTACTTCATCTGAGAAGAATTTATCTATGTTATCTTTGTAACTGCCCTTGAATTAATTGTAATGACTGACCATCAGCCTCCTCTTTACCAGGCTAAACAATCCCAGTTCCCCCAGCTTGACCTCCTTCATAGTTCATGCTCTAGGTCTCTGAACATCTTGGTAGCTGTCCACTGGACCCTGTCCAATGTTTAGCATTCTTTTTGAAGTGTTTTTGTGGTGGGATCAGGTAACATAAAACTGGACATGGTATTTCAAAGTTGGCCTCCCCAGTGCTAAGATAATTTTCCTCAACATGTTGGTTTTCCTCCTCTTAATGTACCCTGTAGATACAACTTTGTTGTATCTGCAATGAAAATACACTTTGGCTTACACATAGCTTGGTGTCTGCAGTACCACCAAGATCCTTTTCAGCAAAGTTATTGTTCAGCCATTTTTTCCCAGCCTGTGCTCATGCAGATGGTCACTCTATCCAAGGTGCAGAACTTTGCAGTTCTCTGTGTTGAACATGGTTGTGCTTCGGTTGGCTCAGTTTTCAAGTTTGTTAATGTCCCTTCAGATTGAATCTCTATGATTCAGCACAACACAGTAACTCCCCTTAGTTTTAAGATCATTCAAAATTTTTGAATGATGCATTTGTCTTCAGTAAAGAATACGGGATATAGTATCAACTACTGGGACATTCCAGGAGTTATTGGATGTCGAGTCATTTATTACTATCATATGAGCCAACAGATCATGAACATGCTTGATGCTTGGATTGTTTTTTATTTTCTAGCCAGGACATTTATTTGTATTAGCAATATCTATTTTATGTTCACTCATTATTTAAAAGTAGCAGGATAGCCAGATGGACTAAATTAATGGATGGATAGCTTTTGGTCGGCACATATCTGTGGGTATGGGTGAGGCCCAGTGAAAGGAAGCAGGGTCAAAGAGAGCTCTAAGATGGTCTGTGCACTGAATGAAAGCATGAAATTAAACTCTCAATGCACCTTCCACTGCTGAAAAAGCGTCAGGTAGTATGCTTGTGGTGCTAAATAACTGAAGGTCAGGGAGTAGCTCCAGCAGTAGACTGCTGACTAGCTGCAATGTTTATGTGCTAGTTCATTCCTTTTCCCCAGTTTGAAAAACACCTTTTTGTTGTGTTGGTTGGGTTTCCCCTCCCCTCTCTAAAACAAATTTATTTACAGAATGTGATCCTTAAGCAGCACGAACATAGACTGTCTGTCTTAGGCCTAGAATCAGACCTTATCCCTCCTTTGCTTTGTAGTATAGACATAATTATATAGACTGCCTTCTACTGTCTTGGATGTCCAGTTTAATTTGTGGACAAATAGCAATGACAGCCTCTCCTGTCTATCCAGATCACTTACAAAGACTGAAAACCTAGTTGCAGAGAGAGTGAAGGATGACTCTGCTATAAATCTTCCTTTGTAGACAATTTGAACTTTTTTTGTTTGTCATGTGAGGTTAACCTTTATATAGCTCAGTTGTCTTAAAGATCTGCACAGGTAATGAATTTGTAGTTAAAAGCTCAAGCATAGGTAGAAGGTGTCTTGGATTCCTAAAAATACCAGATGTTTTTCAAAACTAGTAGGCACATTCAAATAGTCTTTCCACTGTCTCATGTGTCAACAAGAGACTAGTGACACACTGTGTTCGTGGCTCTTCTTTTAAGCAGTTTGACGTTCTGCTTGAGATCATGAATATTGAAGAATGTGTTTCAAACTCATTTTATACAGTAGACTTGTTCTGGTATCCTAACAGGTCACATTCAGCAAAGTTAATTCTAATAAAACAAATAGTGTAAATTTTAGTGTGAACTATATCAACCTGTTTTTCATATACAACAGAAGTGGAAAACAAACATGAAACTACATTCCTTTAAAAAAATGTCAATCATTAAAGTTTCATAATTAATTCTGTTGAAAGTATCATCTGTGCATCCTTTTTACTGTATCAACAGCATGAAAATGCTTCATCATATAGAACCTTTACCTATTGTGTGACTAAACTGTTTGTACATAGTATATATATATATACACATATATGTGCGTAAGCCTAGAACCTGAAGTGCTAGTGGAGTTTTAGGTGAACACTGAGGTTCACACCAAGGTCTGCCCAGAAGCAGTATTTACATAAGCAAAATATTGTATGAACTCAAGTGCACTATTTCTGTGCTAAAAATTTTTACAGTCTCATGTTGCTGTGGACAGAAGTCAGTTGACAATTGTACTGATTTTCCATCATAAATAAAAAAATTATATTCTATGTCTCATTGTACAGAACAGATACACCCAAAAATTCATGGAAATAGGGTTATGCTGATCATCTTTGATTCCAATTTGGTGGAATCATTTCATATTTGATTTAGTGCCCGTTCCATTGTATGTCTCAATTATCTTTTCCATGTTCTTTGTGATGGCCTTACTAAGTGGCACTTTCATCATCTCCTTTACTAATGAGTCTTAGAATGTCCTGCCCATTCCTTGTCTACTTTCTGCCCTCCACTACACCATTTTCCTTAGCTTTTCACCTGCAGTCAGTAGTGATGTGGCAAGTAATATCTTCAGGCAGGATACCTCTGTTCTCTGGACCAGATTTAGCTCTAAGGCCTTACGATGGACAGTAATTCACTATTACAAAGAGTAATACACTATTACAAACTTTTAACAGTAAAGTCATCTGTAGGTAAGGAGACAAATCAAAGATATTTCACAGATATTCAAACTTCCAACATTAAATTGTAACATTTGTGATGGATAAGAAGAAATTCACCTTAACACTATGAAGGTAAAATATTACCATATACAATATGACAATCAAATACATAGTTGTGGGGCAAATTTGAACAGCCTGAAGAAAATCTGTTCACATTCAGATTAATTCATTTTGGTGGTTTGCTGTGGTTCACTGAATAGGTACACATTATAAAATTTTAACTCTGAATTCAATAATATTCTTCAGTTGTTTGTCAGACAAACTTCTGTGTTTATTTACTGTTTCCCTCTAGCAATGCAAAACTTTTTTCTATGATATCAATCTTTAAGACAAACAAGTCTTTCTAAAGTACTAGAAAGAAAACTAAACTGACATAAGTGATATGAACTTTAAAGGAACTAATAGGAAAAGATCCTACTGCAGATGTGAAAACACACAGACTCTTTCATTATTGTATTTTTATCATTATTGGTAAACTACTGTAATTCTCCTTAGTGTTGCAAGGCTTAAAGGGTTTAGCAAGTAAATTCTACCTTCAGAATTAGGTTCATCTAACTTCAGTGTTAGGTTCATCTTTGGCCACAATTGACCTAGGCTCACTTTATAGGTGATAAATGGATCAGTAATCTCCTGAGGAAATTAATCTGATTTTAGACCACAACTTAAAATGATATCAATTGACATATGGAGTCTTTATTTCTCCTGCTGACTCTAAGAAGAGTCAAAAGTACACCTCAGAGCCTATTTTTGCTATCCACACATAAAGTCTAATTCTAGTTGAGATGCTGTAGGGTGTCTGAGATGTTCTTTGGGGGAATATGAAAAAGAATGTAAAGACAATTTATGCTGTTCTAAAAGAACAGATGGACGTGAGACAGGATATCTAACCATCTCAAATGTTTTTAGGTGCCTATGAATTGAAGTTCCAGATTTTCAGATATCTGAAGTCAGAGCAGGCATGTGCTGTGCAAAGTTTAAGAATTAAGTTCTTAAAGCGATTCTTAATAAAAACACTTCTGTCTTTAATCACAATCTACTAATTGAACCCATTTCTCTGAGACTCATAGGGAATGCTGACAGTGTGCTAGATCTGAAGGCAATTTGCAAATATATTTTGTTATTTTTATAACATCACTCCATTTAAATTAATATAACCAAAGTTCATAGTCGGATAGCCAGGTTTATCAAAATCAAGAATCAGACACATCCATGCTACATCACATAGAGATACTGCAGAATGTTTATTATGTGCCTGGTGTTTCAATAGTGTTTAGTAAATCAGAAAAGGAATCAGATTAAACTCAAAACTAGTAGGAAAACTCAGATATTTTATTGCATTCAAGGCTGTATTCACAGAATCACAGAACGTTAGGGGTTGGAAGGAACCTCAAAAGATCATCTAGTCCAACTCCCCTGCTAGAGAAGGATCACCTAGATCAGGTCACACAGGAATGTGTCCAGGTGGGTTTTGAATGTCTCCAGAGAAGGAGANCTTTCCAGCCTGTCTAGGTCACTGAGGGGTAATTGTTTCTAACTGGAAGGAGGTAGATTTAGACTACGAATTAGGAAGAAATTCTTCACTATGTGGGTGGTGATACACTGCAAGAGGTTGCCCAAGGAAGCTGAGGATGCTTCATCACTGGATGTTTTCAAGACCTGATTGGATGGGGTATTGTGCAAGGTGGGTCTGGTGGGAGCTGTCCCCAGCCATGGCAGAGGGGTTGGGACTAGATGATCTTTAAGGTCCCTTCCAACCCAAACCATTATATGGTTTCATGATTTTGTGATCACTGAAACAGGGGCTGATAGCTTTAGAAGGTGACATGAGGTCCTGGGCCACAGGCAGGGTGAGGGAAACTCGGGGGCTGCCAGGTGAACTCACTGAGGTCTGTAATGGCAGCAGGACCCCAATGTTTCCTGTAACTGGAATCTTTATGACAGTATTCAATTTTCAATATATTTTCTTTCTTTTTTTAAGGACAGTTTAATTGGAATTTAATCATGACTATTAATCTTAAAGTTAGAGTTTAAATATATTCTTTTTATGGATTATGGATTAAATAATAATATTGTAGTCTAATCTTATATCTATTAATATTTATTTGGAATTTGAATTGAAATATTGTAAGAACATATAAATAAATTGCTATATATTTTCAACTATCAATACCATAAAAGATTTATATGAAATCAAGCTTTGGAGATTTCAGAATTGCTTTTGGTTCAGACAGTCCTTCTGTAAAGTGAGTATAGGATAAATTTGACTTGATAGATTCACAGTGACTGATGGATACCTCAGGTATCAGATTTCCACCTGGAAATATTGGTTTCTTTCAAAGCAATCCTGAAGACTCATGCTATGTATTTGGTCCATTGACATGTATTTTCCAGCATTCTTTAGCATGGGTGGACTAGTTTTTGACCATCTCTTGCCAGAATTTATCAGAGCTAAGACTGACATAATTCTTCTTCCTTCATTAACACCAATCACTGTTGGCATATTCCCACAGACATTACTGGTCACAGCTAAACACCTTCCTTGGCAATTCCTGTGCCTTTTTTCCTCTCCACTCATATAATGAATGTGTTTGGCCTTGTCTGCAAGGTGCAGACCTTTAATAGCAACAGGAGCAAAGAAGTGACTATACAGCAGAAATACTAATAATCTACAAAAAATCATTTACCTTCACACTCAAATTCATGCTGAGCCCTTTGAACCACCAGAAAAGAGTGAATCAACACAACGGGTAAAAACTTTTGTTTCTTTTAAAGTGTTTTATTAAAGCAGTTTCCACCAGCTATTTTGACATTCTTCACTTCCCCTTGAAATCTGTGTAAATTAAGATATAAACTTGGTTTCAGCTCTCTTCTTCAAGTAAACTAATTTGAATAGGGCACCAGTTATGATAACTGAGTAGTTAAGTTCCACTGAGTTAAGTAAATCAAGTTAAGCTGAGTTAAGCTAAGTTAAGTTAAGTTGTTAAATTAAGTTAAGTTCAGACCTGAGGGAGTGGTCAGGCACTGGAACAAGCTGCCCAGAGAGGTGGTGGAGTCACCATCCCTGAAGGTGTGTAAAAAACGAGTACATGTAGCACTTGAGGCTATGGTCTAGTGGTTAGGGAGAGGTTGGGATGAAGATTGGACTTGATGATCCTAGAGGTCCTTTCCAACCATAATGATTCTATGATTTTTTTTCCTGAATAGTAAAGTGAACATCTTTATTATTAGTTTCTTACTACTGACATCAAATTTTATAAAAATTAAAATTAAATAGTAGCTCATCTCCAATAAAAACTTACCTTTTAAAGTATATGTGAGTATTTGTATGACTTTCCTACATAACTTTACCATCTTTATATAATCATATATCATTATATATTATCAAAAATAATACTAAATCATTGGTGAAAATGTCAGTAGTCATTAGAAAAAACACTAGGGATTTATACAAAAAATTAAAATAAGTCCTATGCCTCGTAAAAGCAAACAGACAAATCAACCAAAAAATGGACAAGAAGAATTCAGAAGCTTCTTTAATCCTTTGGATCAAACTCAGCAGGGAAGATCAACATTAAGGATTGCTGTCTCTCCTTTCCTTTCTTTTTTTTTATTTTTTTTNGGCAGCCTGTTCCAATGTCTAACCATTCTTTCAGTAAAGGATTTATTCCTAATATCCAATCTAAACCTCCCCTGGTGCAATTTGAGGCCATTATCTCTTGTCCTGTCACTAGTTATTTGGGAGAAGAGATCAACACCAGCCTCACTACAACCTCCTTTTAGGTAGTTGTAGAGAGCAATGAAGTCTCCTCTCAGTCTCCTCTTCTCTAGACTAAACAACCCCAGTTCCCTCAGGTGCTTCTCATAAGACATGTTTTCCAGACTCCTGAGGAGCTTCATTGCCCTTCTCTGCACCTGCTCCAGCACCTCAATGTCCTTCTTATACTGTGGCACTCAAAACTGGACACAGCACTCAGGGTATGGTCTCACAAGTGCTGAGTACAGGGGCACGATCACCTCCCTACTCCTGCTGGTCACACCATTTCTGATACAGGCCAGGATACTGTTGGCCTTCTTGGCCATCTGGGCACACTGCTGGCTTGTGAAGTGAGCTGTCCAGAACACACAGAGGCAAAATAGGTGAAATGAATGTTAGAAATTGTGTCAACATCCCTATGAAAAGAAATTCATTAATGTTAATTATTCTCAAAACTGGTATCTCATGCAAAAAAGCTACAAGGAATTTCTTAAATTAGAGAAATACAAATAAAAAATTCCACTAACCTTTTTTTCCCTTATTTCGTGTGATATATATGCCCCATTTATTCTTGTGTGAAAATCAGCAGCATATTAACTGAGCTAACTTACGCTTCTCTACTTTGAACAATATTAGCTTTTAAAATATCTCTATTTCAAAAAAAGGGCAAAAGTAGAAAAAAATTTGGAAAAAAAAAAAAAGGAGGGGGTTGTTTCAGTATATGTAAACTGAAACTGACCTCCTCTTTCTCACTATGTGTTTTCCCAATTGTGTTTTATATTGCCATTACTTCTTTGTTCAACAGTTGGTTTTGGTTTTATTTTAGCTTTTTAGTACAAGCCCTGTGCATATATATGTCTATGCTTATACACTCATGTAGTTTTTGTCAAACCGTATGCACCTATATGTTTATGTGTGTATATTTAAGATGAATATATATTTAGTTGGTTTTAGGTTGAAACCTATGTAAACAATTTCGAAAAGCTCCATTAACAGTTGATACAGTTTCAGGACAATGTTTTGTAAAGTATAGGTAAAATTTAACATTTATTTGAAGCCATCATGCTTCAATCCCGTCCCACCACTGCTGACAATTCTTTACGTGTGTTCTTACTTTTTGATTATTCTGGAATTATATTAAGGAGCAAATTGCAATTGCAATTCTATTTTATTTCACTCGAATACAATTTATTTGGTACGTTCCTTCATGCCTTGTCCATCATTTAATCTGTTTCTGAGGGAACAAATTGTGTTTCTAGTAGGATTACAGTTTCTTAGTTTCTAAATGATTGGAGTAAACACAAGCAAGAGTGAAAAAGAAGAAGAAAGAACCATAGGAATCTTTCCTCCTTCTTATTCTTCAGGGAAAGGTACATTCAATGCAATGAATAAAACTATCTTTCATGTGAAAATACTGATTTATAGACAATGAAAAGTACTTTATTTATGAAGACAGTAAACTAATGCTCATTAAGATGAAATACATTGAAATGTGTTTTTTAAAGTCCTAGAATTTTATAAAGGTATCTGATTTGAAATATGATGAAATATAAAGCACAACACAAAATGAGAAGAAACTTTCATTACCAGAAAATCCTATAAAACCAAGTGAATATTTAAAATTAGTTTATAAGTTGAGATACTAGAAGAACAATGTTGCTGTCCACTCCCATTCCCCAAATGCAAAAGTGATATTGATCAGTAAGACAGTTAAGGCTAAGATACAGTCTTTAGAACTAAGAACTACTTGGTCCGAACCAAGTAGAAGGAGGAAAAGAAAAAAAAAAAAAGAAAAATAATGAAGATATACAAGCTTCTCCAAGGTAATATGTTCCTCTTTTAAAGGTCTTTCTACAAAGATCTCCTAAGGGATCTCCAAAGATCCTCCTAAGAGACTCCTAAGTTTTACAGTTTTATGCACAAATGAATAAGACCTTCACAGTCACTGAGCTGAGTTTCCATCAGTTGCCAGCAACCTATTAAACAGCCCCTTCCAACAATACATACAAAATACAGGTAGCTTTTTTGCCTGTTACAGCATGGGAAAATTCTTCCAGAATCCATATACTTTAAGATTTTTAACACTGCCTTCTGTTTTCTCATCCAAACTTTTCAGTCAGTTAATATTTGTTTGCTTTTCTGCTGTCTTTGCCCTTTAGCTTAAATACATATTCTCTACGTCTCTGTTAATTATTTCTCTTAGGCTATGTAACAGAAAGCTCACGTCCCCACATGTGAAGGAACACAGGGACACAGGGAAGTGAGGTGTATTGGGTGTAGATGTAAAGACATTGGTGGAGGGGTTGCAAATGTGACCACTGTAAAGGGAGGTTAGAGCTGACCCATGCAGATAGTTCCAGCAACCTCCAAAGGACCCACTGCAGGACACAGCTAAGCCTGTCAGCTGATATGGTGACATCTCAAGGAAACATGCTTAAGAAAGGGCAGAAAACACTATAGAGCAGAGAGAGAGAAGCGAGGTGGAAAAGTGTGAGAAACAGCCTTAAAGACACCAAGGTGAGAGAAGGAAGGAGGAGGGTGTTCCAGGTGCCAAAGCAGATATTTCACCTGCAGCCCTTGCAGGACACTACAGTTGAACAAGCATTTCCCTGCAGTCCATGGAGAAGACCATCTAGAGCAGGTGGGTATTCCCTGAAGGACTGTATCCTCACACTAGAACAGAGGAAAAGTGTGAGAAGGAATGAATGGCAGAGAGTAACTGATATTGGCAGACCACAAACTCCCATTGGTTGACGTGCAGGGAAAGAGTGTTTTGAAATTACAGAACACTTATGATGGGATGTGTAGTTGTGGAACAAAAGCCAGAGAAGGGAGTGATCAAAGCTGTTTGGGAGAGGAACAAATGTGGGAAAACAGACAACTAGTAAAAGGAGTCAGCTGTGTGTAAGAAGTTTGATGGCAAATACTTAAGAATGTACTGGCTTGTTTGGCCACTTCCTGTACCTGATCATACCTATTTGTCCTGTCTGCTTAAATTCTATTTCTAACTCTTTTCCTGAGCGAATGACTCTGTTGTGTGAATGGGTATATGTGCAGGTCTGTGTGGACCACTGGGCTCAGATCATGGGCTGGAGGGCTCCTGTGTTCATGGTGAAAAAAACAGATAGGCTGGACTGTGTAGACTGAAGTTCTACCTGGAGTAGACAGGGGTATACATAAGTCTCTAAGGATGAGACCACAGGAGGAGATGACTACAGGAGTGTGTGTTTAGGGCCCAGCAGGGAGGGCTATATACGTGCAAGAGTGGCTGTAAAACCAACTGGAGTAAGGCTGTGGTCTTGAGGGCTTGTATGTCTTTGTGTCAGCATCTGGGAAGATTGGGGTCCTGGGACAGCTACTGTGTGGACTGAATGTCTGAGCTCAGCTACTGGAGGGATCCACTTTGCACATATGTATATGTATTCCCAGTAAGGCACTTTCATCTAGTCAACCAGAGATGGGAACAGGATTGGACCGTTGATGCTGTTCGTGTCTGTGTGAGTTCTCTGTGTTTGTGTTGATATGTATGGCCACTTATATGCATATACATATACATTTACATGCATCCAAAGAGCAAATAAGGTGATGATGGGTCTAGAGCACAAGTCTTATGAGGAATGTCTGAGGGAACTGGGGTTGTTTATTCTGGAAAAAAGGAGGCTCAGAGACATCGGTCTCTGCAGTTACCTCAAAGGAGATTATAACAGGGTGCAGGTTATAAGTGCTGGGGCCAGGGCTGTGGGCCCTAAGTTAGAGTTGACCTATGGATGAGTCACAACCCAGTAGTATGTTTTGTTCCTCAAGTGGTTTCAGGCNGGAAGAAGAGACCTAGCAGCACAGCAGGTCAGTCTCTTCTCCCAAATAACAAGCAATAGGACAAGAGGAAGTAGTCTCAAGTTGTGCCAGGGAAAGTGTACATTGGATATTAACAAAAAATTCTTCAGTAAAAGGATTGTCAAACACTGAAACAGGCTGCCCATGGAAGTGGTTAAGTCATCAACCCTAAAGATGTTTAAAAGACCTATAGATGTGCCACTGAGGGATGTGGTAGTGGTGGTCTTCATAGTGTTAGGTTTGTGGTTGGACTCNAAAAAGGAGGCTCAGAGACATCGGTCTCTGCAGTTACCTCAAAGGAGATTATAACAGGGTGCAGGTTATAAGTGCTGGGGCCAGGGCTGTGGGNGTTTTGCCAACCTACATGATTCTGTATATTTGTATGTGTTTACATGTGCATGCCTACAGGGAGCACATGTTCAGCTTCCCTGTGGGCTGGATCTGATGACATGGAGCTGTACCAACTTTGTCTCCACTGGGTTACTGGATTCAACCATCCCTAACAATCCCAATGCACATACACATTCTATTTTCTAATAATTCTTTTCTTTATTTTCCTAGAATGAAATAATCAAAAAAGAAAAAGTTATTTTAGGATATCTTGTTGCGAACAGAACTCAGAACCAGAGACTACAGAGCTGGGCAGGGTGTGGACTTGGAAAACATAACAGCTGTTGGAGAAGGTATGTATCCAAACTCATATGTTAATTCAGATGCAGTGCAAACAGTTATGTTTCAACCAGGTAGATAACCTCTATTCAGTGTTTTAGTTTTGGCTAACTTTCACATTGTTTGCAAGCAAGGAGGGAAGCATGATCTAGGGTGAAAACTCAGACCAGAGTATGGTATTCTACATTGTGCACTTTGATGAAATCTTGAAGGACTAAGAAGCAGGTGATATATACTGATGCCAAGTTTGATTCTTCCAAAACAGAATAAGAATACTAAAGGATTAATCTGAATTACACTCAGGAAAAAATGAAAATGTGTGGTTGCTAAGAAAATTTGTTGTCAGACTTGGATTGGGAAAGTATAACTGTTTATGATATTTCTGAATTCAAACCAGTTCTTGTGTGGACAGTCACCTCCCACAATGAAGCATCATTTTCTAGCAGATTGTTTTGGTATTAAACTCCAATTATTTCTTGTATTTTGTAGTATTGATTTTTAGTTCATGTCTATTAGTCTGTTCCTCAAGGTAGATTCACTCTTTCTAGCAGTCTTCTGATTCTCTTTGATACAGCTGATTTTCTTCAGCTTTGTGTCACAAACAAATTTCCTTTACACACTCTTTTCTTTTCTCCAAAAACATTTTTTTATGAAACTGTTAAACAGAATCAGTCTTGGGGCTGGTCTTGCTCGAGTATCTCTCGTAACCTCTGTCTGTAGCATACTCTCCATCTTGTAAACCACTTGCATCACATAATTCTTTTACCAGTTCTCACCTTCTTTAAAATAGTGTGACATCTCATGTTTTGTTACACAAAATTATTTAATAAAGCCAGGTCATCAGCTTTTCTGTGTTCCCATTTTTTGTAAAATTTATTATCAAGAAAACCACCAAGCTTACCATTCTATACTTGCAATAAATCTAAGTGCATTGTTATGTTTTCCTTTTGTAGTGTAGACATGGAAGACTACGCTGTGCATAGTGATCTTGAATTGAAGAACAGACTTTTGAAGTGTAAAGTGGAAGAAAATAAGTCTGATTTTAGAATAAGACACTAATCAGGGAAGTAATTCATTAGCATATGTTAAAGACAACCACTGCTGGAAAGGACAATACAAACTAACATATATTTTAATTATAGTACTAAATAAAATTTTTGTTAAAACAAAGAGGATAGAAGAATAACTTAATTATGAACATTTCATACAACATTATTACACAATTCATAGTAAATGAATAGAAGCAATAACATGTAAAATGAAGCATCAGTAGGGCAATGTATACGAAGATGGAGACTCTCAGGATGAGACATTCATTTTGCTAAATTAATTATACTCTATTCTGAGCAGTCTTTCTCCATCCAAGGAAATACTTAACACATTAAAAGCAAATCAGAAACAGTCCATTGTCCTTTAAGTAACGTAATATATTCATGTATTCTGCTGGAAAATGTGTCAGGGCACCTAGAAACTATGAGAACTGAAGTGGAGGATTTTAATGTAAAATCAAAAAGTTATGCAGGCTTATGAGAACAACTATATGGTGTGGTTGATATAGAATCTGTTTTTATTTATTGAATACAGACACATAATAATGCCTTTTGCTAAGCTGTGTAACCTGACAGCTCATTAAGAAAAGAAACCATAACAAATAATTTGATGAAATATTTTTTTTATAGTGTATGAAGGGATAATAGCCTTGACAAATGAAATGAAAAAGCAACCATGGGAAGCATTAGAACATTTTGAACAGGGGATAATTGCCATAAAAGCAGAATAAAATTATTTGGGCCATGTACAAACACGGTGGTCAGTGAGCAGAGTCTAGTTGGAGGCCTGTGTCTAGTGGTGTTCCCCAAGGGCCAGTCCTGGGTCCAGTGCTGTTCAATATATTCACCAATGACCTGGACAAAGGGATAGAGTGTACTCTCAGCAAGTTTGCTGATGATACAAAACTGGGAGGAGTGGCTGATATGCCAGAAGGCTGTGATGCCATCCAGCGTGACCTAGACAGGCTAAGCTGGGTGGGAATAAATTTAATGCAGTTCAACAAGGGCAAGTATAAAGTACTGCATCTGGGGAAGAACAACCCCATGTATCAGTACAGGTTGGGGGCTGATCTGTTGGAGAGCAGCTCTGGGGGGAAAGAGATCTAGGAGTCATGGTGGACAAGAGGATGAACATGAGCCAACAATGCGTCCTCGTAGCCAAGAAGGCCAATGGCATCCTGGGATGCATTAAGAAGAGTGTGGCCAGCAGGTTGAGGGAGGTTCTCCTCCCACTCTACTCTGCGTTGATGAGGCCCCATCTGGAGTACTGTATCCAGTTCTGGGCATCCCAGTTCAAGAAAGACAGGGAGCTACTGGAGAGAGTGCAGCTCAGAGCCACTAAGATGATTAAGGGAGTGGAGCATCTGCCTTATGAGGAAAGGCTGAGAGAGCTGGGTCTCTTCAGCCTGGAGAAAAGGAGACTGAGGGGTGACCTCATTAATGTCTATAAATAAGTAAAGGGCAAGTGTTGGGAGGATGGCGCCAGGCTCTTCTCAGTGACATCCAGTGACAGGACAAGGGGTAATGGGTACAAGCTGGAGCACAGGAGGTTTTGGGTAAACATAAGGAAAAACTTTTTCACGATGAGGGTGACAGAGCACTGGAACAGGCTGTCCAGAGAGGTTGTGGAGTCTCCTTCTCTGGAGACATTCAAAACCCACCTGGACACATTCCTGTGTGACCTGATCTAGGTGATCCTTCTCTAGCAGGGGAGTTGGACTAGATGATCTTTTGAGGTTCCTTCCAACCCCTAACGTTCATCATTCTGTCCCATGACTACAAGTCTACAGCTTTCTTATAGACCTTCTTCAGATAATGGAAGGCCACAGTAAAGTCTCCTTAGAACTTTCTCTTCTCCAGGCTGAACAACCCCAACTCTCTCAGCCTGTCGTCATAGGAGAGGTGTTTCAGTCCTCTTGCAGTGATGCTGCAGCAATGCTGGTCTCCAGCTCCCATAACCCTGCTGTGCCTGGCTATGTATCCCACCAAGTCAGGCCCAACCTCACAATCCCGTGTCCCAGCCTATCAGCCTGTCCCAGTCCCTGTGGCCCTGCTGGCTATCTTGGGACTGTGCACATAGGGACCTGTCAGCCTGTGTTGCACTTGATGGTAAAACTAACTTGTTAGGTTGTATCAAAAGTTTGTAAATTTTTCCTTTTTCCCATCTATCTGACTAGATCTGCCTTCAACTTCCAGAGATTGTGCAACCAACATGCTGATATGCATATCATATAAGGAAACATGAGTTTAAAATCAACCCAGCATGTAACATTTGTATTGTATTTTTAAGAATATAATAACAAAATGATCCCACCCTTCCATTTTGTTCACACTTTATCATATAAAGAACAGCTTATTATATAAGGAAATAATAAACTTTCTTAATCTCCTGTTACATGTGCATGTATGTTTATCCATACCTACTTCTAGCTTCTTGACACCAACTCATACATCAATAGAAGGAACAAAGAAGTTTTATACAGCTTTAATTCTTGTCTGATGTGAATTTTTTGTCAGATGGGTGGGAAGCGAAATCAAAGCCCGGATTCACTAAACTGTACTCTTAGTCTCAGCATCTTAATACACATAATATATATATGAGCTATTAAAAACAATATAATGTTGTAGACGCAGTACAGCATGGGGGGTGTTGTATTTTTTTTTTTTTGGTACATTTTATGACACCTGGAGAATCTGAATGATCTATAATGAATTCAATCCTGGAAACATTCTGAAAAGCAAGTATTTTTTCTTTTCATCAGTAATCACTCAGAGTTCTTTTCTACAGTTATGAACCACAAAAAGTCTCTATATGCATAATAAAATAAAAGGCATGTTGCCCTGTAACAATTAGGATCTACAGAGTGATAATCAAGACAGCTGCTGAATCATTAATATAATGAAAGCAGAGTAAAAGATAGTATTTTTATAATTCATTTATTTCAAGAGCAGCATGTTCTCTCAGATGTTATTGACCAATGATTTAAATTATTCTCTGTACTTAAATGTCAAAAAGGAAAAGAAAGCAAGCGTTGCCTGGAAATGTTAAAGAATAAAAGGGAAAGCTTATGTTCAAAATGTATGTTTAGGCTGAAGTACCAATAAAGATTCTACTTTGTAAATTCTCAAAGTCACAGTGTTGATTAAATTAAAATCAGTTGATCCCTCTCAATAACCATTTAGTTATCACTGTAATATCTTTCAAATACCAAGATAATAATCTGGCATACTATTTTCAATTGTTAATTATAGGTAATTCTTAGATTACTGCAGAAGTATTAAATTATTGTTTTAAGAAAGAAAAATTAGTGTTTAAGAGCAAAATAATCTTTATTCTATTCCTACAACGTTTGTTCTAAGTTTTGCTGTACTTAAATTAAGCCTACATATTTTTCCTACTAAGGTCAGTGTAAAGACTGCAGTTCTGATGTTGTTTCCATGACTTTATTCATCTCAGTATGGCAGTATAATTTCAGAACTGATAGATATAATTCTTGTTTAAAAAAGCACTTCACAATTATGTTCTAATCAGCACATATAGTTTATCTGCTCAAATAAGAAATCAACTCCAGATTAAGACTTCTAAATGAAGGTGTACTCCTGTGAAAGAGACATTTATGCTCCCATTACACTCAGTGGAGAATTAGGCAATAGACTCAAGGGAGCCACAGATCACTCTTAACTTGGGTACTTAGACCACAATTCAGTTTTCAAAATGTAGGTATCTGAAGTTATTTTTCTTGCTGCAAGGCCCAGCTTCCAGTAGCTGGTCCAAAACAGTGCAGGTCTCCATTCAGTTGTATTCCTGGATGCTCTAGGGTGTCACACACGGCAATGGATATCCATGTCTGTGTAACTGAACTCGCCTTTTGATCTGAATAACTCTCTTGCCATCATTGAACATATTGACTGGGAGTGAAATTTGAAATAAGTATGTTATTGAGTTGTGAAGAAATGGCAAAGAGACCTACACGAGGATGTCAGGAACTACATAGGACAGAAGGGAGATGTGTGCTGTTCCAAGGTAACGACTGAAGACAAGCTAGGATAACCTGGAGTATTTCAAACACTGTTAGTCATATACATTTAAAAAACAGAACTAAATCCTAGTTCTCTGTTAGATATAATGGCAGCTTCCATACCTAAGGATCTCTTCAGTTTCCTTTACAGAGACACCTAGTTTTATTTAGGAAGGCCTAAAGATGTCTGCAATATCTGCATTGTACTGGAAGCTATTACCAGGTGCCTATAGAGGACCTGTGCCTTCCTGGAGTTGGCAGCTGGAAGCCAGGTAGAATATCATAAGCCTTAATACATTTAAGATTCAGTGTTTGTGTTTAAACAACTAAATGTGGCTCTTATCTCACACACTGACATTAAAATTTATATATCCTAATGTACAAATCGGCTACAATCATCTGAGACATTCTAAGGCATAAAAAAAACATCCTCAGAGGACTAACAGATACGGAGGACCTGTGGACCTGTAGAGATCCATACCTTTCTAGAAGACCATGAAGTCCATGCAGGATAGCATCTCAAAGGACACTAGGTGTCCAAGCGTGGGCAAAGGAATCGTGTCATAGATGTCTGTATCTGAATTATTATTATACTTTTGTTATGAGTATATGTGGCCATCTAAAGGACATTTCAAACAAATTAGTTGAATTATGCTTTTTGTAAGCCTCACTCTCTCTTTTTATTTAAAAGGAGTCAAAGTTCATTAACTTAGATATGGACGTGCAAAGATGGATGAAATTAATCTTGTTTTCACTGTGAATGAGGCATCATTTTCAGAAATGATTCTATGTTATGGATAATGATTTGTTTCCATTCCTGTGGTTATTAGTTGCACTAGTAGTTCAGGGTAAGTAAATGCTACTGAGACAAATTACCCGTAAATAAAACACTTATTTTAAGAAGTAGGGCTAGCTAGCTATCTGTATTAGCTATGTTGTTGCTATGCTCTTGCAAGAAATGTGTTGTTTTTTTTCTAATCTGAGTGGCTTTAAAACACCAAAAAAAGCAGTCCTTGAAGAGTTTAAGAAAAGAATGAAGCATGCACTCTTCTCAGAAGGGCAAGAAACAGAGATGTTTGTAAGAAAAAAAAAGCAGCAACAATTGCAGCAAAAGAATCATAGTGACTCGTAACTTTAAGAGAATGGAGGGACAATTTATAATATAGTAAGAAATGCATAGAAATACAGGGGAATCAGTGTTGAATGATAAGGAGCATGGACTGGGTATTGCCAGGTCTGAATCAAAATTTTAAGAGCTGTATCTAAGGAGAACAACTCAGTAGCTAAAGTCTTGCTACGGGAGACATTGAAGATTTGGTAGCAGGAACAAGTGTTAATGAACCACATGGATGGCTTTTAATTTTTCTTCAGATTTTCATTTGTTATACAGGCTGCAACTTATTTGTAACATAGTAGACTTTTCAATCTTTTATGATATTCTGCATCAATATATAATTTAACTTCTCATTTTACATTGTTTTGGTAACTTCAGGTCTCCTGGTGAATTTGCTTGTATTTTTTTTTATTTTTTTTTTAATACTATTTCTGATAAAAATGCTTACCAAAAATACTAAATTAAATGCTTAGCTGGCTCCAATTACTTCAACTATACTTATGCATTCTTTCTTCAGGAAATTTATTAGAAATTGTTACAAAGTGGCACTTGAATTTCTTCTCAAATATAAAGTGTTTAATTTTAATAGACTGTTTCTTTCAAAAATGGTTTGAAAGAATCTCTTGATCTTTTTAAGAATTCCGTGATGGTGTATGGGGAATTCTGTTGGGTCATTTTTTGAGAGATCTTTAAGAATGTTATGGAGCAGAAATATGTTTTAAGTAGCAGAAGTCAACAGAAGTGAAAATGAGGCTATTCCTTCAAGTTTCAATTATAGTAGGAGAATCACAGGAAATTACTAGAAAATACAGGTTAGGGAGAACACGGTCTGTAACCATCAAGTATCTAGGACTAAGAGAAAGAAAAGCTTAATTATTTTTCAGAGTTGCTGGTCCCTTTTTTTTTTTACTTTACTCTTCTGTTGAATTCACACACAAACCAAAGCAACTGTTGTGTGAATCAATAGATGTTTTCTGTATATGAGCTAATCTATTTAGAAAACTAAGGTATATAATTACACAATGACACTCCAAAAATGGGCATATATCATTCAAAGTCATCTCTGCACTGTAATCAAAGTAATTTTACAGGAATTTTATGTAAAATATCATAGATGTTATTTTTAAGCTTTCAACTTCAGTTACAGTCCAACAAGTCAAGTCATTAAATGAATGAGATACTGATCCTGAGGTGATGCAGGGTGGGCACAGTGCTACCGCAGTGCAATGCCATACTATGATGCACAGCATTTTAAAGCAGTTTGGAGCACCATTCTGTTAGCTTGACATAGCATCAGATTTATATAATCCCATGACTTCCACCCTGGAAAAAAATGATTTAGTAAAGGTCAAAACTGCATCTGTATGATGACATCCTAACACCCAGCTTAGTAATACTTTCCAAGCACCAGCCAAAACCTCCTTCTATGTGAGAAGCAAGGATGTCTACAATTCCTCTTCAGATATGATGACTGGAATGTACATTCCCCTGACTACTATCAGCTGTTGCTGTTTCATGTGGACACTAGTGATACAGACAAGAACAATCTGAAGAGTATCAAGAGGTACTACAGAGCCCTGGGAAATTGTGGATGTTCCATCACTGGATGTGTTCAAGACCAGGTTAGATGGGGCTTTGAGTAACCTGGTCTAGTGGAAGGTGTCCCTGGTCATGGCAGGGGGGTTGGATTATCTTTAAGGTCCCTTCCAACCCAAACCACTTTAAGATTGTATGAAATTAATTCAAATTTGGCACCAAAAGCAAAAAAGACTGAAAATCTATCTTTGTGTCAGAATAAATCTGTCAGTATAAATCCTACCTATACAGTGCTGGAGGTTGTCAAAACATTCATGTTTCTAGAGTCCCTGTGCACATCTCTTCATCAAGACTGTGGAACAGAGACTGGAAACTCTCCATGGTTTCCTCAGAGACCAATTGTACACCAATTTCTGTCCCAGTAGGGGCTACAGCAGAATCAACCTAGCAATACTAATGTTATTTGTTGCCTGCTATTTTTTTTCTACTTGGTATTGTTTTCTTAGTTCTCAGATTATTCACTGAGTAGCCCAAAAGGTCTTGGAAAATAGCACTAGGTATATGATCATGTTTTCTTAGGTTTCCAGAGACTGAAAAGCTCTAATTCTTTGACAGAAGTACAATAAATTGTATGAAGATATTTTAACAATAGGAATTTAAAATGTAAAGTATAAAAAAAAAACAACCCCAAACCCCACAAATTCTTCCTTTCATTCTCAATGAATATTTATTCAGGGAAAAACAAAAAGACCAAACCATCAAATCCCTCTTTCTCCACATATTTGGAATATATTTTTTCACATTTCCTTGTATCAGATTATCTGTATAAAGAAATAATTTAGTTACAGTCTGTTCTGATACATTTTTCACCCACAGTGATCAACAGACTGAAACCCCTTAGGGGTAAACAGCACTATAGTGATCGTCTAGTTTCAGTTAGTTGTTGAGAGGGAAGAAAAAGAATCTGAAAAAGACTTTTTTTCAAGGATTTGCTTTCTTGTATTGATTATGAGAAGGGATTTTTGTTCAATATGTCAGTTTGTTCTTTCGGGAGCCTTTCAGGAATTAATTACTTTAAAGACTTTTTTTTTTTTTTTATACTGCTGTTATCTGGTGTGAATAAAAATCTGTCTAACTATGTTTATTGCAGTACAAGTGAAACGAAAGATCTTTTAGCCATTTTGAGTTTCTTTGCCAGCCATATAGTAACAAGACATTTTGCAGACAAACAATCTGCTCATATTCCCAGTAAATGAACAGTGTGATCTTTAAGATCTCCTGGGTTGTCATAGATACCAACATGTATTCTGTCTAAGACTAAGTCACAAGACGTACTTACACTGTTTCTGAATTAAAAATCAGTTTTCAGAATTGTTAAACACAAGAGAACAGTAGAGTTTCTGTTTTGGTTCTTTTTTCTTTTTTTTTTTTTTTTTTAATCATAGTAATGCTAAAGGTAGAGAAAACATTATACTCACCAACAGATATTTACAGTGTAGCAACTCTATAAGCTGAGCTGTCTTCCTTAGTTGTTAAGTGATAATGATTTCATTTTATGCAATTTTACTTTGAACTACTAAAGGTTACTATGGAAACTTTTGCTCTTTTCCTCTCTTCTCACTCTTTGAACAGGTAGTAAGTCTCACTATGTGGGGGAAGTGACATATCCGCTGAGACATTACTTGAAAATCCGCTCCAAATTGCTTTTACTGTTCATGAGGCAATGTTAAACTGATTTGTCAGATGGTCTGATAGAATAAAAGAATATAAATATATATTAAAAAGAAGTTGCGGGAGATCAATGGACAACGCATAGATGGACTAATGTAATCCAAGCATTGCCGTTTATTTGTCCAAATCTCGCTCGTTATATACCCACCAGTGCTGACCACGCGCTGGAAGCACAACTCTGATTGGTAACAAACTCTGCCAGGTGCTAAGCAACATCTCCTGATTGGCCAGGCACTGCTCTCAAGGCGCCGCCCTTGGTTCCGCCTTCTGCCTCCTTTTTCTTGCTGCGTCACTGCCGCGTCATGTGCAGGAAGTGGCCATCCTTGTGTGGCCTTGCTGGTGCCACAGAGTCTGGATTTGTTCACATGTCCATTCTTATGGAAATACCTCTCCACAAAAAGTTTACCTAAATATTTTAAAATCTGTCATAACACTATTTTTTGACTTACTGAAATTTCATGTTTACCTGATTATTATGGTTTATTTTTCTAGCTACTGTAAAGTTTTTCAAGATGGAATATTAATGATTCCAGAAGTAATCAACGTTTTAAAAATGGTGAGGATATACTCCTACATGGTTTCTCTCGTTTTCAGCTTTTGATTAGCTGACCAATATTTCTTAGTATTTTATTTTTTCAACCCTTAGCCTTTTTTTTCACTCTCTAACTGAATTGTGCTAGCAATACATTGTCAAACTACAAGTAATGGATAGAATCAGCCAACTCTTTTTTTTTTTTTATCACATCCGATTTACTTCTAACATTATCATTAGTTTCCACTTCAGAATTCATGATGTCTGATCAGAACCTATAAGTGGGTTCCTAACTTCTCTTAATCTAAACCTTGGTTCATAATTTAGAATTTTTAAGTATTTAATTTTGGCCAGTCTTTACCTTTAGCCATCAAATAGTCTAATTCTTACATTATAATCCAATCCTGTCCCCTAGTCTATAATAAAGCAAGCCAATGATCTCGAACTTTTATTTGTTTACATTTTCTTTTAGTTACATAGCAAAAAAAAAACCAAAAAAAAACCTCTATGGTTTTGCTCCTTGTCATTGACTCTTCTGGGTTTTATCCCTTATTTGAGTTTATCTGTTTTGATAAATTTCCAATATCAAAATTAAGCAACACCCATATATAAAGCAAATAGCAAATCTTTTACAATCATTTCTATAAAACTTTTGATTGCCGGAATTTAATTTAGTATTTTTGAAAGAGACATCAGTAAAGACTTAACTTCACTTTTTAATTTGCATTCAAAGTGGAAATGAAGGGCAGAAGAGACCAGAGCCTCCTTTGCCAAGAACAGATGTCACATTTTTCATGTCCCAGAGTTGCTCAGGCAATATCCAACTATAAATCATTTTGTTCTGTTACATCAAAGACTTACTCTTCTTCACCACCATCAACCAACACAACATTCAAGTACATGTATCTTAACATTTTCTGTTCATTCACCTAGTGAGTCTGGACAAATGCGTAATTTTTATTCATGTTTAATTGATAGTTTTTTGCATGGACATTCCCTCACAGGGAAGCTTTTGTGAGACATGAAAATGTCAGACACTTTTAACTCCACTTTTTCTTTCATTTTTATTGAAATTATAATGACAAATTCAGTGCAAAATGTCATATTCCAGATTTATGTGAAGGTTTCTGTTCTTTTTTTTTTTTTTTCTTTCATATCCCAAATCAAATTTGATATGACATTTACTTTCAGAAGTGCAAAAACATATGTACATGGTAGTTTAAGTTCTCCAAAATGATTAATATTTTGATAAACATACTACATCAATACAATCCACATTACTCTTCAATAAACAGCCTTGCATGAGCTCTCTGCTACATCAAGTTTTCAGATTTTTGGTTATTAGCTATAAACCATTATAAACAACTTGATTATTTAGAGGAAACTAGACATTTCAGTCTCTATACTAAAGGACCATACATTTATAGAGATAGATTAGGCTTAAGGAAGCATGAAAGATAAAACTGTGTTGTTGACATGTTCAAAGGTTTCTAGTTCTTTTAGAACAGATAACAGCAAATTTATTCATGAATTTAAGAAGTACTATTATATGAAGTATAACATGTAAAAATTACATGCTATTTACTATAATAATACTAACAGTGAAAGCAATAAATAATTGGTGGCATGGCAGTGTCAGTGTTAGGTTTACAGTTGACATCTAAAGGTCTTATAATTTGATGAAACAATAAATTTCTTTTACTAGATCTTATTTATTATCAAGTATTTTTTCACCATTGGACAAATAAATTATGTAAAATCCATGTTTTTTTTCCCCATAACTTGTATGTTTTCATAGTCATATGTAAAACAATTTATAGAAAAAAGAGCCCTTGGGAACCTGAAAACAAACAAACAAAACTTTAAGACATTAAACATTTTCATTTAAAGTTTTTAAAGATTTTAAAAAAATAGTTACTTGCATTCAGTCCTTGTCCTACTCTAAAATGTCCACATATTGAAATGTTATCTGAATGTGAATAATATGTTATACTAATCCATACAGAACCCTGGGGAACACTAGCTACAGGCCTCCTACAGGTGTATGACTCTACACCGCTGATCACAACCCACTGAGCTCTGTTTTTTAGCCAGTTCTTAATCCATCTCACTGTCCACTTATCCAACCCATACTTCCTGAGCTTATCCATGAGGATGTTATGGGAGATAGTGTCAAAAGCCCTGCTGAAGCCAAGGTAGACAACATGCATTACACTCCCTACATCTATTGTCATACAAGGTGATCACAGTAGTTAAGCATGATTTCCCCTTGGTGAATCCATGATAACTACTCCTAATAACCTTCTTTTCCTCCATGTGCTTAGAGATGATCTCTAGAATTACCTGTTCCATCACCTTTCCAGGGATGAAGGTGAGACTGGCTGATATGTAGTTTTCTGGGTCGTCCTTCTCGCCCTTTCTGAAGACTGGGGTGACAATGGTTTTCCTCTGGTCCTCAGGCACCTGTCTTGTTCTCCATGATCTTTCAAAAATGAAGGAGAGTGGCATAACAACATCAGCCAGCTCCACCAGCACTTGTGGGTGTATCCCATTGGTGCCCATGGGTTTGTGAGTGTTCAGTTTACCCAAATGATCTCTAAATCAATCCTCATTGACCAGTGGACAGTCCTCCTTTCTCCAGACTTTCTCTCTTATCTCTAGGGTCTGCAATTCTTGACAGCTGCTCTTAGTGGTAAAGACTGAAGCAAAGGCGGCATTCAGCAACTCTGCCTTCTCTGCATCCTCTGTCACCAGGG
>VYZX01012597.1:9157-27769 GCA_013401335.1 Brachypteracias leptosomus
GTTTGAACTTATTTTCTTAGACATGCCAGGAAGTTTTGTTCCTGCTCACAGGTGCCACTTCATTATGTGAGCTTGGGTTTTGTCTCTTCTGTTGGTCAACTGAAGCAATTTGGGGGATAGTAGAAACCAAATAACCTTTTGCTCTGAGGTTGGTGTTTCAGTACCACATATGGCTGTGTTGAAAGCATTGCCAAAACCTGTTCCAAAAGCATTTTTGTATTTACAGTATCACCTTGAGATTGCTCTTTCACAGGAAACAAAAAAATATTATTCAGCCTCTCTCAGTTGATTAATCTCTCTATTTCTGCAAGAGGAATAGGGCGTGGGAAAAAGAGATGCCTAGCCACTANTGTTAAATATTGGTTTTGGTTTAGCCACTGAAGGAAGTTGTTACTGAAGAGCTTAAGTAGGCTGAACACCTGAATCCAGTTAGTAGTAAGAAGGTGACCGTCTTTCTTCTTCATCCGTTACCCCTCTGCATTTACACCAGGGAGCTGCAGAGGTTTTCATGGCTTACAGAAAAGCTACAAATTCTTTATTGTTCCTGTGCTTTTAACACATACTTAAAAGTGGCTAAGAATACATACAAGTACTTAGAAAATGTAACTTTAGACTGATTGACTGAACCAAAAACTCTTGCTGCCTTATTTATTTTTCCTAACACCTTTCACATCCCTTAAGGCATGTTATGACTTTGAAAACTGGATTATGTATGTGCATTGACTACCCAAGTGCTTTAAAAACTACAATGTGCTAGACACATTGCAATGTATTTGGAAAAAAGGAAATGGGGAAAATATTTAGCAAACTAAATCAGTAGGAGAAGATAAACAGAAAAAATTCAATTCTGTATATGGAGAACTTGTTCCGGAGTGTTGAGAGTAAGAGGTGGGCTTCATAGCTCTGCCACGGATTTTAACAAAAGATTTATTATGCTGCCTTTACTGAGGTGATAATATCTGTCAGCTTCACCAATTTATTTTATATATTGTTATGAATTACTTAAGGTTTTTAGATAAAGGACTAATTACTAACAGAATTTGTTGAGGATGTCTGTGTTAAGTATAGATGTGTTTATATGTATTTAATGTGTCTTAGATGTTGAATATTTTATTTTTTAAGCTCCTGAGATGTTCTTATGCTTTCTCTGCTTTGTATGATGCAAAATAGAGCGTGTATCAATCACATTGCTGGTACATGGCGTTTTGCGGGTGTTACAAATCTGAGTCAGAGTCAGGGAAATATGGGAAACACTTTCCTTAATTTTGGACAGTTTTCTTTTCCTCGCAGCACACTGATTCAGTTTGTATCTCTTGCTTTCCCTGTGGATCAGTGCAGTGTCTTGCTAATTTTAGTGAGGCTCAGCAGTGTTTCACTGAATGGGCAGGAGACTCTTTCTTTTTGTTGAGAAGGAGGGGAAGAGGTTTAGTTTTCTGCTGGTGTAGTGCACTGAAATGGCTCAGCTCAGGGCCAGCTTGGGGTATGGAGCGTGTGCTGGGAGGATAGAGAGAAGGGTGAATCTCTGGCACATGGCAGTTAGATTGGCTTGCTTTGGTGCATTGTCACAGTCAGGGTAGTTTGAAAATAACCAGTAGTTTGCTAGTGAAGACTCATGCCCTTGAACAAGGCATCTTGGTACTTGCAGCTGTGTCTGCCAAAGCTGTGTGGCGATGCCTTGTGCTCTTGTGTCCAGCACTTCCATTCTGGATCTAATAAATGTTTAAAATAAATTGATACATTTCCATTATTTTCTTTTGGTTTTATAGGACAGGATCCTATCAAGATGCTTTGTCTGACTTCTCAAACCAGATGTATTCAGAAGGATGACGACTCACAACTATTATAAAATACATTAACATAGGATTTTTCTTTGACAGTCCCATTTGTGAGGAGTAATGAGGTCACTGCACAAGAAATTTTGGCTTTGATTTGGCATGTTTTGGCAGCCTGTTAGAAAAGCGTTTTTTAGGTAGGCACTCCCAATAAAGAGGCTAGTAAGCCCCTTTTGTTTTGGTTTTGGTTTTTTGTGTTTTGTTTTTTTTTTTTTTTAAAAGAAAATGCATTGTCAGTGCACTGTTACCTTGTGAACCGGTTCTCTGTGCAGGAGATTCACTCACCAAAATGCTGTCTGCTCCATCCTGCTATTTGAAATGTTTTTTCCCCCCTTACTTTTGGTAGACAGAAAAAGCTGTACAAGATTGATCACAAAGGTAAATAGCAAGAGTAAAAACCCTAGTGGTTGGCTCTCTTGCTACTGTCTTATGAAGATGTGTAGGGCTTTTGTACATGAAAAATAAAAATTGCAGAAGGCGCTCTAATGACACAGATCTGCTACCAGCATCTGATTGCTCCTCTGTGTATCATTTCATTTCATTAAATTCATGCATCTATTAATTTTCTTATGTTACATACACTAGAATCTAAGTTCCCTAAGACTGTTTGGAAAGCTTGATTTTTTTCCTCTTCACATTTCGTAAATAAATCTTAACAATCTAAACATCAGGCAGACTGTTATTTGACAAGAATTTGTTGTCATGTTCCACATCTGCCTTGGATTGTGGCAGAATTTATTTCATCAGATATCTTCCTACTTCTCATTTCTCTTTATTTTTAAATGGCACCACATCAAATGTTGTCCAAAATCTGACTCACTGATGAAACAAGTCTTCAAAAAAGACAGATGGAGAAAGCAAATGTTGTTAAAATTTTTGTCTGAAGTATTGTAGCTGTGCTAATAGTTGCTTTTTTATCATAATTGGTATAGAGGGTTGGATTGGTTTTAAATTTACTTTTTTATTCTTCACTGTTTCTTAGGGGAGAGGTAGCATATAGTTGTACAATGCTATTGTTCGGGCTGTACGGTAACCAGTATATTCTCATGGAGTTTCTTAGTTAAGCAATATACCAGTGAGAGATTCTGTGTTGTAGGGGAATGAATTAAAAAAATCTTTTCAAAGAGATTCTCTACTACCATTTTAACTTTGTTTAAATTGCAAGTTTTCTGAAATTTGTGGTTGTCATTAAACAGATGTAAAAATGCTTGACTAAAATATCTCATAGATGTAAACAGCATAGTTTCTATTACATTCACAATATTGTGGAGGAAAATATGATTGAGATTTAAAGTGTGTGTGAGAGAGAGAAACTGGTAAGACTTCTGTTCTTATTGCAATTTGTTTATTAGCTTCTCCAGACTCTGTACATATCTGTCTTATTCTATTGATTTTTAAAGGAAAGGCAGTTGTATTTTTCTTTTATCCATCCAGATAGTGTTCTCAATCAGGAATATTTCTCAACTGTGATGTCCTTTTCAATTATAAAATTGTATTTGCCTTTTATAGCTGAGTATTAAATAAATTTTAAAATAGGATCAGCATGACTGAAATAAGATCTTTTTGTCAAGATTTATGTGTGTGCATACAGAAATACTACATTTCTGAGTACAGCAAATAATATGTCAAATCTGAGCCACAAAATAGGAATGTAGATGGATCCTTGCAGTGCAGATGTTTTATTGTTACTTTCCCAGTGATTTTTCTTTCACGTAGATTGACATAAAGACAAATATGTACTTTCCTTTAGATATTAAACCCACTATCTCACCTGTGAGGGATTGTAAAATTATCTCCCTTTAAAAGAGAATACATCAATCTACAAAAAATTGAATCTTGAAGACAAGGCCTTTCTTATTTGTCTATTCCTAAGTGTATTCAGAAACAAAGGGAAAGCTACAGGATTTAAGTCAGTCTGAAGATTGCATCAAATACTGTGAGTCCTCTAATTTTGCTATAAAGTTACCTATTATATTGACACTTTTTCACACTCTTCTTTTGGCATACAGTAGAGACATTTGTTTTGTGAGTATCTCTTCAACAGGTGTCTTTTAAAGGACCTAGATCAAAGGATCTTACCGCAAAATTGAAAGGATGTAAAGGTTTCTATGGTGCCATAAACAGTGTAACAAACAATTTGTTGTAGAAGCAGTTTCTCAAATTGAGTCTTTGGGGTGGGGAGAAATGTTTAATCTGCGGATATAGCTGGTAGTTCTTAATGGTAATTAGTAGCTATTGAAGTAAGAGTTTAGGTAGAACATTAATTAATCCCATCCAAGCCTTGCAATAATAGGCACTGACTTCCATCTATCCATGTGGTTTTTTTAATCATGTCTATCAAACTATCATTAACTTTCTGCCTACCCTGTATTTTCAGTACAGTTTTACATCCTAATACCCGAAACCTTCCTCTTTCTGGGTCAATGCATAAGACTTATTTATCTTTCTACAAGACTTTGGCGTTTATCTCATTAGTTCTGAAAGCAGAAATACAGGGGGTTTTTCCATGTATACCCTTAATCTAGAAACAGCTTTACAACTTAATATTGCAATTTTATGATAAATGAAAAAGTATTTTTGAAGTACAGGCATCATTGCCTTGTTAATGTGCTTCCCTCTGTTCACCCCCTCTCCAGTTGTCATCTTTCTGTCACTCCATTAAGTACCGCTTGGTCATCAGTTGAAAAAGCACTGAAGATGGAGTGAGTGCAGCCCTGACTTTTTTTTTGTGTCTTTGTTCAGCTAGATGAAGGATGAGGACAGCTGTTCATTTTTACAGATGTTCACAGTGGTGGAGCTCTTGCCATTTCATCCATTACACAAATTGGGTCAGGGAGTAGAAGGGGATGCGAGTGGTTAGATATCGTCCTTAAAACTTGAAAAAGAAATCCTTCTATTTAAGTGTGCTGGTGAGTGTTAGTTGAGCTGTATTTATTTGTTGGAGTACCTATTTGATCGGGAGTTCAGATGATATTCACGTAGGGGCTTTGCTGCCCTGGGATGGGAGAAGCAATAGCTTATGAGGCTTCATTCCCCTCAGAGTTTGGGATTTGATTGAAATCTTGTCTTTGAAAAACCACTGAGCTCTGCAGCCCAAACACTAAGCATCAAACTTCATTTCTTTCTGACTCAAAACCATTTTCACCAGTGCTATTCTAGTCTTTGGTGCCTTTGGTTTCAGAGTAACTTTAGAAAGAGAGGATACCAGTTGGTTCAGTTAAATCATAACTCCGTTTTCATTAATTTTGTGAGAATGATTTGTTCATGTTATCGATGTCCAGTTGCTTATGTTTCAGAGAAACAGACAAGGTCTGTCAGTGTTTTGGAGCTCTGCAGATAGGACCATCATTTTTTCATGTTGAAAAGTTCTGTTTCTTTTTTTCTTTTCAGTAATTTTTTTCCAGTTTAAGTTATAAGTTGTTTATTCTTGACAGTTATAGTCAAAGCTAAATATTCAAATTGTGTAACACTTTCAGTTTTCTGTTTTGACAGACTTCTGATTTTTTTTTTTTTTTTCCTGTGCATGTGTAAAAAATACTTTCATTCTGAGTCGAAAACTTCCAAAACCACTCTTAATACTCCTGCCATGCTTTGGTTCGGCACTTTATTTAAAAACTGCAGAACACCCCAAACTAACCCTCAGGAGTTTTCACATCTCCGTATCAGGCATTGAAATCTGAATCCATGTAATAAAAATTTTTAAGTTCTAAGAAAAGAAGTGTTATTTCCATTATTTTGATATGCCATAGATACAGATTTTATTTCCCCCCACACACTCTGTCCTGCACTTCATTGAGCACTGAGCTCCCAGGTCATCTTCAGCCTTACTCTACTTCTTTCCAAAGCTTTTTTTGAAAGCTCTTGCGTTTTTTAATTGGGAGTTCTATCTGTTGCCAACTTCCCTTAGCATGGTAGAGTGGGGAGAGATAATGGCAAGGAGAGATCTTCTGCCTACAGCTTGAAGGGTTTCTCTCCATTAGCTTCTTTTTCCCTTTCTGAGGTAGGGCAGGCTTTATGGATCTTTTAATATGAGTATCATCTTCCAACACAGAGCATGGGAATGGATTAGCCTAGAGGGTATGAGAGTTGTTCTCTAAGATAGTATTTTAAGGAGGACATCACTGACAATTCTGCTTCATATCCACTTTTTTTGTGTTTTTCCAGCACTGTTCTGTGTATGTATTGGTAGCTTTGAAATAATTTTCTACTGTTAGATGTTAAAATAACTAAGAAATACATTTCATAGTCTTTGATTCATTTGCTCTTAATTTTATCCTTTCAGGTGGCATACTGCGTGCTTATATAAAGATCAATTAGGGAAATATTTAAATGGATTTGTTTGGGGTTTTTCCTGAGTCAGAGAGGCTTTCTTTTGGTATTTTGGTACAGTCCCAAAACAGGTTCTTAGTAATTAACTGCAAAAAAGAAGGTGGAAAGATAGTAGTTGCTTGTGTTTGATTGAAAGTCCTGCTGAAATATGAAGTTCTCAGACAAAACAAATTCAGAAGTGAAAAGATACTGCTGGGATAAACCCTGGGGCAGAGCTGAATCTGTAATACAGTTTGCTGGGATCTACCAGGTTATGTGTGTGGTGATACTGAAAAGAAATAAGAGACGGCAGATAGTAGTGTTGTGCTGAAATTTTTAAGGAAAAAATTAGTTTTGTTCCTGTTTTTTTTTTCCTCACATTTCTTTTTTGTCCAAAGAAATTTATTTTTTTTTCAAGTAAAAGCAAGCTAGCTTTTTGCCGGTAAAGCACAAACTCAACCAGTTAAAAAATTAATTGTGTGTGATTAAATAAGTCTTAATAAAGATTATTATGGATTGCTGCTCTTGTTGGGTAGTTATTTCTTGGTCAGGAAATGGTTGTTGTTGACTTCTGAGTTGCAGGGACCCTCCACCTAAACAGCTGTTTTGAATGGGTGCCTATTGATAATGTTCGCTCCTGGTGATTTCAGTTTATTGTTGGAGAATGTTGCAGTTCACAGTGAGTCTCCCAACTCTTCCTCATAGACACAGTGATAGTGGTGGAACTGAAAGGGTAAAACTAATGAGATCAAGAAAAATGCAGTACTAAAGTACAAACAAAATAGGATCCTGGTGTTATAAAATAAATCTGAAGAGACTATGTCTAGAGAGAGATCTTGAGAGTGAAAATAGAGCACAGAAAGACTGAGAAGAAAAATTCCCTTAGGGTCAGTGGAAGGCACCCTCTCTGGCCCATCGTGGAGCTATGGGAAGGCTCCATCACCTGACTGGGTGCAGGTGAGGGACAGAGGCAAGAATGTCCACTCCTCCTCACCCAAGAAGTTGCATGTGAGCAGGCAAGGTCCATTAGGGAGCCTGAGTGCAGCTCTTTCTCTGCTTTTGCAAACCCTGCTGTGTGAGAGCAGTGTTTGTTACACACAGTGATGGTGAATTTCTTAACTTGTATTCGTTGACCAAAGCCTGGAAATTACTAATGCAATTCTTCCGTCAGCTCCCCAAAGTCCGGAGCTTTCCTGCAGACAGGTGTTATCCTGTGGCTCCTGTGTTGCTCCATCGCATCACGCAGGGAAGGGAAACTTGTGTCTTAAGCAATGTTCAGTAATTTATGTGACTTTAGTTTGTTCACAAAAGGGCATTTCAAAGGATGGTGAATTGCCAGTTGAAATCAGCCCTCATGCTCTCCTGGTGCATGTTTGTCTGTGGTTCTTTGGGGCTTTTTTTTGGTTGTTTTGTTTAGGTCCAAGTTGTTCCATATAATGTCTTTCCCCTTCAAGAAGACTGTCTGAAAGCACTGTTTTGTTAATATTACTGAGGTGTTTTACTGCAGTGGCAGCAGTGATTGCAAGACTACTACATTTTGGCTAACAAATGCAATAAATGTGATGAAAATCCCCGTGTTTTACATTTCACTGCATAACATGTTTATATAACATGTTAAACACTTCTGTCTGAGGAACAGCTTTCCGCAAAGGTAAAATGTATTTTCTATGGCGCTTTTTAGAATTACTGTGGGAAATGATAATTCCTGCTCACTTCTCTCTCCCCACATATCTAAGTCTATACTTTCCAGTATTCCTTATTTTCCTGCTGCCCTTTGAAGTACAATTTTTCAGCATGCCTTCCAGTGTGATGAGGCAAGAGGCTGTTACCTGGAGGACGCAGCTTTCCTGACACTGGGGGTCTGGCGGAGGTGTGGGGCGGGAGCAGCCAGGGTCCTGCTGGAGCTCGCCATTCCACGAGCACTAATTTGGCTTTTTGTATTCTTGTCCTGTCTGTTGGTGGTATTTAATGCTCTAACATCTCTCTGGTTGGGTGAACCCATATGTCATTCAAATGAGAACCTGTGCCTTGCCATTGGCCTGACAGCCGCTCAGCCGTGGAGCACAATGATAAAATTATGAAAACTGTGTCTCTGCTCATTGGACCAGTGGAATTTACAAACATTTCTCCTCAATGTGTCTAAACACTGTTGCCATGCCTTGGCTCACACGGCAGATTTTCTGGATTATAAGTTTTGTCAATAGTGTGAAGGCTCACTTTTGTCCTTTTTTTNAAAAATAAATATTTTGTTGATTTATTTAAAATAAAACCAGAGAATTTTTACCATAACGTTTTGCTGCTGCTTGGTTCTGTCAATGTATTTAATAGTCAATAAGAAATGTTATTTATATGCAGATGCTATTTACTTCAGTATTATTTATAAAGCAGTACTGTGTGATGGTAAAACCATGTCTGTAAAGTCCACGTTTTTGCTTCATGTCTCCCTTTTTGTGGTATGGTGTACGTTACAGATACGTAATTCAAACATAAATGTTACTTGCCATAAAGGAATAAAACTATTTTCAGTTCATGAAAAAACCCTGTTAGTATAAACTTGAAAAGCTCTTTCTCAAAATCACCACCATTGAACTGATAGCTTATTTCTGCTCTAGTGTAGCCTTACTTTTTTTGCGTGTGGTTGAAATGTCATGGTAGTAATCAATTCATCTTAAGAAAGTTAGTGAAATACGCTTGCTAATGCTTGGTAGTGAAACCAAACCCTGCAATCCATATATGTTAGTAAGGTATAATTTTGCTGAAATAACCTTGGCTTCTCTTTCTGTGTGTTTTGTGTTCTGCTTGCTTTGTGGGCCTTGTTATTGGTTGAGTTTAGAAAACCAAGACAAATTTCTCAGTAATTAAAATTATCAAGATTCTCCTGCACACTTGTTATCAGAGAATTTGCTTCACTTTCCACATTGAAGGATGAATTTACTGTTCAAGCCTAGAAATACTGTTGATGGTCTATTGTGGCATATATACTGAAATATCAGAAAAATTCATTGCCAAACTAATTATTACTTCTTTCTCTGATAGTGAATTTAATAGTGCTTCTGTATGTAATTTCCCCCCCTTTTTTAGTAGCTGAATAAACTTAACAGTAGAAAAAATGTAGGGAAGGAATTGTGTAGTTGAAACTGGTTTTGATTTTTGTTTGTTCTTAATAGAAGTAATATAGTCTGCTCTTATTTTACTGGAACTCCTCTGCTTTTGACAAAAGTAGAAAGACACCTGAGAATGGCTAGAAGGAAAGAATTTGGTTCCTGATCAGTTATCCAATTATTTGCAAATTTCTTGTATCATGGCTTTTCCTTGTCATCAGATGAGATCCTTCCAATCTGGCAAATTACAGCTTTTTCTGTGCTTTCTGCTATCCTCTTTGGGCTTGCTGGTAACAGTGTATCAGTGGGATTACCTTTCACATTCATGATCTATAAAAATTTTAAACCAGAAATCTTTATTTTCTGTTTGCCAGCAAAATTATGTACTGCTTTGTGAAGTGTAGACAAATCCATATTCCTTGCCCCAAGGATATTGCAGTATAAATCCCTCAGCTCTTGAGTTCATGTGTGCATCACTAGTTGCGCTAGTAGCGTTGGTCCTCTTAAGCTCGGTGGCACTACTTGTATGATTAAAATTTAAAAATGCATAGCGATTTGAAGAGTTGGAACATGAATAACACGTAATGAAAATAAATAAAGATGTGGGTGGGAAAGATGTATAGAAAAGGTTGAAGGTTTTGCCAAGTTTGCAGGGCTTCTTTGGAAACATGCATTTCAATTGGGACTGATTTCATGGTTTTATTTATAATATAAACTTTAATAAATTATAAGACCTATATAGCAAGTACTTTGAATTCATATATTTCATGAATCCAGCTGTAATGTGCTTTGTAGGTCTCTGCAAAGCACTGCATTACATTGTGTGTCTGCCCTGTTCATGTGCTGAATTTCTTTCCTACTCCTTTTATATTACTCCACCTGAGAGAGTTTTCACTTGCTAGTTGGAACAGAAGCTGAAGGGGATCTTTAGGAAAGCACAGTCAAGCAGACATAATAAATTTTGAAAGGCATAAAAATCTGCCTCCCAATTGAAGAAGGTAAAGATTTACAATACTTTTTTTTTTTGACAGAGCAAAAATCTTCTGACTTTGCAAAGCTTTTCTTATGCACAAGGCAATGGAAGAGCATCTCTCACAGTGTAACAAGTTGTTTTCTTTTTGACTTGAAGATGAAATAAGATTATTTTCAGATCAGTTACAGGCAACAAAGTAGAAGCAGTAATGCTTTTAAATACGTGCTTGTCTAGGTTTTTTCTCTGATACAAAGAACGGTTACACTGGATGCTAATTATTCAATTACATGCCTTTTCTTCTGGAGAGACATTGAGATACACTGCACTGAATCAGCTTGTCTTTCCTCAAGGGAGCCAATCCTCAGTGAAGTGCTTCCCAGGAAGAACAACAAACACTGGTGAAACAAACTAGCATTTAGGTAAAGTTAGCATCTAGTAGTGGATGTGTTGTATACCTTTGATCTGAGGTTATAAAATTAGCTGGTTTTTAAGGGTCCTCAGTTGGCAGCTTCCTTTAAAAAAAAAAAATAATCAAAAATAAAAAAATGAAAAATGAAAAAATCCCACTCACACACAAAAAACCCACAACCCAGAAAACCACTCCTAGCCCCCAATGTTTAAAAAAGTTTTCTAAAACACTCCCAGATTTCCAGGCTGCATAGAACATAGGTCTTTAAGTTTGAAAACAGCTTCTTCTTAGATTGGTAATTTAATGACATTCACACATATTGGAGCTATTGAGAGAACTGGATTATAAAGATTTGTAGATTGCTTTTAACAACATAGACTATTAATTTATTTTACCTTTCTAACATTCCTGTTACTTTGAAGTGTTTCTTTTTAAAGAGCTGTTATTTTTTTTATCATAAAGCATTCCTGCTTTCACTGCAAAAGAGTATTTATTACTGCTTCCCTTCTAGGTGAAATGCAATGACAGCATCTTTTCCATCTATTTTAAATGTAGTTAGATTTTGCAAGCATGCTGCTATTTGTGAGGAGAGGAAGAAAACAGGTAGACATTGGAGGTACTTTGTAACGAGGTCTTACCCAAAAGAGACTTCCTTTACTGTAATTTACTTGTCTAAGTGAAAATTACTAATTTTGCCGCCTTAATCCCTGAATAAGACTTTTAATACTATTCCCTTCCTTGGTAATACATTTTTATAGACCTTTGAAGGTATTTGTGGCTTCTGTATTTGTGTGGGTTATTTGGCTATCATTGCTGTTTTGAATATTGATCTTAGTTTTGAATCACAAATGTTTTGCAGCTTTCTTAGCTTACTAAATTTCTTCAGACATTGTGATCTTGGTGAGTAAATACCACATGCCATAGTTCTTTAGTTTGTCTATTTTCTGTAAAGTTAGTGTCTTGATAATCGGATTTTAAACTGAGGGGATTTAGTTTATTTTTACCTCTTGACATGAAAGAAAACCTGAGTAAAACTGAAAGGCTAGACTGAAAAAGCACAGATTATTTTATGGTGATTTTTTAATTGTTGTTTGCTTTTAATTGTCATTACCCCTATTCTTCTCCCTTTAGTCTTCCTGTTCGACATCCCATCCCAGCTCTCCAATTTCTGTGCTGAATATTTAAACCCAGAGGTCAGTTTGGCTTCGTGCGTTTAAAATACGCTGCAACTGAACTGCTAAATGGAACAACGGGATCAGCATAAAATGCAGAGACAATATTAGGTCTGAGAGGATGGAAGTGCACATAGGTTATCAATAAATACCCAAATCAAAGTGATCTTACTCTATGGATGTATTTTTTTCAGAGTGAAATAACAGTGTTTTTGAGCTTCAGTCCCTTTCTCATCAGTGTAATAATCCCAGTTCGTGCTGTTCGTGTTTTCTCCTTTTCTTTCTTCTAACTCCCATAGCACAGCTTTTTCAATCCAGCGTTCACTGCACATGTTCCAGTCATGAGGTTACAAAGCTGACATTGCAGTCTCAGCAGAGGTTATCTCTTTAAAATTCCCTAAAATTCCCCTTTGGCACATCCAGTTTGGCAGCTGGGTTTCTGTAGGAAACTGATGCAGCCACCCCCTCCCCTTATGTCCTTCATAAAAATAGAAATCTATTAAACCTCTGGCCAGAAGGGCAGATGGGTAAGTACTCCCTCCAAAGCAGCCCTGCTTCTTAAGCTTTTCTCCCTAGTTTTATACTCTCAAAAAAATCAGATTTATATACTTCAGACTAAGTGGTGAAAATACCTGCTTTTAAAATTAAAATGCAACTTGGCTGTTGTTCTTCAGGACATGTAAACTTTGTACTCCGGAGGGTGTATAAAGCTGCTGAGAAATATTGACTTGTTTGAAATATTTTAAATAGTTATGCAACTGCAAAATCAGAAGCTTAGTTTAATCTTAGAAACTCATGCCTGAACAATGCTGTAGCTGGTAAAGTACAACTGGTACTCGAAGAAAGATTTTGTCAAACCAAATGGGAGGCTTAAATATCCAACTCCCAACATAGAAAAGTGATCACTGACCTAACAATATTCAAGAACTAGTCTAAATGGGCATTGCCCACTTACATTTTACTAAAAATGGCTTTACTTTCACACAAATAATGTTCCTGAAATGCATTAATTATTTATTTCTGCTTCCTGCAGAGAAAGAAGGGAGAGAGGATTGTGTGTGCATCCCTCCTCACTGCATCACTGCTTTCCCCTTGGGTGTTATTCTGGGTGAGAGCTGCAGTGGCTGCTTTCCTGCTTAAAGTGGGTTAAACTTTATGGCAGAATTTAGGTGTCTTGAGTTTGAGGAGTCCCAAAAAGTCAATGTCCTCCCTGAAAACCAAGGAGAGAAGGTAATTTTGTAGCTTCAATTTGGGCTGTAGCTTTCTTGTAGCACCTGTCTCTTACAGGGCTCTGCATGTCCTTTCTTCTGGAGTTATTTTTGTGTATGGGGTGCTTTTTTGGAAAGTGAGAATTGTGAATTTGGATTCAAGAGGGGGAGGAGAGCCCAGGAAAACAAAACACAGACTCGGCAGTCAAAGCTGACCTCACTGGTAGCTGCAGTGCCACTTCGCTTACGTTGCCTCTAGGTTATCTGATCATATTGAGTTATTTCTGTGCACTAAGCCAGCAGAAGGCTGTCCATTAACTTTCTGCTGTTTTAGTTGCTTAGAATGGCTCAGTAGAGGATCAGACCAGTTGTGAGAGAACTGATGGGTTGGGACAAAGCAGGCGATGAGACTTCTGGAGCAGCAGTTAGATTGGCCTGGAGCTGTAGACCAGTTGTCTTGGTGCTCTAACTTCTGGAGCATTATTCAAAAAGTGAACAACCCCCACTGTGTCCTGCTGTCTTTCCCAAAGAGACAGTCCTGCTTTGTGGTGCCTGCTGTCAGGAGACACCTTCCTTCCCAGCTGATCAGCATGCAGAGCTGGGCACTGGGGAGGCACGAGGCAGGAACCTGCTCTGCAGATTGGATGGGGAGTTCGGGCATTTCTGCACTGAGCATTTTCTGTAGAGCAGCTTTGAATGGCTTCCTCCTGAGAACCTGTGCTTTTTCCTTCACCTTTGGAAGAGCTTAGCACTCTATCAGCCCCTCTGGAAAACTGCAACAGCAACTGCTCTTTTGACTCACTCTGCCGGGCGCTTGAGATCTTTGAGGACTATGACCCCTAAATAGGCTCCTCTCATGTCTTTGGTCAACATGCACCTGACACTTAATGCAAATCCCATGGGCATTGCAAAGAGCATTGCATTTTTTCACTGTAAGTTACCATATATATTTTTTTGTTTGTATTGAGGAAAATCATTAATGTAGCCTCACTATTTAACCATCTTTGAATCAGCCTGAAACCCTTTTCTTTGTATGTTGCTTTTTAATGCAGTGAAGTGACTACCTTCTTATTATGCTTACTATTTTAACCATTCCTTATTTCCCTACCTCTTAAGAACTTGATTCATGTTTGTCATAGGAAACAACAAAAATAATTTTGTCCTTATCCTCGTCTATATCCCCTGGAGTTTGGTGGGGGAGGGGAGTGTGATGGACCCAAACAAACCTCAAAATATCACCGCTGTAAATTGTTCTGAACAGTTAATGTAATCAGTGCAAGAATCTACGAGTTTATCACCAATCCATATAAAAAAGCATCATGTGAGCACTTGTAGTCATTCCTTTTGGTGCAAAGTCAGATGGGTTGACATAGATTTCCCTTCTCTACCATGTCTAGAGAAATGTGTTTACATAACCAAAAAATGTTGATGGTCACCTCCTGCAGCCCTTTTTGGAAAAGGCTGCTGCTTAACAGTGATTTTTAAGGAGAAGTGAGAACAGAGAACTGAATATTCAAAGAGAGTGTGTGGGGAGGTGCAGTTACCTTGGGAGAGAAATGGGTAAGATGTAGGGTCCTCAGCTTGTGTGGTGCAGACACCCTTAATCACCTTTCTGAACAAGCTTGAGCCTGGGCCCCTTTTGTGCGTAGCACTGTAAGACAGAGGCTACCTGGGACACCTTTGTTACAAGCAAAATGAACTATTTGGTTTTCTGCTTGTCTGTTACTTCTGGCAAAATGCGCTGCCTCAGATGGGTCCCACCGTTCTTTACAGTCTGGGTGCCTTGGAGTAAAAACACTGATAGGTTGATTAGTTTCTTTGTTTTTAACTGAAAGATTTCCCCATAATACAGCTGTTTTGTCAAAGACACTCTAGACTTTACAATTTGGAGGTATTGAATGTTCCTGATGGATCCTTTCAAGTGTTTTAAAGTGCATAATTGGGGCACTTGAGCATAAAACTACAATTATACACTTGTGTGTTAATTTTGTGTACAGATAGATATTACTTCAGTCTGGTCATAAATGAGAAGGAAGCATTTTATTTGGGATTTAAGAATTTTTGTGAATGCTGAAACAAAATGTTCAGATAATAGCACAAAATGACCTGACCAGGCTTGGGGAGAGAGGGGAGGTTTAAGCTTTCAAGATAAGGAAGGAGAATACATGGATGCTTTGAAAGAATGGTAAGTAATATAGAGATTAACTGATGGAGCACAATATTTGAGTTAAGATTAGTTGCAATATTAATTAAAAACTATTATAGTAGATAGCGGAATGAATGAGCTTGATATGAACTTGAGTCTTTGTAAGTTTTTAAGGGGATTCTTTTCAGTTAATCAAAACAGGTAATTTTTGGTAAGTGATGTTATGACTATAAAGGTTCATTTTTTTTCTGTTTTGAGGATAATGTTAGGTGAATTGGATTATCTGTATTCAGATACTTACATTTAGCAGATGTTTCTAAGACTTACTTATGGTAACTGATATGAGGAATAATTTACAATAATCATCTTATTTTGAGTACAATAAAGCTGTAATTATTTAAGAAATTATGATGTGCTATATGGTTGCAGCCATGAATTTATAAGATTGATGTCTTTGATGTTTCTGTCAGGGTTCTTTTGATGTTTTCCAGTGCTAAGTAATAGGTCAAATTAAATAATAGAAATGGAATAAATCAAGTATCTAAACTCTGACTACAGTGAATGGTTTGGGAATTTTCTTTTCTTGCAGCAATATTTAAAGTCATAGCTGTATTACGTTTGTAAGATGTAGCATTCAGACTGTTATGTAAGTACTCTTATTTAAGAGACTGAGTTGTTTTTTGTCTGTTCCCAATAGAGAAAGGGAAAGAAAAGCCAGCACAGAAAATATTTAAGTCTTCCCCCCTTTTTTTTTTTCTCAGTTGCTGATGTTGTTTGGTCAAACTCATCTAAAGAAGGAGGCCTTTGGATAGGGGTTCCTTTGTATTTCTTATTTTTCTAAGTGAGCGTAAGTACTCCAGAGGGTTTGCCTATGTGGGTAGCACTGCTGTTGAATGGCTGTACCACAGGAATGGGATCCTGATCTTAGGCAGTTAATGCTATGCTGCAAGATAATAAATTATGCTGGGCTGGTAGAGACATAATCAAATTTTCTTATCCAGTTGGTGCAGCCAGTCATTCTATTTGCTTCAGGATTACTTGCTGTGGGGAATTCTTAGCATCCAGATGAAAACTATGATTTTGATCCTGCTGTAGTAGAAGAAACTGCCAGAATTTGGACTGTACAAATGGCTACATTTGTCACAAATTGCTGAACCTAAATGATAGCTATGGTGAGAGGTCATGCATTTTTCTTTTGTGTGTTGACCTCCTATGCTGTGGACACTATTTGGGAATTGAAATCCATAATAGGAACACAGAGAGTTGTAAATCTGTTCTCCCGATGCATGTGCATGACAAGTTTTTTTGTGATTAGAAGTGTGATATCCCTTAAAATGAAGGACTGGAACTGGAGATGACTAGATGACTTGCTGAGTGTAACAGCAGCCTACTGCTCTGCTGTGCCAGAGTTAGGCCTAGGGGGCAGAGCTGTGAGGGCTAACTTGAAGGTGGCAATCTTGTCAAAGTTGTCTGGGCTGAAAACAGGGGTTTTCTGCTAAACGCCAGAAATTGGGTATACCCGTTGGCTGTTAACGTTGTGCTAAGGCACTAAATTGAAGTATGTTTAGAGCAGCTCCACGTGAATAAAATGCAGAATGGTTGAGTTTGGAAGGGGCCTCTGGATGTTATCAGGTCCAACCATCCTGCTCAAGCAAGCCCACCTAGAGCCAGTTACCCAGGACCAGGTCCAGGCTGCTTTTGTGTATCTCCAAGGATTAAAACTCCACAACTTCTCTGGGCAGCTTGTCTCAATGCTCAATCCTCCTCACAGTGAAAAAGTATTTTCTGATGCTCAGAGGGAACCTCCCATGTTTCAGTTTGTGCCCATTGCCTCTTGTCCTGTCACTGGCACCGCTGAAAAGAGCCTGGCTCCATCCTCTATGCACCCTCCCCTCAGTTGTGTATATATACATTGATGAGATCCCCCTGAGCCTTCTCTTCAGGCTGAACTGTTGTCCCAGCTCCCTCAGTCTTTCCTCATATTTGAGGTGCACCAGCCCCTTAACCATCTTTGCAGCCCTTTGTTGAACTCTCTCCAGTATAACCATGTCTCTCTTTTACTGGGGAGTCCAGGACTAGACACAGTACTCCAGGACTGGCCTCACCAGTGCTGAGTGAAAGGACCTCACTTGACCTGCTGGCAATATGTTGTCTAATGCAGCCCAGGATACTATTAGTCCTCCTTGTGGGAAAGGTACATTGCTGACTAATGCTCAACTTGGTGTGCACCAGGACCCCCAGATCCTTTTCTGCCAAGCTACTTTCCAGCTGGTTGGCCTCCATCATATGTTGGTGTTTGGACTTGTTCTTCCCTATGTGCAGGATAGAAAAAAGAAAGGAGAAGAAAAGCAGTTGTCAGGGAGAGAGCATGTGTGCTGTAAAGGTCTATGAAGCCAAGTAGTTTAGAGGAATTGGACAAGTTGGGATAGGAAGAGAAGGGTGATGCTTGCTGAAGAGTACACTGTATTGCTACCTGTGTAAGGTATTTTATATTCTTCTCTTGCTATTTTTAAGAGGTACAGTGAAGGACTCTGAATGATCTCAAATGTTTTAGATCTGAAAGCCATCAAACTTGCAAATGGTAAAGACAGAATCCATCAAGATTGATATCTTTGGAGGAGCACATGAATGAGTTAAAAAGCACCCTCTTCTCTTGAAAGAGACTGGAAGAAAGGAAGATAAGTGTGCAGGATGTTGGGGAAGCAATGGTAAACAGTGTATGCATTCTGCCTTTTCTCACTACTGTAATTAAATAATAATGTTTGCATTTCTTCCAGCTACCAGATTTGTATGCCAGAAGAAATGTAGAGTGAAAACAGTTTTACAGAGGGATTTTTCAGTTTCTAGTAGTTAAGTATTGGGAGTCTCTCTGTGTATAAATGCATAAAAATGGAGGATTACTCATGCAGTTAGATCACCTGCTGTTCAGACTCAACCCATACCTCTCATTTGTGTCCCTTGCTTTAGAAGGTTTGAATGACAGTGTAAAATTTGTATGAAGAAAAATGTTTTTATATATGTATTTTCTTACCCATATTTTATTTTAACCACCATTTGAAAAGTAGTGGTCAAAACTGTTACCGGTTTCCTGGAGAATAATGGCAAATACAGGATTTAGGCACCAAAGACTGTTGTGTAGTTCATTCATAGATGCATAAGAAGTGCCTTGTGATTAATTATTACATTATTAAAAATCAGGTTAAAGACAGACTTTTGTTTTTTAATTTAATGGCTTGCATTTTGTGGGTGAGTTTCGTGCTAGTAGTGCAATGAGGAATTGGGTTTCCTATGTACATTTTGCTGAAACACCAGCCATTGTAGGCACCAGAGTGATCAGATGAAGCTCACGTTGGTTGTGGCAGTTCTGGTGTGCTTTTTCTTATGTTGGTTTGTAAAATGGAAATCAATTAAGCCAATTATATGATCCCTTATAGTTGTGTAGCTCTCTTAAAAAAAAAAAAAA
>VYZX01012597.1:27778-247712 GCA_013401335.1 Brachypteracias leptosomus
AAAAAAAAAGGAAGGCAGAGTATAAGAATAGATATCTTATCTGACTCATTTAAGAGTGTGTGTCTGTATATATAGACACTATGATTTCTCTCTATTTTTCATACAACATATAAAAATAGCTCTTGTGAAAAAAATTCTGTTGCAGATTTTCTGTCTTCTCTGTGGTGTTGGTCTAAGGGGATGGATATAACAACAGGGAAATCTCTTACTAGAGATTATCGTATTTTCATCCCTTAATTTGCAGAAAGGACCAAATGTTGCATTTAGTTCAAACTGTAATGCAGTACACAAATCAACGCTATCAGGCTCCTGTTTAGGAAAAATTTCTTCCTATTGTTTCTAGATTCAGCTGTTTACCTCTCCCTTGAAACTAATTTTAGCTCATCTAAAACATGCAAATTTTTTGGTTTTGTTCGTTTGCTGTTTTTAGGTGATGGTGGGAGCGGGAGGTGATTGTGATATTGGCATAGATTTAGCATTTGTAGCAGAGGTAGTTTTCATCAATTTCTGACAAGGGAATCAAAGTGTTCTTTTTTGGAAAGAGAGATATTGCTTTTCCTTATAAATGATTGACTACTTTGTGGTAGTAGTCTTTATTTATTTGGCTCTCATCATGAAGAATAGCAAACTTATTCAAAATCTCAGTACATCAAAAATATGTCGATACATAAAACATAAGTACTATTCTATACTACAGTATATGCAAAAAACTGTTAAGATGTGAAGGTTGCACAGCTAAGAAGTCAGAAAACATAAATGATAAAATTCTAGCAGCCACATTAACTGAGCCACATTTCACATCCTCTATATTTTATGAAATGCCTTTGATAACATAAATCAGAAAGAGAAGGTGCTATATATGTGCAGCATGGCTCAGTTAATGTTGCCTTTGGAACCTTAACATCTATATTTTCTGACTGGAGAGTTTTTTAATCATGTAATCTTAGTAGATTTTTACATTTATTTTTTTTAGTTTCTCTTTTTAAAAAAAAGAGGAAAATTTGCCTGTACTAATTAGCTCATGTTGCTTTGCTTTAAGCTACAGTAAAAGGCAGTGTATAGAGAGCACCTCATGACAGGTAGGTATTTGATTCTATATACATTGCACTGACAACTGATGTAATCATGCTGCTGTGCGCTTTTTGAGGAAAAAGGGACTATAGGCATGTGTTTGAAGTCCTGTCCTTTCTGTCCTGCACATTAACAGCAGTACAGGCTGTGACTGCATTGCAGGCTGCAGCATATTGTAAAGATACTTGAGCTACCTTTTAAATGAACTGGCTTGTGTACAAGAAGCAGTCTGTCTACAAGAGTGTGGATCTCCCTCTGACCTAATTCACCCTTCCACACAGCACAGCTAATCAACCTCACACGGATTTTAGAGTAGGCTCCTTCCAATATCTGAGCTAGCTTGCAGATCTCTGTGCTGCACTGCAGTCTTCAACATAGACATACATTTAATGACTCTGCAAAATCAGCTACCTTGCAAGTTCTGGAATGGGGATTATTGTGCTGTGACACAGAAACATGCTTTTTATCCTTTTGCTTCCTTGCTCTGGGTCACAAGGTGGACCAATATCACACCTAGTGTTAATATTTTAAAGGCTTATAATAAGAGTTTTGAGTTTGTACTTCACTGTAAAGGCAAATAGTCTAGGAAAGACAGTAATGTAGGTGAATGTTGTGACCAATATATTATCAAAGGGTCAAAGCTAAGTGATAAGAAGTAATAGAATTTATAGAATGTATGAATAAAATGCCTTAACATCAGGATTTCTGATTTACCTCTGATTAATAGTCTTGACATTAACCAAATAAAAAACTGGGTGTTTCCTTTCAGAATTTGGGGGATTTTGTCATTCAGTGAGAAGGATGTGTAGCCTTCATTAAGACTGTGTGTGCACATACATACTGAGGTGATGATTTGAGGCAGGAGACCACACTGCAGTAACTGTGGTAGAATCTTTATTGCCTCTGAAGGTGTGTGAAAAGGATTTCCCTATGCTGTATATGTTACTTTTCTTATTTCTGTAATCCAGCTAAATGTACAGATGAAGACCTGGGCTTGTGTGAAATCAAAATTTCTAGATAAGAACTGAATTCTTTAAGTACATCAAAGTCAGAGGGTTAGTTTTCCCTCACAAGTTTTTATTCAAAAGTATGGAGGAATGCATGGTTTGAATTTTTAGGAGCAAATACATTTTGGCAGAAGTCTGGCTTTGGAAATTTAAGAACAAAGTAGTAGATATTTCAGAAAATCATAAGAGTTTTACTTGAAGGAATGATGGGAACTGTTGGACAGCTTTCTTCATAATTATTACTGAAGTGACCACTGTGGAATAATTAGAGTTAAGTTTTGTTATAACATCTTGTTGAGTGCAAGAATGTGCTATTTAACTCCTGGTGTGAAGTACCAGGTGGTATGTTGGTTTTTGTTTGTTTGTTTGTGGTTTTTTTTTTCTGGGAATCCCATGCACTATACATTTTGTATTCTAATTTCTAGGTAATTACAGTGTTACAGTTGCTAGGAAAGTGGAATGTTACTGATGATTACATTTCTGAAGATGGTACTTGTTTCACAATGTTCAGGTCTGTTTCACTGTTTCTCAGCAAAGTAGGCCACTGAATCAGGTGGTGTCACCCATTGTTTTTTCTTCCACCCCTCCCTCTGGAGCTCAGCTTTTCTGCTCTTTGTAAGTAGGGCTTAATGCTAATCAGGCCAGACACACCCTTCCCCCCCCAATTTTGATATCATTACACTGTGCTTTAAGAGTTCTAACTGTGCTGTTGCTTGCTACTGAGATTTTCCAGGATCTGCCTTACTTTTTGGGCACCAAATAGATAGCAGGGAGAAGCGATGACCAATATTGCCAGGACTTTTTCCATGTAGTGAGCATGTCATGGTAGCTGGCATGCTCAGGTGAGTCCCAGAGTGACTTGGCAGAGCTTTTTGTGGTAGGGGATATGTCAGTTTCTTCCATTGACCAGATCTAGCCATTAGGGTGGTCAAAAAGTGCAGTAGCTGCATATTGCTGGTGGTATTAGTGTACCTGTGCTAACATACTAATTCTGTTACATTTTAATTCTAAACATTATTATAATGACTGTAATGCTGTCTAGTGATCCTTCTCCATTGACATTAGTTATGGATTATGCATGCAAAAATTGCTTAACATTTCCATTACTATCAAGGTATTACCCAGACAAAAAATGTCTGCCACAAGACCCCTTGTTCAAAGCAAGACCTAAAGATAATGGGCTAAGTTACAGGTTTAATTGGATTTCTTCCACTTCTTCATCCTGGCTGCCAATTTTGTTCCTCATTTATTCTCATCCTTTCCTTGTTTGTGTTCAGAGTGGTTTAATCACTGATGGTCAGTCATACTTCCCTCAAAACAGTGCTATTTGTACTGTGCCAGTCAGATAGGAGGGAAAGTAATTACTACAGTTTCTGTACTTGCCTAGAAATAGATTCAAACTTGGGTCTGTTCTCTCTTGAACAGTCCCGAGCATGCCTGTGGTAACACACACATTCTTAAGTTTCCCAAATTTTCATCTCCTGTGTTGTGTGGCCATAAAGAACGTGGGTGTAAGGGAGAAAGGGAGTGAGGGTTTACCTTATGAAGAAAGAGGATGCTTGGGTCATTCATTCCGAGCATTGTAAGTAATTGGCTTCAGATTTGTTTTGTTCTGAGGAGATTTTAATTAAGCTTTTTTATATGCTGTTTAATAAACATTTGTCCATAAGTGGTATCTTGTGATCCCCATCAGTAAAGCAGGAGGATTAATTTGCATGTTGTTGTTTGTTATTTATTTAAATAGCCACAGAAAATATACTGAATGTTCAGCTAAGGCAGCAGTGGTGAAGAATATGGCATCTAAAAATACATGTAGCATCAGGATTATTCTTGTGGGTTTTTTGTTTGGTTTTGCTTTGTTGTTTGTTTGCTGGCTTTTTAAACCAGTTTGGGTTGGGAGAATATGAAGAAAAATTCCAACATAAGCAACTGATACATGAAGAGCTCAGTACCCTTTTATAAACTAGTATCTGGAAGCAGATTGCTAGGGAAAACATCTAAGAAATTGAAACCATCTCCCAGCTTCTGTCAATCTGTGTTATTGCCTCTTTAGGTTGCTTACATTTGTTACCTAGTACCTCACAGACCAAATCTTCATTGCTTTCTCACAGGACACAAGTACTTATTGCAAAGAGGTGGTTATAACATAAGCATGGCTCTATCAGGTCAGATCAAGGGTTCATACAGCCCTGTATCCTCCTGCTGCCAGTGGAGGCTTTAATTAGATGCCTAGAGAAGAGTCAGAACAAAGCAAGCATGAGATACTTCCCCCAATACTCTCCAAGCCTCCAGCTATTTTCAGTTCAGGGACTTCCTGAGACAGATGTGGCTCTGTATATTTGGTAACCCTCAGAGGATATATCTTCTGTGAACTTGTCCAGTCTTTGCTTGAGCCCACATAAATTTTGAGCTTTTAAAACATCATTTGGCAAGGTGCTTCAAACATCTGCTGCCTCTGTGACTAGAGAGCCTCTTTTTCTAATTTAGAATTTTAGTTCTACCAGCTTTGTTCAAGGTCTCCTAGTTGTTGTATCGGGCAAGATGGTTTTGTAGCTTTCTATCATATTCTTACTTCCTGGTGGTTTTTCATACTCAGAGGGTTATAGTTTCCTTGTATGGAAATTGTTCCATACCTTTGATCATTCCTGTTGCATTTCTCCCAACTTCTGTTTGACTCTTTCTAATAAATTCTAGAAATCTGTAGAGAGGGTTTTTCCTTTGCAAAAGCTGTATTGAGGTTTCCTAATTCTGAGCTTCATTCTTGACTGTACTGATTTATCCAGAACAGTCATCTGTCTTTACTGAAATTACACGAATTTCTGCCTTTTTTTTTTTTTAAATTTTATTTATTTAATAAGCATCATACTTTAACTCTTGCCCACCAGAGCTGCCCCAAGTTAGAGGTCGTATATCATCATTAGTTATTCAGCTGTTTCATTCTTGAATTTGTTTAGATGTCTGGAGTGATGTTGTATGGTCTTAAGCATTTCTCACTATTAATTTATCAGTTTGTTCCATGAGTAGTCCCATCAGATTCATTCACATTCATCGAGTCCCTCACAAAGGAGGACTCCAGCACGGGAACCTCCTAAGATTTTTCCACAGTGCACACTCACTAGTGCAAAAAATTTCAGCTTGTCTGTGATGGTCCTGTTTTCTCCGAATCTCCTTTCATACCTTGATCATCACTTGGCACTTCAGACTCTGGCAGACCTTCTGCTTCTAATGTGTTTGAAGAAATGATTCATTACTCATTTGATTCTCTATCCTAGCTGTTCCTCCAGTTCTTTCTGGCCTGCCTTATTACATTTGAAGTGCCAGAGTTTACAGTCATTTCTGTTTTCTTCATTTGGACTTGGTGTCAGCTTATTGAAGGATGTCTTTTTGCTTCTAGAAACCTGCAATGAGCCATGCTGATGTCCCTTTACTCTTCTCCAGTCTTTCTTAATAGGTGGTGAATGTTGTTTCTGTGCTTACCAGTGGTTGTTGTTAAGCAGCTTTGATGCTGCCAATCAGATTTTACTTCCCATAGCTGTCTCTTAGAGCTTCATTTTAACAAGCTTTCTCCTTTTTCAGTAGTTACACTTTCTGAAGGTAAGCATTCCTTGCTTTTCATTGTTCCTGTAGAGATGCTGAATTTAACCATGCTATGGTCACTGTTGCATAGTGGTTCTGCAGCTATAAGGCATAGAAGTAGATGATTCCTGCTGCTCAGGTCTGAGCCCAAGGCAGTGGCTCCTCATGCAGGTTGCCTTACCAACAACTCCATGGAGCCACCTTTGGCAGTTGTCTGTTACTTTGGTCTCTGCTTTCTAGCCCACTTGCTCAGTCTGTGTGGGAGGAGTTGAAATCTGTACAATCTTATACTGTGCCTTTGCTGATATCACTCAATGTGCTGCTGTCAGTGTTGCCATAGGCCAGCCGTGCTTGGTGATTCCCAGCACTCAAAATTCCTGATTTGACCAAGTTCCAGACTTCTGCTTGATGAGGTGCAGTTTTGATTTGTTTCTAAACTTTATGTAGCATTTATTACTTCATCATCAGCTTGTCTTCCCTATGTATTTGTATTCCAGGATGATGAAAAATAGCAGCCCACTAACTGTCTCCATTCTACCAGATTTCTGATACAACTGCTGCCAGTGCTTTTGTTTGAGACTTGATGTTCCAGTGAACCAGTTTTTTCTTTGCCTTCCACACAAAGGCAAGGGAAGTAGATGTGTTGTTGGATTTTCTTCTTCCCACCCTGTTTACAGTCATCTGTAGAGATTATTATCCTATGATTCTTCTTGGCATCTTCGCTTGATGACCCAGAATCTCCATGTCTTTGTCATAGCAATGTCATGCTTTTGAACCATGTGTTCTTCTAATCTCATCTCCCTAGTTTAAAAATCCACTTTCTTGATCCTTAGATACTGGCATCCTGGCTCCTATGTTCAGGAGAGCTCCAGCCCTCCTGTACAAGTATCTTTATCCTAGAAATACTCCAGTGCCTGATAAATCTGATCTCTTGCTTTGTCACCATCCTGTCAGTCAGGAATTCAAGTTCTTTTTCTTCTTTGTCTTTCCAGAGGCCCATATTTTGCTGTCAGGAGATCCTTCCTTTTCTTCTTAGTGTTACTGAGACTCAGATGGACCACAACAAAGGTTTCTCCTCAGCATTTCCTAGGAACCAGACCATGTTCTCTGGCCTTTGCAGCTGACGGGCAAATCACCTTGTGGTCTTCTGTCAGATCCCAGACTCCAGCTGTCTGTGTGCCTGATGATATCCCAACACATTCTTTTTAGTTTTCATTATAACAGCCTCATTTATTCATCAGCAGGGAGAGGGTGTTTGTCAGAAAGGGTTAGTTTGGTCACAGAAACATCTAACTGCCTGTGAAATGGTGATGAAGGAAATGGAAGTGCAAGCAAAGAGAACAAGTGCAGTAGAGTTACAGTGCTGACCTTGGGAGTTAGCAAGAAATAGGACTACCAACTTCTGTCAGAAGTAATAGTAGATCTAGTGATAGTAAAAGCACCCTAAACAGGTGTTTAAATTTGACTTTGTATTATTATTATCGCCTAGCAAATATTACTATGTTGTTGCATGAATGTGGTAAGTTAACTAGGTGGAACAAGTGTGTGTCACATGTTGAGTAAATGGATTTATTCTTGTATCAAACTTGGTGGGAACAGTTCAGAGATCAAAGCATTTCAGGTGTACTCAGGTATTTGAGATATTTGCTTAGGGCAGGGAGATGCAGAACTAACAAGAGGTCAATTCTAGAAGGGAGAAGCCCTGTGCTGCATCTGTCCTTCATCTGAAATGGCACTAAATAGCAGTGTTTGGGGGAAAAGCATGGATACCTAAAATTGGGGTAATATAGACAGAATATCAGGAGCTGAAAATCAAGAAAATGTTGGTATCTGTTGATACAAGGCTTACAGACTGAACTGAATCAAAGTTCCTGTAACTGACTTGCTTTGGTTATAACTTAAATTCTCAGTGTGTGTGTGATTATCCATGCATGCTACATATGCTGATTTATCTGTTAATGGGACCTGGAACAGGTTATTAGTGTTGCACTGGTCTTCTGCTTTTATTTTTGAAAAAAGATATATCTTAGTAAGGGGAGGAGACTGAGAGAGACTGTTGACAAAACCAAAAACTTGCCAAACCCCAAGTTTCTTGTGTAATGCTTAAATACATGAATGCTAAAATCCTCAGGGTTGTAGGCAAAACATTTCACAAAAATTAGTACTTCATTGCTAAAAAAAACCAAAAAGGGCATTTCTCATCCAGTGTTTACTTTAGAGTTGTACCTTCTTTCCACAATTCTGCTTTTGGGTCAGTGCATCAGAATGATTCCTCTGTGAGTTTGCCTCAGTAGTGTGCCCATGGAGAGCAAATATTTAAAATAAATACTGTTACTGTATTTTAAGGCATTGTGGGATTTTGATGTTCAGAAGCAGAGCATTTTCCTTCGAAGCTCTTCCTGAAAGAGTAACTACACAGAGCACTGCTTGCGCAGGCAAGAGGATCTAAGGCCTTGCGTTACCTGCTGAGGAAAAGAGTAGGACTGTTGGGTCAGGAGTGTAGCTGAGGATATCACTTCTGATCAGGTTGCCATACAAATTTGACATAGCTTGATTTCATGTCCTCCTGCCTCTACTTATGCTTTTGCTTTGCTTGTCTCTTCCAACAGATACCGCCTCAGTATGGTCAGCAAGGTGTAAGTGGCTACTGCCAGCAGGGCCAGCAGCCATACTACAACCAGCAGCCGCAGCCTCAGCATCTGCCACCCCAGGCACAATATCTGTCGCAGGCCCAGCAGAGGTACCAGGCTCAGCAGGTAAGCACTGTCCTCCATTACTGACAGTCGCTCTGGAGCTGGAGTGTAAAAATGATCTGTGTGAAATGAACAAAACCCACCTGACCCCTTTTCGAGAGAACAGTGTTAAAACCAAAATTAAACACGGAATCAGGCAACATCCTTTTGAAAAATCTTTGAGGATATATGCACAAATACATCTGCACACACTTTCAGGCTTTATTTTATATCAGCTTTTTTTGAATAAAGCCAGTGTATATGCCCCAGCAACTACTAATTCTACTTTTAGAAAAAAGTTTCTTGGTCAGGTGTCAGCAGAGGCTGGAGATTTTCGTTGCCTTTATTTTATACAAGACAGACATTGTTGAGAGCTGCTGCATCTTAACACAGTCACTGCTGTTTTGTTTTTCATGTTATTTGAGGATAGATGAGTTCAGGCATTTTGGAGCTGCTTTGTCAAGGGAGCTTCATAAGAGATATTTTCAACTGATATTATATCTATTAATTTGAATGTTTGCACACTGAGTTAGTGAAACTGCATAATTCGACATCCATTGCTGTTCTTGAATTGTGCTTTATATACTAGCCATTAAAATTCATTTAAAGTGATTCTGTTTTTAGCTAAGATCACAAGTGATAGTGGATGGGTCTGCTTGAGAAACACCTGGATTTTAGGTACTGAACAAAATGGATGTGCGTAGCTGATGCAGCTGAACGTGTAGACTCGGTTCTATCTGCAGTCTCAGCTCTGTTAATCACAGAGAAGTGATCTGGAAATGGAAGGATGAGACTAAAGCGTACTCACCATCCTGGGAAATCTAACAAAAGTGAGTTGCTCAAGACTGGGTATTAGTGGAAACATCAGCACTTGCTGCAAATCACTGGGGAATTCTGTCAGGCATGGTTGATTAACATGGGATAATGGTGGTGCAATGTAGAAATCTTAGTTTGAAATAAAAATAGTGTGTAAAATAAACCAACAAAAGATGCTTTAAGTAGCAATGATACAGGAGGCTCCCCTCCTTTGATTTTAAAATAAAGCTATGATAATTTCACTGTGTAATTACATGTTAATTTTTCTTCATCTACATTTTAAAATTCCATTGAGAATTAACTTTTTTCATTAAAATGCTGGATGGTTTATGAAATAGAATTCTTAATTGTATCTATGATATTCCCATAAATGTCACCACTTTCCATCATTTGGATTATATGTAACTGCAACTTTAAAGATTGCAGTTGTGTCTTTAAATTTAATTTTCTCCCTTTTTACTTTGGCATTAAATGCTTGATTTCTCTATGACTTGAAAATACTATTCATAAGCATTGTGATAAAGTCTTAGCAGATAAAAGTCCTAGTAATGCAGCCTATGAGATAGAAGAAACACAGCTGCTCCAATGCCTACATATCACAGTTTATGAAATTGAAATGGGTTTTTTTGCTGCCTTGGACACCTCATCATATTTTAAATACTGTCAGTTAAATGAATTGAGTGTTTTAGTTTAAAAGTATACAAAACATACCAACTATGGAGAACTTAGGAAATAACAAGATACTGATGTATCTGTTGATATATGTTCCAATTACATAATTTGCTTTCATAGCTGGTAAAGTGAAGAATTGTGCAACAAAGTGAAGGCTACCATCAAAGAGGATAAAAGCAGAATGAGAGCAAAGTTCTCCATATATTGTGGACTTCAGAGAACTGAGATGAAGAGAAAGGCAGGGACAGGTTCACAAGTAGAAGGTATCAGCCTTGATGTAGCCAAATTTCTTCTTTGAGGATTTGAGGGTACATTGATGGAGCATCTAAATCTAGACTCCAAGGGTGATACAGGCATCTAAAGGTCAGTAGGTGTTTTTGCCAGAATCTGCAACTTCAGATGGTACATTAGGTCCTCAACAGCACAGCCTTCCAGTTGTAATCCTTAATGTGAGAATCGCACCTGAAATTCTTTGTGGTTTATGAGTGGCTGGTAGGTTATCCTGTTCCTCAGTACTGGTCAGCCTCTTAAGTTTTGAAGTCTGATCCTGGGTTCTTTACAGGCTTTTTGTGGAGTATTTGTTTTTAGCTGGGACTATTTCATATAAATAAGTAGTCTTTAATACCTTGGGGCTTGATCCTTTTCTTTGCCCCATCTCCAGATTGGCTCCATGGCTGCTCTTTCCCCTGTCTCAACGATATCAGATGAACACCTACTCTCATGTTTCAGTGTAAAGTCTCACCACCGTGTCCTTCGCCGTTCTTTGGGAACTGCTGATCTAGAAAACAAATTCCTAACAGAAGTTGAAGTCTGTACTTTTGACACTTCAGCAACTGTGTTCTTTCTCTGCTGATGATGCATAGTAGAGTCATCGTCAAGTGGTAACCAGTATACAGTACAAAAATTAATACTGGATAACAAAAAAGTTGGGAGTGTACATCAAATTCTGCTGCTGAGACAAAAATTTTAGAACCTGCTTATTTAAGCATACATGTCTCTACTTATAGAGACTGATTATCTTGTGAAAATAATTTGAAAATTAGAGTTTACTTGATTTAAAATGTTAGCAAGAGAAACAGAAGTAGATACTTTTGTATAGTGTTAGGAGTTTTAAGGGCATAGTTCACTGAATTTAATATATTAGGCAGCCTTACAAAGAGAAAACCCAAGGGAGATCTTACTGCTGTTTACAGTTACCAACTGTGAGGATGTGGGGGAGAACAAAGCCAAAGTCAGAGGTGCAGAATGGAAGGACAAGAAGCAGTGGGGACAGACTGGGATGAGGGGAGTTACAGCTCGGTAAAAGAAAAAAGTCCCATGGAATTACCATGAGGGTTTTAAAACACAGGAAGGAGTCCAGAGAGATTGGAATCTCCATCCTTGAAGATACTCAGAATTCAACTAATCAAGGCCCTCAAACACCCTGTTTTCACTAGACTTACTTTGAACTGGAGATTTGACTACATGACCTCCCTCTGAAGGTCTCTTTGAACCTGAATTCTGTGTTGCTGTGATGTAATACTGGCTTTACATAATATTAATAGAATTTTAAAATAAACTACAAAATCATATAATACCTGTTGCACCAGTTGATATATTTTTATTTTTTTTTTTCTATCCTTAAAAAATCAGTACATCCTGTTTACATAATGCTGTCAATTAGAGAACTGGGGTGGTCTGTCATACAATCCGTCATCCTTTCTGACTGTTATCCTTAGTTTTGCTCTTTTTTTCCAGCTTGCAAAAGAATTTCCTGTTTTCTGTATTCTTCATTAACCATTTTCTTGTCTTTTTATATTGATTTTGTTGCTTTTGCACTCAACTTTGGTGCAAAGTCATAGTTTTAAATGATCACAACTTTGAGGAATGTATAAAGTCAATTGTTTCAAGATGTCGGCCTCAAGAAGAGAAGCTAGCCTCTGAAGATGGTTTTGCTTCATGTTGGCTAACCAGAATTATGGGAGAATTTTAAACTACAAGTGTTTGTCCTGGAGAGCATGGTTGGGTCATGTAGCAAGAGAAGATCACTCTAATAATGTTGAAGTAGTTCATGGTAGCCCCAGCTGTGGATCGGGTCATTATTATTCTAGTTGTTCCCCAAGTACATAACAAAAGTTGGTCTTTGCTCCAAAGCGTTTCCAGGCTGTTCTTTACCTGATGGGCTGGAACCTGGACTAGCTTTTGTAGCAGGGTTGCAGCTGTGAGGTGAATAAATTTCTTGGTTTGCTTTAGAGTAAATAAGCCATCTCCGTGATTGCTGGTTTTGTGATTTGAGTGTGATTGAACTGATTTTACTTGAGGATGGAGAAGAGAGATACCAGATTGGAGAAAAGAGTCTTCTCAGTCATTTGCTGCCTTCTCCACAGGGTGTTTTCTTAATTTCCCTTGTAGATCTAAGTCAATCTGCTTCTCTTGGAGATTATCAAACTGAAAGTAGTTTTTATTTGGGATGGATGATTGACTTCTTGCCACTGGTTTTCTTTATTATGAGGAGAAAATTGATATGAAATTTCATACGGATAATGTTTTATTTTTGCTCGTTTAGACATAACATGAGCGAGCTTCTGCAGTCAGTTATAACTCTTAGGGTTGTGCCTTGGTACTTGTCTTTATTTCTCATGTATTGTGGAAGTGTGAAACCATTGCTCCTTTTTCTTGATTCACTTGAATTCAGCATGCAATCCTGCCATTAAAAGTAAACAGATAAAATAATTCCTTGGACAGTTCCAGTGACTTGTGATTTTCCATTCCTCTAATAAGCATAGAGGGGAAGGAGGAGAGTGGGATTTATTTGAATATTTGAACTGTAAGTTTTTTAGATCTTTAAGTTGATTGCATGGTGGGCAGAAAGGGAGTCTCATAAATAGTGATTTGATAGTAATACTGGCATAGTTTACTATAGAACCATATTGTAAGCCAGCATCAGTCATCCCCTCTTCATATCAGGAGCCTGTTGTGTAAAAACCATTAAAAGTAAGAGCTTTGTTTTAAGCAAATTTATTGCAGTATCAGATTCATTGATCATTAGATATTGCCAGTAGATGTAGATACCATCTTGTTTTTTGTTTTTTGTTTAAAAAACCCCTTCTTTTTACCTTTACTGCTCTTTAAAAGAAGAAAAGAGAAAGAAAGATGTGTTACGCTACTACAGTGTTGCCCTTGGCAGGGTTTTTCATCTTGAAATGGCATATAAATGAATAAATGCTTCAGTTATTTTTGCAGTTTTAAATCTTTTGCCATAAGTAGAAGTGATATTTTGCTCAAGAATGTCATGTAATTGCAAATTTAAACTGTCATCATTAAACATTATTTTGTTAAGATAGTATGATGTATATTTGGGGTTATTATGATTTCCAACTGGCTTTTAAACAGCCATGTTTATATATTTTCTTGGTTTATGTAGCGTGTGTTCATATGTATTGAGATAGGATTGTGCCTTTGAGGTTTGCTGTGTTATTTTATGAGTTGGGACCATATCACTTTTTGACAACTGAAATGGATCTGCAAAGTAATTATGGTCTAGCTCTTACTTAAACAAAAATAGTGATTTTATTCTACACCTGCTACTGTTATCATGAAGTCATCCTTTGTTTTACATGTTCTGGGAAGCTTTCTGCTTCCAAGTTTCCAGAATAGAGTGGGATTATGCTGATCCCTTTTGTCCCATGTAGGCATGAGATTAGAAGGGGAAAAAAGTGTGGCAGGCCCTTGAGGGGCATGCGTGTGCACTTTTCTGGGCCATTGGTCCTTCTGGTTAACAGCACACACAAAGAGGATCTGCGTGTGTGTTTTTACATCATTCCCTTGTGACTGCTGACTTAAAAAAAAATGCCTTAAAGGAAGTAGTTCAGGCTCAGTCTTTAGTCTGCTTTTATTTAAAAGGAGAAAATATTTTATAAACTAGCAAGCAAGCAAGACTCCCTCACTGCCAAGATTTACTTAAATGTTCTAAAAGCTGGCTGAAACCTTGTTTCTCCCCACCCCCAGTATAGCATTTTACCTACTGACCTTGGTAATATTTTTTAGAATGCAAATTGTCGTGGGACAAATAGAGTAGACTAACTACTGCTGCTGTTTGTTTTTGTTTGTTTTTCTGAGAGTGGGCCAGGGGGCGAATGCAATTCAGACAGGTAAGGATTTGCGAATTGTTTTAGTAGTCCCAGGTAGAAAGGCCTGCATAGCCGAAAGCCAGCGTGCATGACGAGTTGGGGGCCATCGCTGGTGGTGCCTTGGACAGTCTCTCCGAGCAGAGGACTGGGCACCACTTAGCTCCTGCCAAGGGGCTGTAGCTTCTCTCTATTTCCCTAAACTAGGATCAATAAAGACCATACATTTCAGATCTGATCCTGAACTGGCGACAATGGTTTGAAATAGTCTCAGTCGCAAGCCTGAGATGATGATAAGCATGTTCTTGTGCAGACATCTGTTTCTAGTGTTGAGTCAGTGCAAGGTAGGACAGATAAAATGTTACCCGATTTGAAACAGTCTTTGAAAATGTGAACAAAATGTGAAACTAATTAATCTGTTTTCATGTCCAAGCTGTACGACTGTCATGAAAACAGAACAAATTGTATTGTGGCAAAATGCATCAAATTATTAAAGTGATTTTGGTACAATGAGGATTAAGTCTTGTTTTTAAATTTGATGTGAGCTGCTAAAGTTCTTTTAACAGTGTAATGAGCAGCATGTTAATTAACATCGTCAAGCTGTTTTGGGGTGTAATGCAGGGCAAAAATACTGTTGTAAGTTAGGAATAGTTGTTACATGCAAATACCAAATTCATGAGCAAGTAATACAGACAGTCCTCAATGAGTCCAAATGTAAGTTTTATATCTCAACAAAATTATTCTTCTAAATAAAATCTTCACTCTTAAGTTACTAGAAACTGGCACAGAATTAAGTTGACTGTACTGTAATTTAGTCCCAAATCCTGCAGAATTTAATTTAAACTTCTTTAAGAAGTAACATATAGCAGCCCACGGCTTAAAGTTGTAATAAAAACCATTTGTCCTTCTGTCCTTTTAACTTTTGTGTCTGTAATCATATACCACTAGATGAGTGGTTGCACTTAATATTTGTTGTGTTATGAGCCACAGGAAATCTGGGAAAGAACAAGCTTGTATGTTAATCTGATATTTGCTGCCAGGCATATAGGAAAGCATTCTTTGTGGAAGTTGGCTATTACAGTTATATGAGAAAGCATAATCAAATTTAATGTTCAGAAGAGATTGTTGCCTGCCATCATCAGCAGTGGCTGACACCACTACTTGTTGTGTACCTCATGGCTTCTGTCATCTCAGCAGCTGAGGTGCCTTAATGCCCAATGGACATTCACACTGCCTTGAAATGCTGGACTTGATTTCGGCTTAGAAGCAATGACTTTCTTTCCAGGGTGAAGAGGTACAAGGGAGAAGTGAATCCTTTAAACCATTCAACGCCAAATTCACGGCACTAAGAATTTTTGCTTCTGATGTGTGCGTGTTGGTTGGCTTTTAGAAATCAAGGCTGGTTGTATGTAGTGGGCAGACACATACCTAACAAGAAAGCACCTGGGTGAAAATTCCCATACAGATATATGTACCTCTGCCAGCTTTTCCAGTCAGCCTCCTTTCTGTGGGACCTGAAACTAGAGACATGGAAAAACAACTGTATAATTCTTTATGAAGGCATCTGTTTTGATACACTGAACCTTTTGTCGCAAACCTACTTTGGAAAGATCAGATAGGTATCAAAAGGCAGAGTGCAATCTTGACCTTTTGCATCTATAATAAAGCTTGGCTGGACTTGGGAGGAGGAGGGAAGTGAAGCAAGCTTTCAGCAACTGACTTCCAAACTCATAATACCATGGCTTAAATCCTGGCTTCTAGACAATCCACCAGTGACCAGCACTCCTGAAAGGCAGTTGCCGCCTTACCTTGCCAAACATTGAAGCAATTTAAAAACAAACTGTTGAAATACTTAGGAACCATACTGAGCTTGTGCATAAAACTAGTTTATCCTTTTTGAGCCTTCCTTAAGCATGTGATGTTTTCAGGAAGGGCAAATGATTTGAACCTGTGTAGGCTGAATGAATGCTTAACTGATTAAAGTCTTTGCCAGTTAGATTTCTGCTTTTATAAAAACTTTATTTCATAATCATGATGCTGCTATAATAGCAAATAAATGTTAAGCACATGGCTTTTTATCCATGTGGTGAAGGTTACTTAGCTTAAGAGTTCAGTGAAACTGTGACTCCTGTTGTGCTACATCTTTTCCCAGTAGTGAAAATAGCTCATTATTGTCCATTTGGGGAATGCTCTGTTTGCTTAGCATTGCTTATATCATTCCAGGAAATGTGTCAAACCTTTCTCTTTTTCCCTCAGAGATTTATATCTGTATTTATAAGACCATAATAGGTGCTAGCTTGTCAGACTTGGAGAATGATCTTCCAGAGCCAAGTAGCTAGCAGGAATAGAGTCAGGCAGAAAAAGCAAGGATAATTGTCTGTAAGCTCACACCTGAGCACAAACACAAAATTGAGGGCATAGCACGGAGCAGCACTTGCAGCAGTACAGGCTTATTTTTGCGGAAGGCATTTTGACCAGACCCAACAAACTGCACTCAGATTTTGAGAAGACTTTCTTTTGCCCTGTTATTTTAAAGCAAACATTTACATAGTGATCAATTAAGCCAAATAAAAATCAACTTCAGTCTATTAGGTCTGAAGCCTTTAAAGTTAGCATTTACCACTTACATGTATCTGTCTTTGTAGTAACTTGAATTTAAGTGATGTTACTGGGAAACGAGAAGTATTTTATCTTGTGAAGTGCTATTACTGTTTATGTATGAAATGTATCAAATCTGTTTATGCTTCTGTTTTATAATCTTCCAAAGGCCTGTCAAAGTATTTGTTTGCCTCTGTGCTGTCTTAACAATTGTATGGCACCTTCAGTTTAAAGTTCCCTCATTGTAGCTAAACGTTTTCTCAGTCTGTATGTTCTTTTGTTGTGTTCATCTATTAATGGTTTTCTGCCGAAAGTAGGCTTTTCTGTTGGCAGTTTGAAGGAGGAATTTTGAAGGTCGGCTTTCTTCTTCCGAGAAAGCAGCAAGTGCATCTCTTCAGGCATTGGCTGCTGATGGGGATTTGATGATATCTGGCCGGACAGTCAGAGGAGATGGGTCAGAGCACACTGCAGACCTGTTTGGCAGGAATGTACATGACCACCTGTACCCTGCTGGTTTTTTAATTTTCATTCTTGTATCATTCTCAACCTAGTAAATGTATCACAGCTCATGTGCTTGTAAGATGAGGAATGCAGAAAGGCCTGAGTCCTGATAATTTTTTTCATGTACTTAAAATGAAGTTAGTATGCAATATGATAAAGAAACTGGCAATAGGAGCCTTCTGTCAGCTAAATTGGAAAGAGAGAAAATTTAGTCTGGGGAGAAAAAGGAAGTCCTATTTTGCTCCTTTATTTTTAAGTGGTCGGTTCCATGCAATCCTGTAGATTTGTAGATACAATGCTCAATGTCCCATGTCTGTACCAAAAAGCCCTGCAAAGCATTCTAGTGAAAAAGGTGGGGATGTGGAGTCACTTTTTCAAACTAGAAACTTCATAAGTAAATAATCCTGAAAGGAAACATTTTTCATCTCAGCTACAAAAACTGTGTAAAAACTATCATGGAATTTAGTATGTTATGCTTAGAGAAAAGTCTTTCTAATGAGTTTCGAAGTACAGTAAGATACACACGTTCAAGTGTGTTTCTCAAAGTTCTTAGGTCAGTGGTTTGGCCTTGTTCCACAAATTATTATCATTATTGTTGTTATGATGGTGGTATTATTTAAAGTTTCTAAATTCTGATTTCTCTCAGTATTTAAATCACAGAAGGTTAATTAAAGCAGTTCTTTATTTTGCAGTTGCTTGGGAATATTAACCTCAGAAAGCCTGCATTAAATCAATGAAGTGATAGAATTGCATTTGCTTTATAAAATAACTCTACGAGAGCAAAGACAAAGCCATAGTTCAGTGCCATTAATTGCTCGACATTTAGATATTAGCATAAGAGTCTATTAATTAACTTGATAGTAAAACTGTTGGAATGCAGGTTGATAAAAACTTTTTTTTTTACGAGAGTAGTGATCATAAATATTGTTGCTCCACTTACCACTGCCCTTTTTACTCAATGATTTTTAACTGTTATTCTGAGAGCAAAATTAATATTAAGAATTTTACCCATACCTTGGAAAGGTAGCACTAAGTTAAACAGAATAGTGAGTTTTTCAAAAGATACTTGATCATGTAATAGTCATTTACTTTATGATCGATTAATCTCATGGCTGTTCATAGAAAAAATGGCCTATACAAATGTTTTAGAATATAAATGCACAAATTCTGTTTCAAGTCAAAACGTAAAATGCAAATACTATAGTACTATGCATTAAGTGATAAAGTTGTAAAGTCTGAAAAGTACTAATAAATCTTGAGTGTTAGGGGGTTTTTTGTTTTCTGTTGTTTGTTGTTGGTGTTTTTTTACTTTTGTATGAGCAGTATGTATTCTAAATTTAAGTGGTCTTGTAAATTACAACTCATGGCCAGTTGTCTGGCAGCGGTATTCTCTTATGGCCTTTAAATTAACACACATTATTTTCCTCAGAGGTAGGGAAAATAAGTTGGTAAATTTTATGCCAGGAAATATTAACAACTTTTTTTTTTGGTTGCTTGTATTTTCTTTTAATAATAAATGTTCAGTGTACATATATTTAGTTTTATTTTCTGTATTTGAATTGAGATTTTGTTGTTGAGACAATGTGTTACCTGAATATAGGTCAGCATATATTTTATATGTATTCATTATCCTTTCCAGTATTTCCCTTTTACTGCATTTCTCTCCTACTATAGTATTTAGAGTAGATTCTGGAGTGTGCAGCTGAAATCTTAGTTTGTTTTAGATCTTGCAATCAGATATGGACAACAAAGAATGAAATAGCAAATCAAAGTAAATAACATACCACTTAAACAGGTTTACCTTTATATGTTGACAAAAGCTGCTTGTTTTTGCTGCGGGAGAGAGAACAACTGTTGGTCTTGGTGAGCTGTTCCTCAATAAATCAGGCTCTGCAAGACCACAGACTCTCTTCATGTCTTCCTTTTGCTTCCCCCTGATTGCCAAGTACTCATCTTGGGTATCTTCCACATGCATGTTTTTAGGTAGAAAATGAAATGACTAAGCTATATGTTTAAGTTCTGGGTGTCTGCCTAAAGAATTCATGAAGATCATGCTGCTTGGTCCTCACGAAAAAGGAGATGTTTATTGTTGTTTTATTACCTAGCAATCCTTTACCAACTTTTCATTAAAAGTCACTGGTTTTTTTATTGCACTATTAAGGAGTAGTCAGTGGTCTAGTCTCAGAATTTTAAATTTTCATCACTTATTTCACTTGTTCTCTATACCCCTACACCCTCCTCCCACCACTCCCAGCACTAGCCCAGTTGGGAATACTTTCATTCGAAAAAATTCTGTGCTAATGTGGTGAAGTCTTTTCTACCTCAAAGATTAAAGAAAATCGTTTGCTGCTGTTGGTTTAAACTGCTGTATTGTGCAGTCCATTGAATTGCTTCTGCTGGTGGGTGCTTCCTTCTGGAAATGATTGTTCTCTTTCTGTAAGTTATTGTTCTCTTTCCACTCCTTGGACTAAGATATTTTTCCACATGGTGGCTGGATTTAAAGATTGTTGCACAGATACTCTGTGTCTTCAGACTGTGGAGAAAGAGGATGGTAATGCAGTTAACTCTATACCTCTGAAAAAATAGCAAAGCAATAGAGACCAACCGAGAAAACCTTCTTTAACAAAATTTCTACAGACTTCTTTGCATCTGAGCTTCAATTCCTTTTCCTATGATTCTTCTGTTGATAAAATAGTAGGTAAATGTAATTTCAGTCATTTCTTGTAAGAGACCTCCATAATAGAGTATTGGGGAGTAAGTTAACATATGCCACTGGACTGTGATATAAGTGTTGTCTATAGCATAATGTAGCTTTATATTTGAGGGGAGGGTAGGAAACAAACCCACAAAACAAACCTCACCATTCTGTTTTCTTTTTATGTGGCCTCAGTGATGTTTTGGGTGTTGCTTGCAACCCTTCCTCACAGATTTGTGGGTTTTCATGAGCCTTTAGATCCAGACTGGCTTTTACCTCAAAGCACAGTTACAGACGTGCCCCTAAGAAATTGCCGAGGAAATGTTTCCTGGTCTCAAATGAGGAAGTCTCATCCTTGGGTACCTAGCTCGATTAGCCTAGAGGTAGCAGCTGCTCTTGGTGCAGCTTTTCTCTTTATTCTGTAAGCTGGCTTCAGGCTTTCAGCTCTGCTGTAAGCTGCGGGCAGTGCTCTGACCTCATTTCTGCTAGCGAGCCGTATGCTTGGGAGAGCTTCCTCGGTGGTAGCAGGCAGTCTGGGGCAGACTGTACCCTCTGGGGCATGGAGCCACCCAGCTCCCTGCTTCAGCAGCAGCTGAGTTGAAAGAAATGGCAGGTCTTAAATTCTGCCCCTCTCTGTGTTTTGTCGAGTTTAGCTCTTTTTTCAGCGTGCAGAGCTGGTTTTCAGCCCAGCTTTGCATCTCAGGTTTGCTGAAGAGATGCATTCTTCCTGGAGTTATAGGAGGGACTAGCATGGCAGGGCAGGATGCTGGATGGCACAAAATCTGTAAGTCATCACATTAATGTGGTCGTCTGTCCCAAGTGACTATAAAGAATAGGACATGTAAAAACTGCCATGGCTTGCTTGCTTGCTTTTTTTTTTTTCTTTCTGTAAAAACAGCTTTCTTGGTGAAAGGATGAAGTGGGTGTAGAAAATGAAAGTGGGGTTGGACTGCCCAGCCTTGCAGGATTTCTTTTAGGAAAAGTCAAAAAAAGCTCTATAAACATGGAAAAATCCATGGAAATAAAATGCTTGACTTACCCCTTATTTCCAAGTTGTATTTCTCAGATTACCTCTTCAGATTCTCTCTCATCTCTTCATTCACACTGGAACTTTACATCTGTAGAATAAAGAAGCTACCTTTATTGACTGTGAATGAAGAACTGACAGGTGTTTATCAGGCTGTGCAATGTGCAACAGTCACACTTTAATATGAACATCAAACTCACCTATTTTTTTTCATGTGGCATGTTACAAGTAGGACATAAACTAGAAGAAATGTCATGTTTCTGATGAAAGACACTATTGATACACTATGTGATCCATGGAGCTCAGTAGTGGCGGAAAGAGAATAGCACAATAAGGGTTTCTGAGAATGATTTAATTTTTGAACTCTTCCTGCAACACTTGCTTTTAATGTGGCTCCTGGAGGCCACAGAGACAAGACATGTGAAAACAGACTAGGGCACTTAGGAAGAGAGACCCTTGTCTCTTGTTAGTTGGCTCAGGTTACCTGATAGGTGACTAGAAGCTGCACTGTCCAAACAATGTTCTTCCTGTAAGATGCGGGGGACTTCTTTTGACTGATCTGTGTTTAAAATGCTTTCAGTGTATTCTGCAAGGGAAAACCTTCCATAGTTAGGTATTCTGAGTTTCTAATAACTTCCAGAGAGTTTTGATGGATTGAGCCTCAATAATGTATTTGCTTACCTAAATTAACTAATTTTTGCATCAGCTGCTTCCTGCTACACAAAGTATATTTTTTTCCTTTCCGCTCTGGTATCTTAAGACTTAACTTAAATATCTTTCTGTGATAATTGTGATCCTGAAGGGAGAAAATGGTGTTCCCATTGTAGATTTTTATTATTATTATTAGCTTAAAAATGAGATCTAGGAAATAAGTTCTAGAATGAAACTGAAGATATCTTGGAAGGGAAGGTATTAATAACATTGGAGAAGAAGATGCAGTGTCTTACTGACAGTGACTGGTCTACACCTGAGACATCCAAACTGGTAGTTTTCCAAATTTTTCCAGGCAGGTGGTAGGATTTTTCCTTGAGGAGCGAGGTGTGATTTCTGGATGAATTTCTGGTTTTGGAAAAGGAAAGGACTGTTTTGCTCTGTCACTCTCTGAAGCTCTTGACTACCTCTAGTACCTGTAATGAAGATGAAGACCAAAATTAATTTGTTAAGGCAAAGTATCATCTTTGTTTCTGAGGGCACAAACCTGCCCTGGCATGGCTGCAGGGAAAGGATAGACACCTGAAAGAAAGCAGTTGCTGCTTGCCAGCCCCACTGAGGCTACAGTCAACAAGTAGCAGCAGCATGTTGAGGTAGATACCAGCCTGTTGCTTGCCGTGCTTCAGGGCAGCTGCTTTCCTTGTCTCCACTCAGTTTTCCAAGGTGGTGGTAGGGGTTTGGCTTCAAATTATTTACGTATTTTGGTTATGAGTAGGGTTTATTCATTTCATCATGTAAACACAAACTAGAATGTTTAAGAGGATTACCAGACTGCATTAGTAATCCACCTCTGGTTGCTAGCACTCTGTTCTTTTTTGTTGCTGTAATAGGTGCTGGGACCTACAAAACCATTTTTTCCTGCCATCACCTGTTCCCTCTGTGTAGTAAGACTTGCTTGCTGCTCTGTGCACATCGCTCTCCAACTGCTAGATACTAAATTCCTTTTCTTCAAGGCTTTACGGTTTTTTGTTTCTTGTTGTTTTGTTTTGTTTTCCATTTCTTATTCATAGAATTCAAGGCACATATATAAATGCATTTCTTCTTCACCCAAGTTCATCTGCAGGAGTTCATCTATGTCCTACAGGACCTCTGCAGACCATCTGCCCATGATTTGAGCAAACCTCTCTGCTCTTTTGTCCTTAGTGGATCATTCATTCCCCACAGGGCTGCATTCTGTTGGCTGCTTGCGTGAGACTCGGCATTGCCTGGGCCCCTGGGCATAACATTTTTTCTGAGTGCAGCCTTATCTACAATATTCCTCTAACAGGTTGACTGTCCTTTGTTGTCAGTTTTGTGCTGCCAGAAAGTACACGATTTGGGAGGTGTCACGTTAGGTATTAGGGTTGAGCTAGAAGTTGGCTGTATAGGAATATGCCACTGTTCTGGTAAGTTTGTTGGGTTTTTTTGGTTTTGTTTGGGGTTTTTGTTGTTGTAGCTTTTTACTGCAGAAGGTGCGAAGGGGGGAGGTGTGGTGCTATGTATTTTACACAGAATGAAGAGATACTTGGTTAAGAGATGTCCCTCTATAGTCCCTAACATATCACTTACCTTCTTTTTGCTCCATAATATCCCTTCAGAGAGGAGTAAAAGAATCTTGGTTTGTAGGGCTGTGTGCTCCTCTTGGCTTCTGTACTGGGTCCTGACTTCCATTCTGAAGTGATCTGGGGAAAAAAAAAAGGCATTGGCTTTCAATTTTGTTGTTGTCACATTCCTGTAGAATTCACTGCTCTCACACTTAAAGGTCAACCAACTGAATCAAGAACATGAGCTAAAATAGTTTTTAATAAAGTTTTTGAAATTGAAGTCTATTATATTATTTTCCATAAATTGTTTTCCATCTATTTAACCATCATAGTACTTATCTTCCTGGGTGGTCATGTTTTCCCTCTGAAATTTGCTGCAGTAGAAGTGGATGAATCCTGAATGATATTTCTCACCCAGCCCTCCTTTAAATGTGGTTTCCCCAAAACATTAAAGTTCTCACTGTGCTTTCATTTTCCATTAAAAATAATTTAAACTGTGTAATAATTAGATATTATCTTCTTCAGCAGAACTTATAACAGATGTACATTTCATCTACGAGGTTTCAAGCATTATTAGCACTATATTCATTCAGGTTTGAAGAGGACGTAAATGTAGACAGACTTGCTTGTGTTAAACTAACAAGAGAATGAAAGCCTGACACTAATCAGCATTGCACATCAAAAGGGAACACATGGTCTATCTGTTGCCTACTCCACAGTGGTTGCCTGAGGCTGCTGGCCTGGGGGAAGGGATTACTTTTCTGGCAGGTTTTAAGTTGCACTCTTTCAAGAAGTGGTCTAAGAAAGACCACTAGCAGAAACTAAGGGGATGTGTAACCAACAGGAAGAATTGTGGGAGGCAGGAACAAGGAGCCTTTGACTTTCTTACAGGCTGGTACGTTGTCTTGCTTGGTCTAGTGTGAGACAGTGACCAGGAGACTTTAAAAGTTTGTAATATGAATACAGTAACAGAGAATAAGAGGGAAGAAAATATCCTGATTCCTACTCAGACTACGCAAATCTTGAGCTCCATATGCCACAATTTGCAGAGCAAGCCAAAAGTGTATGTGAACAGGAGGTAAATAGCTAGTCCTGGCTCTGTGAATGATAAGCAACTGGCTATTGTTATTATTACCCAAATATAATAATTGTATGTGGATTGATTTCTGAACAGCTTACCCAATACATAGGTTTTAGTGTTGGATATAGTGTTTATAGTGTAATATAGTGTATAATGTGGTGTATAAGGTATAGCCCCTTTTTGTCTCTTTCACAGTATAAATGTTTTTTGAAAAGTCTAAAAAGTCTATTTTGAGTATATGTTTATGACTTGCTGATTATTTGTCCCTGTGCCTTGTCTAAAATCTGATGGGGGAAACCCTGCTTTTAGATATTTTACAACTTTGTTGACAGTTTGTGCTATAATAGCTATGATATGTTTGGGTTTGTGCCATCTTGGGAAGTTCTAAGTGGAAACTTGTAGCATTCTGTTTATAAACCCCTGGATTTCTCCCTTACACACATGCTACTCTTCTGTGGGAGGAAGGATTTTCTGTGATTCATAAAAATTCTTAAGCTTTGCTTTGAAAGTTGATGCCATTGATGGATGAAATACTGGAAGTCAAAAGAAAAAAAAATCAGGGATCTCAGAAGACTGAGCCCCAATATCAATGGGAGGCTCCTCAGCCATGACTGTAGCACAACACATGGTAACATCTTCCCCATCCCCTCATGTTCCCTCTGTTCAGTCCCTGATAAATCCATTCCTAGATGCTAGAAAGAAAAATGACCTTTCACAACTGAAAGTGAGAATTGCCAATTCTATGTATTTCTTCAGTGACAGACAATATACCCTAATACTTCTGTCCTTATTTCTTACTTATCTCTTAAAATCTGTTGTATCTATTCTGTAATATGCTGTTTGTTAACAAAATTTCCTAATGCAGAACTGAACAAAGGCAGTAGGGATTTTTCTCTCCTCTATTTTTCAGGGAAGATCATACTAAGCACTATTTTGGTTATGAAGCCAACCTCTTAGTGAAATATGCTATTTAATCATCATTATATTTAGTATATAAATGGACTGTTTTTATTGGACAATGCATATGTATAAACACATAAAATTATACACACAGCCCCATGCATATTTCGTCTGGGAGATTCCCATGCCTGCAACTTACTGAGAGCAAACTGATTCTTTACTTCTCCAGAGCTGCTTTCCAAGTTTCCAGTGATTCAAATATGTAGATGGCTTTACAGAGAATATAAGAAAGAGTATGTGATCTCAGTCCCGTTTGGAACACACAGGTATCCGCGTCATTGCAAACAAGGATGTCTGCGGTATTTGTTTCCAAACCTCATGTAGAATTGAGCAAATTGATTTGATTTTTCCACAGGCAGAAAGGAAAGCACTACGAAAATGGTGCATTTAATAATATAAAGGGTGCCATGTCTGGGGTTTTTAGTGTACTGTTCAGTGTATGGAAAAACACTTCATAGATAGTCTTCAAATACCCAGGTAAAAGTGAATTCCATTCAACATGCTGTATTTCTCAGGAGAAAGCGTGCTCTCTCTTTCCCAACAGGTCCCCCTGGAAATTTCAGTAGGAAGTGAGGTTAAAATCTTGCAAACGTGGGAAAAAACATGCTTGGGACTTTGTAAGAAATTAACGGCTCTTGAGTTTTCAAAATATGAAACATGTTTTGCTTCCCAGAAAAATCCTGTAGTGTCTGTTTGGAAAAGGGAACAGTTGTGTTTCCAAAATGACATCTCCTAAATTGAATATTCCATTTATCCTTTTTCACCACTCTTGGTGTTTCTGGGTGGTTTTTTTGTTGTTGTCATTTTAACAAGTGGTTCTTATTTGGTGTATTTTTTTTAAGAATTAGGAGGAAGAGAGTCAAGCACTGAACTGAGAGTTGAAATCTGGGGTTGCTGGGTTTGTTACAGATGCCTGCGGTGACAACCCCTGGCACGCATGTGTGCGAGAGTGTGTGTGCCTGCGCGTTTTTAAATAAAAAGGAAAGCAGAGGTTTGCTCATTTGTTTGCCTATTGTGAAGCTGTCCTGCACCTTTCTATTCCTTTGTACTGGGGTGAAGGCTGCTGAATGGAGGCCTTGTGCCATTTGTTGATTTTAAACCTCACTGTTAATCCACAGGAACCTGCTGGTGTTCGCAGCAGGAGAGCTGTGTGACAAGTGGAAATCTGGGCGGGGGGGAGCACAGGGGGTCACAGGGGATAATAATCATTCAGCCATCAGCCTTTGTCACCCTTAAGCCTAATTGTTACCCTCTGCTGGTAACCACATTGAAGTGCTGGCCTTTTAAGTGTTTCTTGATTTTACTTGGCACAGGCTTAGGGATAGGATCGTTCATTGCTGGGTTTACATCGTATCAGGTTTGCTGAGGTTTGTTTTATTAGTCCTGTTGTATTTTCTGCATCCCTCTAAAATAGTAGAGAGTCTAAAAGTGGCGGAAGGGGCTGGATGGAAACAGTGCAGTTATTATCAAATTTTCCTCTGTCAGGAGCTGGGCTAAAAACAGAGACAGAAAGCTTTCCTGGTCTGCAGGCCAGCTGCCTCGCAGAGTTGTGCATGAGCAGTAGCTGTTGATATGGACGCTCAGGTGTCTGAACAGCCCTCGGTAAAGGCAGCAGCAAGATGATGTTCAGGCTGCAGTGGTGTGGGGCAGAGGACAGCTTCCGCTGTCCCTTCACACCCGGGGTGCCTGCATGCTGCCAGGTACCTGTCAGAACTGAAGGTGTGAGGGGGGCTGAAGCAAATTGAACTGGTAGTAAACTCAGGAGGGGGAAAGGAGAATTAAACCACTTAAAAACAACAAGAAAAACCCTTTAGGGTGAGATACCTTTTCAAGCAGTTGGGAACTGGTTCTTCAACTTTGCCTGCCAGTTACACATGCTGAAGTTGGTATTGCACTTTCTGTTTTCCTTGAAGAAGTTAGTGCAGAAGCTGCTATAGTACCTAAAATGAAGTCTGACTCTAAGGCTTTGCAAAGGGCGAGTATCTGTATGTGTGAAGTAAGCTTGTGTTGTGGGATGGGGGATGGTGCAGGGGAGGTCATTTCATTGCTCCCTCCACTGCTGTGTGGTGGGTGTTGTGTTAGGCCATTACCTGAGACTGCTTGGGTTTGTGTAGGGAGGAGAATCCCTGGGTTGTTGGTACAGGCTTTGGAGCTACTCTTTATCAAATACATTTCCCTTCTAATCCATCGAACGCAATTTGCCTCCAGCAGATGCAGCAACAGCATTGTGTGCTACAGTATGATAGCTTGTGTTTGAAAATTGTGCCAGTAGTAGTGATGGTAAATCCAGGGTTGTTCCAGGAGTCTAATTACACAGCATGATGACAATCTTATTTTCAGGTCCGTTCTTCCACTTGTCTCAGTGTTTCATCAAAACGCCTGAGAATACATCTCAAGAGTAGGATGAGTGTTTTGACCACTTTGTGCTTGCTACTCTTTTTGCAGTAAAAGGGGTTAATTTCTTTATCAGGTTTGTTGTTGTGTTTTTTCCCATGTTCCCTGCTGCTCATTGACATGTCGCTCTGCTTCCTGGATTTCTTTATGAAGAGGTCAATAGTGGTACCTGCCTGGGCTTGATACTTCCATCAAGAAGGTTTAACTACTTAAATCTGATCAAAAACCCCATCAGTGCTCAGCTGTTGTATTTTCACCCTTCTGTGATGCATATTTAATTGTAATTAATCAGCTTAATAATTCTGTTACAACTGTTGTTGCAGGACATGTCTCAGGAAGGCTATGGAACCAGATCTCAACCCCCTATGGCCCCAGGAAAGCCTAACCATGAAGACTTGAATCTAATTCAGCAAGAAAGACCATCAAGCTTACCAGTAAGAAAATAATGGGTTTTTCGGTATTTTAAAATGAAAGCACTTCTCATAGCATTTCATTGCATCTAAGATGAGTGGATGAGAAATACTGAAAGAAGAAATATTAAATAAAGTTGATCACAAACTGTTTTTAAAAATATGATGAGAACAGACAGCTTGTATATAAGTGGACTTTGCTTAGGCTTGTTCTCATTCAAAATAGCACCATTTATGCACATGCATGTTTTATGCTTGTGCACATGTGTATTTACATAGAGGAAATGGATTGATTTATTTTTTTTTTTAGCTTTAGGAATTCTATACTTGCACAAAACAGTCTGGTGAGGAACAGGCTTTTTTCTGTGCCGTTTTCAAAGCATTTCAGCAGATTCTGGTTTAGAATGTTGCCACCAGGGGTTATTTGCTCCAAACTCTGAGCATCAGTCATGAGTTTGATGTGTTAATTCTGATACTGTCTGTTACTATGGAAGTGTAGAAGTGGGAATGACAGTTACACTTAGACTAGGTTGATTTTTTTTTTTTTTTTTGGTTAGGAGATTATTTTGGACTAACACTTATTAATTTTTTTTGAGCTCTATGCATTCTGCTGTGGGGGAAACAGCACAAATTAATATAATTTGCAAAGACACTGCAGCTACTTGCATTTTTGAAGTTCTTACTTCACTGTAATCAACAAAGTACTCCTTAGCCTTGTCTCTGTGTGCCCCTCATGGTTTGGGGATTTTCTTGTTTGTTGGTAGTAAAACAGCATGAATTTAAAGCAACTAGAATATGTTCAACTTAAATGATGAGGACTTTTTATAAACTGTGTGACCTCTGGCTTGGAATAATGTATCATAAACATCTAGGGTATTTCCTGCAGTTCACTGGGTATGTATTCATTTGCAGCTAGCAGAGGGATCTCTCTGAAGAGTTTACCTTATCAAGACACCAAATGTATTTGTGAAATCTGGTAGATGTTGTATATTTTACCTCTGGAACATGGCACTGTTGTCAGCCCCTAAAAATAGGGCAATAAATACCTTCTTAGCATTTTAAGTTATTTAAGTTATATCTTTGGCACCTAGGAGAGTATATGTGCCACAAATTCTTTATGTGATATTTGAGACATGCATGTCTCAGGAGAAACTATAGAAACTGGTGTGAGAAGAGAAAACCATTTGCTTTGAACCTAGTATTAATTTGACAGTTTTGCAGGAATCCTTTTTTAAAAAAGACTCATTTGTCTGAGTGGGACTCAAAAATGAATGCTGGTAATTACCATATAGTAGCTACTGTGGACATTGAACAGTTTCGGCAACAACTACGTACTTTAAAAAGCAGTGATATTAAAAGGGACTTTTCACCTCCCGGTTTTCCATGAACAGTGTTCATTAGGATAGAGAGAAGTAAAGTTACTTATTAACTAATGTTCTACTATAATTTGCCTGTGTTTTTTCTTAACCAATTGTCCTACTTTTAATCCATACACTGTCCTACCTCCATCATGATATCTATGCAGAGTATTGGGTATTATCTGTGTCCCTGAGTGTTTGGTATATTTAGTAGCTCATTATTAGTCTAGGTATGAGTAAGCTGGTAGTATTAACAGTGAGCGTTAACCGTTTTGCCCACATAGCTTAAACTCTTTAAGTTGTTCCCAAATGATGTTATTGAGACACTTCATTACTGAGCAGCTTTGATACATAGCCAGAGATCACTTCATATATCTAAAAATCCTATGATTGGAGATGAAGGAAAATGGGAGGTATTATCATTTTGTATTTTGTTTTAGTTTGGGTTTTTGTGTTTTGCTTTTCAAATTTAAAAACAACTGCAACCCTTTGTATGTGGCAACAAGGCTTTTTTTTGGTAGTGTGAGCAAGCTCCTCTTCATCTTACATCCAAGGAAAATATTGTAGAAATTAGAAAAAACCCATACATTCAAAGTGTGGTGAACATGATAAATGCTTTAATATAACTTTATCTGGGATGCAGATGTCTTGACCATACGAATATGGTGTTTTTTCCCTGGAGCAAGAGAGTTCTGTATTCAGCTTTGGACTGCTTATGAAAACCCATGATCAATATCCCTTGTTTAGTATTCAGAGTTAGTGTTATTTTGGGATACTAAATATGGCTTCTTAAGCTTGTTTTCAAGATAATGCTGTTCTTCAGGGTAGTAGTCTGTAAGTCGTCATTGTATAGTGAAGCTTGAAATGACAGCAGTGGTGTTACACTATTAATAAAATTTGGTTATGTTTTGTTTCATCGTATTCTGGTATTTATACAATTTGTCCGTTATCTTTTTATTTCTTAAGGGCATTGTGTAAAATCACAGCAGCTGCATAGCAAGCTTATACAAGTGTCTAAAAACAATAAAAGAGATGTAATACTAAGTGGTGAATGGCGTTCTCTGATGTGGCTTTGAAAAAAGCATTTCTCTTTGATGGATTTGAAGAGGAGCTGGCTACTTTCTGCGGCACTGAATGCTGGCTTGTGTCATCCTTTTGGGGAGTTTTTTCAGCAGGTTTGTGTCACAGTAAGAGCAGCTAAACAGCTCAATAGTTGTTCCGTTTCCTTCACACATTGTATATAAAAGTCCTGGCTTCAATGTTCCAATAAAGTTCAAAGCGGACAAATTTGTAATGTGGGTCGGTAACAAATGACTACAAACAAAATATGGCTTTATTAGCTACTTCTGATGGCCTGTCAAATTCTATACAATGCTTGCTTTCCTTCTTTAACTGCTCTGGTATCTGGAGAGTTTGACCTGTGGGTCTCTGACCATGTGGAGTCACTGAGAACCCAAATGAAAAGTTGCACAGAATAGTGCTCCGAGCACTTTTGTTGGGGTCACAATTAGAAGGAAATCTCAAGCTTTTGAGAAAGCATGGGAGTTAGGTACTCTGTGAAGGAAAGGAAGTCATAAACAGATACTGTTCCCTATTAGAGTGGAGGAATAAAGGGGGAGAGGCCTGAATGAAATTATCTGGAGAACAGCTACTACAGAATAGATTTATTAAGACTTAAGGGATAATAGCAAAATACACATTTCTGCTGCTGTGAGAAAGCTACAGCAAGCTTACAGGAAAAAGCTTCCAAATGATTTATCTGTAAAAATGTTGTTGCAGTAAAGGAGCTTGTGTCAGCAGTAGGCTCTGTGTGTCTATGAAGACTAATCCTTTATTTTGTCTTTAATGAGTAATTTTGTAAATGTTCATATTGAATTATGTTGATAGAATGAGGAACAGAAACCATAAATGAATTACTACTTTTTTTTTTTTTTTTTTTTTTACTGGTATGAGTATGAGGTCGTTTCAGATAGGCATTGGTGCTTTTGGTATTACTTTGCTTTGTTTTAATAAGGTCCTTTTTTTGTCCAGTGTCAGATGCGCTTGTTTGAGGTGTGAGGCCAAATGGCCTATCCAAGGTTGCCATGCTTTTGAAACATGGGTTTCTGCTATTTTTATACTATTGCAACCTACAAGTAAAGTTTTGTCTGCTTGAGCCATTGTAAGGCAGGGCGGTTGCAGTCCTGCCATGTGCCCCACAGTGTGCCAGCTGTGCCATCCCATCTCTTTCCCTGTCACTCCTGGGACCAGCTAGTTCATCTGATTTGGGGAACTGAACCAGCTGAAAAATGACAACTCTATTTCTGGGTTAGCTTTTGATGGAATATCTATGTAGCTGCACTGGCATCAGTAGTACCTCAGCAGAGGAGATGGGAATTAGAAGCTGTGATGGGAAAGGAGTTAGTGGGGACCACAGCAGCTTTGATTTTAGCCACATCCTCAATGACTGTATGATCTTGCTGGAAGGGTTTAAGATACCGATACCCTGTCAGCTGAGACATGGTGGCACAGCAGATCTCAGTGTTCACAGTCAGGCCCTGCAGCAGTCACAGAGCCCTAGACAGACAGAAGACAGTTCACTACTTTTTGTAAAGTAAGTTTTCTGCCAGTTTACATCCTGAGTGAGTGCAAGCCCAGAAGCTTGAGCATGTAGGGCTGGAGGCCATGGGGAAGGTGGGCTTGTGATGGCTCTCAGCTGCATTGGTGTAAACTTCAGGGAAATCATGGCCTTAGTGTTATGACTTCGCTCAGGTTCATCTTGTGTTTACTGGAGGTTGTGCAGTGTTGAAGGGGGAAGGCTGTATCTGGAGTTGCTATACTACGCCAATCAGAATTCTGAGTTCATGGATTAATTCTATAGCATCACTTATTCATTGGGCCTTTTCAGAGGCAGAGCAATTTCTATGCAAAACAAAGTGGCAGCCAGCAATGGAGGTAGAATGCCACTTGTATCTTGTGCAGCGTCATGACCTGAGAAGTTTGATTGTGGTTCTCCAACATCTATGGTTGTGTGAGCTTCAGTGACAGGTAGGCCTCAAACAATACATGCTGTTGCTTGTTACTGTTACATATAACCTTCTTAAGATGCCAGTTGCCTTCTTTCATTATGCTTGATATTGTGGAAAACAGTACATCAGCAGCCCCTTCCTGATTTTAACTGCTTTACAGTTGTTGCTTTCACCGATTTACCTCACTTTAATGAGCCTCTAAAGGATGTTTCAAGCACTGGACAGTCATTCCTCTGGTCAACACACCTTTTTCATTGCATAAGGAGGGGGTACTAAACTAGATTTCAGAGGACCTCTGTTGAGAACTAGTAGTGAACTGAATGCAAGACCAGATATACCTGGCTCATGGAACAACATCATTTCAGATGCATCTTGATAGGTACAGGCTGTGAGGATGGTTTGGGAATCCACATTCCCTGTCTCACCTGTAGAATATAAAGTAGCTTAGAAAGTTGTCTTGAGCAACAGTGTTTTCTGAACAAATATCTTTAACCAGGAGAACAGTTCCAGCATTATTTGAGAAACTATGGTTGAGAGTTAAGTTAGCAGGAGATACCCCTTCTTTTCTCTGACATTAAACTACTGGGACAAAGGATTGTGGTGACGTTTATACAGAGCTTAGTCCAGTAAGCCCTAATCATGATCAAAGTTGTGGGCACTACCATAATGTAAATATTAATTATCACTGTAGACCCTCTGCTAAGGACAAATCAGTACTAAAGGAGATGTGGTGCAGCAGCCCTTTCTTTTTTTTTTCCTTTTATGTTTTACATCCTTGTTGGATTCTTTGCAGGTAAGCAAATTAGAAAGCTTAACTCTAAATTTAAGTGATTTTTTAAAAAAATCCAGAATATTGCTTCTGATTTGAGGAAGGAAAATGGGGAGGAAAAAACCCAAACCTGTAAATGGATTCTTGGTAATTCTTGGGAGGCAAATGCAGTTGCCAGTTGATAGATGTATATGTAGTACATGATAGCAATTCAGTCCTGTAGTTATTCATTTCTGTTCTTGTCTCCATCTGAAAATAACTGTTTTGGGAGTAAGTTAAGCCATGAAAAAGAGGGAAATGTAAGTAACACTTGTGAATTAAATTTTCCATTGTTTTTACATCAAGTAGGATAAGACTGGTGTGCCTTTTTCCCACTTTCTTATTTCTGCTATGTTGTAAAATAACTGAATGATCTTGTTTTCCTTTGTTTGGGTCAAGAAATTTTAACTGAAAATTGTTACTCTGTGAAAGAAGATTATTGACTCAACAAGCCTTCAATTTTCAGTGAATAACACTCCCACCCTCTAGCTTCAGGAACATGTGGTGCATGCATTCTATTTTAAAGTACAGACTGTAATTTAAAACTGAGGCAGTTTGATGCCCCACTGAACTTTGTTTAAGCCTGGAATAAAAGGAAAAAATCTTCAAGTTGCAAAGAAGTGACTAAGCTTTCTCAAAGGCTTTTCTTAGCCGTTATGCACAGTGTTGGAAAAAGTTGCTGTTTTTTCCAAGTCATTTTATTCAAGATCGAGTGCAATTGCTGGTTCTTCTTCTTCTTGCCATTCCACATAATAAATGTGTAGCTAGAACAAGTTTCATACAACGTGTAGGGATACCAAGTATATGTATTTCAGCGTGCTTCTGAGGTGCAAAACATGCTCTGTTACTGGTGTTGGTGCAGATACAGATTCTGTACATGACCTCTTGTTTGTGTCCTGGTGTTGGTCAGAATACTAGTTCAGTTCCAGCGCAAGCCGCTGCAGTGCCACTGACATCCCTGATGTTATTGGGGGAATGAACTGAAACTTTGTCTGTGTCATAGAAAAATCTTAGCACACCCAGTGTTCATGCATGTTTTACATCTGCCTTGAGTGAAGCCAGGATCTCATCAAACTGATTCATTGTCTAAGAGTCAACTTGTACATTCAGGTTAAGTGCCATTTTTTGGCGAAAAGCACAATTAAAATAGTGCAGAGCAACCCTGGGCATATGTTGTCCGTATAGGGTTAAACTGAAACATTGAAACAAAACTTGTTGATTTTTTGAATTAAATATTCTTGCTTTTAAAATTAAAATTTGTAATCTGAAGAGAAGGCCTGTTGTTACTCCTTTGTGTTGTGTACTTTACAGGATTATTTGGTTTTGCTTGATAGATTGATCATATTTATTGAAAACACAGTGTAAGTGAAATTAGTTTTTATACTTCAATAACAACCTAAGTACTGTAAAAAAGATACTTGGCTATTCAGTCACCTTGTCTGTTTTCAATATACTTACCTTTACAATGTTTATGATACCCGTGTAATAACAAAAATACTAATTTAGGGGCTAGGAAAATTTAGGCATGTAAAAAGAAATATTTAGTCTGACCTCTACATGAAACTTATGTGGGAAACCTGCTAAAGGATTATAGATCCCAGTAGAGGCTAAGGTTGCAAAAACTTATATTTAAATAGGACAGTATTGTCCTAAGTGGAGTATTAAAGTATTAGTAGCTTTCTTCTGCAACATTTTTTGAAGGCATGAGGAGTTGCATCAACATACTTTATACCTCCAAACACCAGGACAGTACCGGTGTCAAGAATTAAAGAAACTAGATTTAATTTGGGTGGTTGAAGCTGCTTCCCCACTGAGTTGTTCCCTCTCCCAGAGGCTGCTACCCCCATAGCTGGGGTAACTTAACTGAGCTTGTAGTAGCCCCTGAACCACCAAAGCTTGCAGCTTGAAATGAGAGGCAAGCTGAAAGCCTCCAAGGTTACTTTAATATGCAAGGCCATAAACTGTAGCAGCACGGGTGCCTCGGCATGTGTGGCTCAGATGTACCTGCTGCAGGGGCAGTAAATGCACTAGCTGTCCTTTTAATCTACCTAAATTTCCAAGTCAATGCCTTTAGCTTCTGCATCTGGGAATCTAACTCTAAAATGGATGGGGATTTTTTGAATTTGGGGATTAATTTTTATTTTTTGAACATTTTACACAGTGTGTACATACATATAGCACATATAAAAACATGCATTTCTTATCTGTTGATTATTTGTAAATGTTGAGTTGATAGCATACTATAAATTCCAAAGATTAATATATTCACTGGTGCACGTCTTTTGTTCATGCCTATGTGAACATTGGGATTACAATGCAGAAAGTAAGACAAAAGAGTATTACTCACTTGAATACCATTTCAGGAAGTACCTGAGACACAGAACTTTTTTTTTTTCTTCCTTTTATTTTTACCACAAGTATTCCTGTAAGATAGGAATTTTTTTTTTCCAGAATGACTGCTTTACTTGTGCGCACCCACCATTGCGAAGTGTGACCTCAGCTTCATAACCTTGGCTAAACACAGTAACTCATTCTGACCAACAGCATCTGAAGCCTAGCAGTAAATGCATTTACTTTTTTTTCTACCTTGTATTCCTGTTGCTGGGAATGAGTTGGGTTTTGGTGTTACTGCTGCAGCTTTCTTGTAAAAAAAGAGAAGAGTTACCAGTCTTTGATTTCTGAGTGGTCCTGGTCCACTTGCAGTTTCTGTGTAAGCAGATGTTTGGTCATGGTCAGTAGTGTTAAGATTATGCCAGGTTTCACAGTGCTTTGCCTGATTGTTTATGGTGTGTCCATAATTGCTGGAGATTTTAGGTACCATCCTAGTGCAAATGGGAAGTGTTTGTAATATATTATTTGTTTTGTAGTAGTACAGTGGAATCCTGATAGTCAGTCCTGTAGCGTGTGAGGCTACTCATGTTTTGCTATATTTTTTGATGTTTGAAACATGTTTTTGTATTTCTCTCAAATGTGTTTTCTTGAAACCTAATGTCTTGCAATGCTTAAGCCTCTGAAATCTTCCTTCCTTTGCTGGAGCCATACATCTCAGATTCACTATGAAGTCTTCCCTTGAAGACAGCAATTCATAATGGCTTTTTATAGAATCTGTGCTACATTGTATGTATGTGAGAAGTGCTTCTGAAGTGTGTTACATGTAAATAGGCTTCCGTTATCAATTTACCTTTAAAAAAAAATAAATTATATATACACACACCCTAAATGAAGGGGGTCTCTGCAGTTGTCTTTGGAAGGCACTAAACTTTAACTCACTGCATCAGTTTTCCTTAATGTCATGTAGATTATTCTGTGCCATTTCCCATACAATTTCAGACACAGTTCTGCACCCACAGGACTTCTTATACAGAGGGTCCTATTTGAAGCAGCGGTGCAATTTCGGGGGCTGAAGCATCATTGTGTGTTGAAATCAATATGGAAAAGCTGATAACATCAGAAAAAGGCTACTTTCCCTTTGCAGTGTTTAGGCTTTTGATCTCTTTCCTTCCATGCAAACAATTGCAGATGACCCTTTTAATCATCTCAACCTGTGAAATGAGACTTATTGTATTAAATTAGAATTAGGACCTGAATTTTGAGGCACATGTGAGTAATTGCATTAGTATAGGAAAATACGCCCTTCTGGATCATTTATTTCTCATCATAGTTAAGTGGCATGAATGTATAACTGAACATGTGGTGTTGGGGTTTTTTTGGTTATTTTTTCCCTTCAAGACAGAAATTCACTTAATAGTTTATCTTCCACCATACTATTGAAGTTATCATTTTGGGAAGTAATATAAAGATAAGCATACATGGGTTTGTTTTCATATGTTTGCATGAAGTAATACATTATGCATCAATAAACTTTAGTAAGGTTTGCTGATATACAGTAACAGACCTAGTTAAGAGAACAAAGCTTGTTTCATGCCATAGCAGAAGGTGTACACCCACAAGTACATTTATAGTGTCATAGTTGATCAATTTCATCAATGCGTTTTGCCTGACAGGTAATGAAAGACATCTAAAACATTATTATTTTTGTTTCTTAAACTGCAAAGTATACAATGGCCAGTGCTTGTTTTTGAAATGTACAAAAAGTAAAGGAACTGGAAGTGACATGAGATTTTTAGGCTCACTTGTTATAAATCAGAATAACTCTAGCAAGATTATATAGGTAGATAAAATGGTGTATGGATTGAGTACAGACAGTGGCCCTAGTGAACTAATTCATTATGGCACAGGGTAAAACTTAATGTAAACTGTTGTCTTTTGGTTTTAGACTTTTATAGTGAACTGAAAGCATTACCAGTTTCTCATATGGTACTACAGTAGAGATGGAAGAAAAACCTCATATTATCTCTTTCCTTTATTTAATTTACAGGCCATGTCAAGATTTTAATAATAAGGCTTAATGAAAGCTTCATAAAAATGTAATTTTTTCCATCCTGTTTATTGTATCGTTAGATGCCTGCATGAAAGTAGGAAAAAAGAGTTTTTTAGTGCAATTTTCAGCAATGTTCTTCAGGATTTATTGAAACAAGGCTGTAAAATTTTAGAATCTGTGTTTGGGTTTTTTTAATAAGTAACATCTCATAGCTGTGGCTTCATTTGGATTCTCTCATAGTCCATTTTCTCTCCGTCTTCATTCCTTTCCTTTGTTTTGCTTGTGCCATTAAAAAAGACTAAGGAAGGCTGTATATACACACCATTGACGTTTTTAAATGGCTGCTGATTCTTCCTGCATGGCTCCTTAGACATTTTGTGCCATTGGAAGTCATGGTGGCAGCCTTTTTGTTCCTATTCTGAGGTATGATGAAATACAGGAATTCTTTTGGCTGTAGAAGTCTTCGGTTGCTTCTGGTCAGAGGGTTATTCCAGTGCTTAGACCACAGCTCAATGTGAGAGGGGCCATTTGGGCTGCCTACAGAGCTGTCTTTCTCCTCTGCAAAGAAACAGAGGTCAGACACCAGATGCTGTGAAATGCTGAGAAATGCAGCCATGCACATACTCACATATACTTACAAACATTTAGCTCTTTAATTTTTGCTGGTTAGAACCAGTGATTTCTAGTGCCTACCTTTTAATGCTTATATTCACAGTAGTACAGGTCAGATTGAAGTCAATCCTGTAATTCCTTTGCCTCATTTTTGCCAGAAAAACAAACTTTCCCCTCTTGTATAATAATTTTGATCACTTGACCTCCATTTCCATGGAGATGTGATCAGAGGGCTATAGTCAGCTAGCCACGCAGGCTAAGAGCTATTTTTTGTCACTTAGTGTGCAATGAAACTACAGATTTGAAGAATAATTATAGGACCTAAGACTGACACGTTTGTTTTTTTCCCCCACCACCCACATTCATTAGAAATGTAACTTGGAAATAAAACATGATCAGCTATGCAAAGCATTGGGTGGGGTTTTTTAAAGTGTTTATTTCAAAGAAAAACCAAACAACAACAAAACCCTCTTCTTTAGTCTAAGACATCCTGTATGCCCTTCTATGTGTATTTGAATTTCTCAGAATCCTGATTCCTGTGTGCTTAGTTTAGATGACATGTACTCAACTTTGTCAAAAGCTGAATTTTGTAGCCCACAGAACTCATACATTCATGGCTATACATGTGCAAATTGAGCAGCTAATGCTCCTCCAAGTTCAGTCTGGGGTTATTGGTTCAGAGTCTATCACAGGATCCAGCTCACGCTTGTGAGCATCATCTACCTTCTGTCAGGGTGAGTGGCAAAACCAAACAGCAAATGCTGACTTGTGTTCTGTCCTGGACCAGGAGAATGTGGTTTAGGGACATGGTGTGATGATGTGTGCTGATGCTCTCCCAGCAGCACTGGTAGTCCAGTCAGCTAAATGGCTGACCTGTAATCTTAGACTGAAGTGTGTGCTTGTGTTTGCTGGCTAACTAGCATACTTTGTACTGCTGTTTGGGCTTTAGGTCTCTGAGTATCTCTGGGATCTGTCAGGTGGGAAGGTGCCTTTCTGGTAAGGATACTAAAACTCATGGTACTTCATTGACCCGGAGAGAGAGAAGCAGAGTGTCTCAGTTTCTGCAGAGCAGGGTTAGGTTTCCTTCAGCTAGATAATAACCAAGTTATGGATGTAATGCCATTTAGATTATATGTGTCTCTCTGTATATATCAACATTAAAAAAAAAAAAAAAATACTTCAAGGAGTTGAGTTGTTGAAGAATCTGGCTTTTCTGCAGCTCCTCTGTCCCTTCTCCAAGAGGCTCACAGGGTAACCCAGCTTTAGTAAACCAGAAGACAGTATACTACTTTAGTCTTGGTTTTGGCACACAGGAGTGTGGCACCGAGCAGAAGACCTGCACTCCCTCCCAAAGACTTGGTGAAGCAGATTTAAAACCAAAATGCATCTGAGCTTGAAGTCGTGGCTTCCTGGGCAGCACACTGTACTGTTGCTAGACTACAAGGTCCGTTCTGTAGATTGATTTCTAAGGATATTTTTGTCACGCTTAATAAGAGCATATTGATGAGACAACAGTGTAAGCTGAGTTAACGTCTGGGGTTTTTTGCACTACTATTGCTCTTTATTGCCAGAATCCACATAGAGGCAAAACTTGGAAGTGGGCTTCCTCCATCCCTGTGAGGGTTTTCTCCACTGAACCAATCTTGCGAGTATCCCTACTCTTTCTGTGTAGCATGAAGAAGTGAAAACGACTTCTTGTTGTTGGAACGACGCTATACAATTAAAAGTGTATTGATGCAGCAAGCCTGAGTTCTCCCTCCAGGCCGGGTGAAAGGGCTCGGCCTCCTGGGCCGCTGGGAGCCGCGCCTGACGAAGGCAGCGGTAGGAGCTCCATCGGGTGCTTCTGCGAGGCCCCGGGACCCATCGTCCCCCTCCGCACCCCCGCTGGGCTGGCGGAGTGGAAGGGCGGTGGGCGCCGTTCCCGCTGTTGCCGGGCGCGAAGCGAAAGGCGGGCGGGCAGGGCCCGGTGCTCGGCCGGCTCCCCCGGGGCCGGGAGGGCGGCGGTTCAGGCCGCCTCGAAACCTTCTTGGGCATTTTTCTAATTGCTCCTCAGCTGCCACCGCCCGGGCAGGGAGCTCTCACCGCTCCCTCTGGCTGCTGGAAGTCTGAAATTACATCTTTGTCTTTGAAGTCGGGCGCACTGTTAGCGTCGCCATGGCGACGGGCGGGTAATGGCCTCCGCCGAGCCCAGGCTGGCATTTAGCGCCGAGCGCCCTGCGCAAGGCCTCGCTCGCTCTCCAGAGCGGTTAGTGAACTGTCCCCCCTTAGAAAATGTTTAAAAATTGCGTTTTTACATGGCCTTACTAGATTAACAGTCATGGTTTATTTCGTTTTAACTGCAAGGATAAAAGCATTATTCCATTAAATGGGTAGCTTTTCCCCCCCTCCTTTGGTTTATGCATTATTAACACAAGCTTTCCTGTTTTGCTTGTAACATTTTATAGGCTCTTTCAAACGTAGTCAGATTTGCTCTGTCGCTCTTTTATTTTTCAGGATTTAACCCTTTCTCTCCTTGATCATGTCCTCGAAACTTGGAGGCAAAGCTCTAGCAATTCTGCTTGCTCCCATTTAACATGTTTAAAACCAGAAGATGGCTTTCTTTTTCAAAATTTTTTTTTTAAAAGAATTCAGCTTCTTTGAAGCATTCTACAAAGCACTGCAGATGGGTCTGTCCTTGTCGTTTAATTGAAGCAGATACTGAAGTCAGTACACATGAGCCTTGATAGGGTTGTGAAGGGTTTGAGTTGAGGAAGTATTTTGATCTCACGTTTTAATTTTTGTGCCCATCTTCTGCCGTTAGCGTTGTCCCCCCACACTCTGTACATGTAGTGTTTTGTTGGAAGCCTTCAAAAGAGATGCACCTCGTGGCTGAATGGGGACCAAAAAATTCAGAACAATCCTGAGGACCTGGTATTTACCCTACCACCTTCCTCATTAACATGGAGCTGGTGAAATATGTCTAGACAAGTAGAAGTAGTCTTATAAACACAACCTGCAGGCTTTCTTTCACTTTCCCAGTGCTCTAAAATATAGCTTTCATTTTATTCTATAGTAGGAGGCATATATCCAAGTGCTATGGTAGAGGGATTCAGTTGTGCCTGCTGACACAAATGGTCTATCTATTAACAAGTTGAAGGCTAACAAGCAAACCTGAAATTCATAATTCCCGCCCCCACCCTTTCTTTTTATAAACTGTGAATTTATTATGGGGTGCTTAGTGGAACCTCACATTGTTTGTATCTATCACATCCTGCTCTCCTAAGCACTTCCAAAAGGACAAATATTCCTCAGTTTTTGTCCTTTTTTTAATTGATGTTGTGTAGCAATATTGATGTAAATGGTACCTCTTGTGGGATGGATTTTCATCTTCCAGACAGTGTACCAAAACTTTGAGCTTTATTTCACTTATCCAGCTGGTCTGTAGACTGTGCTCAGGTCTCTGAACAGGGTGATTGTGTGTGCAGGGTATCTTGCTCTCCCCCCACGCATTTGTCTTCAGTGCTTGGTGTCTTAAAGCTCCGTGTTTGTTCCTACATGCAACCTTCCCACCCCTGTGACTCCCACAGACATCTTTGGTAAATAGCACTGCTTCTAAAACTCGAGTGAAATAAACTTGCTTCCTCAGGGAGGCCTTGAGATAGATGAATGATGAGTTGTCAGCCCTGCTCTCTGACCACCTGAGACCAGTATGAGGCCCATCTCAACTCTCGGCTAGCAGCAGCTGTGGGCTCTTTTGCAGCCCAGCCTGGAAGTTAGCATCTTGTAATGTTGGTGAATGTAGCAATAACATACTTCTGAAGAGCTTTTCTTCTATATACATGGTTTTAAAAATTCTATTTAAATATTTAAAGGAAAAAAAACAGTTCTGGCAAATCTGCTGCAAGTGTGGATATGGTACAACTGCATTTATGAAATAGGCTGAACTAGAGGTTTACTCTGATCTCCTGTTTTGTGGGTATGAATTTCATCCTTTGAATTGCATTCCTCTTATATCTGCAAATTCTGGGAAAATTAGACAAAGCAGTTTACATTCCATTAATAAGAAATTACTAATTGCTTATAAAACAGGCATATCTTTATCTACATAGAGCTTTTCAAAGTTGCTGCTTAATCTTTTTTTTCTTTTTTTATTCACTAAATAAATATGTCTCAGCAGTCTCTGCATGTGAAACCAAAACCTGGACGTGGACAAAAAGCAAACACACTATACTAATTTTCATTAGCATATCCTATCTCCTAGAACATTTATTTTTTCATCTCCTTGTAAATTGATTTTTCACGTGCTTGTGACTGATATTTGAACTGTGTGTTTGTAGTAACTGACTTATGTAAAAGCCAGGTCTTGAATCTCCCAACATGAATATATTATAGAGGTGACCTAGTGGGTCCATAGTTAAGGTTGCTCAGAGTTTTCACTTAAAACGATGTTTAAATCCCTTAATTAAACATTAAAACTCACACGAATTCTCAAACATGGACTGTTTCAATAAAGAGGATAAACTTTAATTATTTAGGTATTCAATGTTCTTAGCTCTGTGTTTGCAGAATTCAGAACAACTTAAAATTATTCCTTCTTCAGGTTTTTCTAGAGTTCCTGGTATTCTCACTTTCTCTGTTTTTTAAATCTTTTGGCTAAGCCTTTCATTGCTGTTAGTTGTCATATCTTTGACTCGATAAAACTAGGACAATTTACATAAAGTAATTTAACTAAAACCAGTTCATAATAATGCATGATACAGAAGAACACGTAGAAGATATAAGATGAGAAAGGGCTGTATATTGTATCAGTTTTTTCCATGAGAGTCAAACAGTATATTGGTTGGTTATATCTGAGAAGAACAGACTGGAGAGAGCCTGTTTAGAAGAGAAATGCCCCATGGAAGCAGAATCCCGACTCACACTTAAAACATCAGTAACATCTCTTCTGTACAGGTGGTTGTTTCCAGATCAGTCAATGAACAACAGGTACAGTAGACCCAGATGGGTGTAAACTTCCCTCTACTTTTCCCCATGTCCTTACGCTTTAAGGACCCAGTTGAAACTTGATTGAAATCAGTCATTTCTCTAATTTCAATGAGCTTTGGATTAGGCCAATTAATTCTTATGTTAATTCTACACAGTTGTCACCGTGCTCCTCCATATTAACATCTGTTTTGAGCCTTTTTGTTTGGACAGGGTCTGTAAACCTGTTTTATACAGCTGTGCATGCTGTACCTGTAGTGACCAGCAAATAAAACTGTCCTTGGTAACGTTTGCAGCCTTCTGCTGAGCTATAATCACATTCTTCAGCCTTGCTGAAAACAACATATTTGCAAACCATGCATAAATGATGAAAAAATCCTTTAGAAACCAGCATTACATGTGTAAGTAGTACCTGTATTCAGACCCCTTAGCCTCCAGCTATTCTTCTAACTAGGTGGAAATAGGGACAAAATGGAGAAAAATACCCTACTCCTCATTAGTTTATGGTCTATGGAAAGATTTTTGTTGAAGTCATTTAGGTCAGGATCGTTTTTTTCCTATCGTTTTCAGCTGACTGCCGCTGTGGTCATGTATGCTTAGCAGTTCAGGTTTCCTGTCCATTGAAACACCGCAGCTAGTACTTTGTAATTATTTTTGGAAAAAATTCTTGTCCTGTTACCAGCAGCAGATAGTATGTACAAAATGACTTGTATGAGAAAGCATTGTCTCAGAGTATGCTAGTTCTTGAATTTTGGAAAACACAAGCACTATATCCTGAGATTGCATACCAATACCATAAAAATTAAAAATTATTTATTAATTGAAGAATTGCTTATTGCTTTAGGTGATGGATGAAGAGCACAATTCACAGGAAGTTCTTGTTGTCTCCACTGCACACGTAGGTTCTCAAGCTCTTCCCAAGTAGGGATTGAAATATTGGAAGTGAAGGGGTTTGTTGCACTTGCACACAAGGTTCATGTGGAAAGTCATGTGAGCAGGAGCTCCTGGGCCTGAAATGTGCTATTGTTGGTGGCATTCATGCATTTTACTGACCCTACTGCATACGTACTTGAGCAGTCCGGAACAAAGCATAGTGGGGAGGAATACACGAGGGCAGCTAGTAGTGAAATAATGCCGAGTTTCTAATCTGGGTTAAAATCTTTGGCAATAGTACCATATTAGTGGTATTTTTATAATTCTAGGGGCTTGCTAGCCTGTGTGAATTCTCATCATTGGAGGTTGGGGGGGAACGTTAAAAGAACAGATCCAAGCGCAGTATTATGCATTGTGACAGTAAGGGATTAAAGAGATGTAATTACACATTCTTCAGTAAGTGTTCTGCAGTCAGCAATACAGCAAGAATTTTATAGAAGCTAAAAAAAAAATTAAAAAAAATGACAGAGAATATGGAGAGAAGGTCAGATGCAAGGATTCTGCTAGGGTTTTCTCATGTTTGGTTTTCCTTTGTGACTTACACTCATTGCAGAAACAGAAGAAAGCATTATGGCTTGTTGATTCCTTCTACTGATAATGTACACTTAATCCCTTTGCTTTATGGCAGTGGTAGAGGTGAATTTATTAATTTAGTTTTTAAGGAGTTCTGAGACATCCCCATGATTGCCATGGTCCTTAGTTTATTGCACGGAGTACACTGCAGCTCTGTGAACACTGAACGTTTCAACAAACACTGTTTCTCAGCTGTGATTCACCCATTCAGTTTGAGAGGATTTGAATTTCCAGCAAATTCATCTACTGGAAGCAGTTTGTTTCGCACCTTTTTGAGTGATTTGGATGGATGGAAGTTCTTGCACAGTCAGTATTTCAGGCTGACCTGACTGGTAAAGGTAAACATATTCAGCACTGCTGACTAAGCCTTTGATGGACCATGGGGAGAAAGTAGGGTTTGAGTGGTTTGGTTTATTTTCTTTTTCCCCTACGATACATGATCATCATGTTGTTCTTCACAGGTGGAACAGGAGATTGTGGAGTGTTTTGGAACAGTTGCAGTAACAAAGCAGAGCATGTAAAATGGGCAGGATATTTGGGATGTGGGCTAACTCCTTACTTCCAGCCTGTGATTTAGCCTGAGGTCTGACTTGCTGAGTCACTTAGTGCACCAGATCCTCAGATCCTTCTTTTTTATTGAACTGATTTAATTTGCAGTTGGATTTCAACATAACAGCAAAGCATTTCTGGGAGATATTTGTGTGTTTGGTAATACAGTAGTCTGAAAGAGGTGGGGTCGTCCCCTCCTCTTCCCCCCCCCCCGTGATACAGTTTTTGATTTTTTTGTTTTGTTTTTTTTTCCTTGAGTACCTTCCATATTTAATTTTGTGGAAAGAACCACTGACAATTAAATGAATGGGATTTCTCCCCCATCCTTCTCTGAGAAAAAAAAAAAAAAAAGAAAAACCCCCAAACAACCCCTGCAAAATAGCTCTTCTTTTGGGATGAAGATCCTTAGCCTTTCAGTTGACCTTATGGAGACAGGCACTGGTGATGCCCTTAGAGGGGATGTTGAGTTTGTCAGTTTATGTACTGGTGCAGAGTTCCTTGCAATGAGAACCTTTATGTTAAGTAAGTTGATTGCATGAGTCTTCTGAAATGCAACATTAGGGAACACTCCCTAAGGACAACTGAAGTTTTTCTTCCCACCCTTATTAAACGCCAGTTTAAAACTATTGATTTCCTTCCCCTAGAAAAAGAAAAGTTAACTCCCATCATGCTTTTCCTCTTAACTTTCTTTTTTTCCCCGTGTCTTTATCATTTCAACTCTGCAAAATTCTGAAAGTATTGCTGCAAGGAGAAAGCATAGACTGGTAAGTGTATTTCCTAAAGCTTTTGGCCTTTCAAGGTTTCTCTTACGGTAAGATTGAACTGTGTCGATGACTTGGATTGATACGACAGGGGAGTAGTGTGCAATACTTTCTGCTTCCGATAGCTCTTTGTTGATCTAAGAGAGAGCACTTAGAGAGTGGTAGGTCATTTATGTGATTATGAAGAGCACTTGGTTCTCTCTTATTCAAGATGGAAAAATAATAGTTTTTGACTAAGAGGTCGCTGTCAAGATGACATTGAATGTGACTTCTCTCCCTCTTCATTCCCTCCCCCACTAGAAGAAAAGTGGCACTGGAACTACTCAGGATAGGGCTGGATTTTTCCAGCTCCATGTGACTTTCTCTTTTATTCTGTTCTTTGTTCATTTTATTCCTCACTGTTTCCTATGTGTGTAATGTTTATACTTCTTGATGGTGTCTGGATATTTATGGTAGCTAGAAATTTAAAAATAAATGTAGCGCATGTAAGGCTCTTGTGGTGCTTTAAGTCTTGTTTTTCCACTTTGCAGAATTAGGCTGTGAGTGTGTGATGTGGTATCTGCTTGGGTGACAGATGTCCATTCCTGAATGATGCTGTGTTCCCTTTGTGCTTTATTTATGGAGTGATTTGCTTCTAAAATAATCTCTTAATCTTTTCCAAACTACGTTTCTGTATGTGCTCTTTTTACATATGCCATCATTTAGGGTAACAGACTAAAAACTGAAATTACTACTGAAAGCTTTGTTTCTAAAGCTAATAACAGTGATATAACACTCATTTTTTGGTTTGATATGTCCTTTCAGAACTAGGTTAAGTGTGCAGTTTGGTTTTGCTCTGGTGGTTTTTTTGTGTGTTTGTTTCCTGTAGCACTGCCATAATGAAATTGTATTTTAATTTCATTCACTTATCAAATGAAAAGACAACACTAATTTGTGCTTTTTTACGTTAGGCTTGCTTTTATACCTCAGAAAAGGAGCTATATCCCCAAATTAGGATGTGATTGCTCAGAGTACAGAACATAATAATGTATTTTATGACAATAATTAACAGTTATTTTAGGGTTAATTTACTTAAACCAGTGCTGAACATCAGTAAACACTCTAGTTCATCATAAATTTCCTTCTAGTAAACTTTACCAAATGTGGTTTCAGCTTGGGGAAGGGCTGATCAGCGGACAACATATAATTCCTTACAGCAGGGAAAACCTTTTTAGATTATCTTTGCAGTCTAAAATTAAGTCTGTATGAATTGTGTTGAGACCTTCAGGTGTTTGCTTGTTGACACATTGAAAAGAACTCAACTGGAATTTTGAAATTCTGGGTTTTGTAAAACTGAAAGTGTTTTGGAGCCGGTTTGGGGAAAGGCAACACTGGAGTATTTTGGGATTTTTAACCTTTTTTTTCAATATGGGTATTGGCAATGAGCAGTAATTTAAACTTCTGATTAAGACACTTCAAAGTTAAATAAAAAGTGCTGTGAACTTTCATGGTTTTGGTTGACCGCCTGAAAATCACAGAAAATTGTGTGCAAGCCTGAAAAAGAATAGTGATGCCATTGATATTCAATTACCAGACTGTGGAAACTTCAGAAAATTGGACTTGTCTTCTCACAGAAAGTAATCCCCCTAACTTTTGTCTTGGATTTAGAATTTTTTGGGACAGTAGTATTCCATAGTTTTCTTTATTACGTGTGAAAGCGCAGGATCGGTCCTGAGTACAGATGACGAGCATTGAGCAATCACCACGGAACAAAAGTTGTAGTTCTGGCTCTATTAACTGAACTCTTCCTGAACATGCTTGCTGTGCTGTGGCCCTCAAAGTCCGCAGTTTTCCTGGACATCTGCTCGATTCCTCTCAGGACCTCACTTTACAGAAACTTGCCCTTGCTCCTTCAGTGGCCGCTGGAGTTGTTTGATGCTGGAGTGGGACTGTATTAACGCTTCAGTTCTTATCAGAAGCAGGCTTTTGAAGTGGCTCTCCCAGTTGAGCCCTGTTACCATACTTTGATTCACATTACCCAGCAGGCAAGGAGCAAGCTGGATTCCTTTCGGATGAAACGAAACTGAAAAATGTGCCCCAGGAGCCTGCCTAATGCACTCCAGCTGCTAGCGGGTACTCAGTCCCCAGGCTAGCCCAAAGGACAACCCCCCAGCAGGGCTAGGGCATGGGTGCTGGCGGCTCGGCACCAAGCTCTCCCACCCGCCCTGGGTTCCTGTGGAGCTGCACTGCTGGCTCTGGCAGGCAGAGCCTTCCCCTTCAATGCGAGATGCTGCTGGGCCTCATCTGGATGTTTTACATAAGGTCTGGATCCAAAGTCCTTTGAAGTCTTTGAATGACTTCCATTGACTTTAATAGGCTTTGTGGCAGGCCCTAATGATTTGGTTGTGATCTAAAAAAGGATGTTCAGAGATTTTTCTATAATGAGAAATTGTTACCTTTTAAGGAACTGAGTTCAAATAGTCTGATCAGTTCTCAAGTGGAAGTGAGCTTCTTGCTGTCTCCTGGAATCCTTTTGTCCCTGTCAAAAAAAAGTCAGAAAATTAGTACTCATTGCTCAGGTAAGGTCCAAGGTTGAAATTAGCAGAGAGGAGTTTTGGGTCATGGATTGAACCGCACAGACAAGCAGTGGAGAGATCTGCACAACGCAGCTCTCTGCTCCTCTCCAGACGGTGCGGTAAGCCCCTTCTTCTCACCAACAGTCGTTTTGCTCAGAGTTCTGAAGTAAAAAAGCAGGACAAAGGAAGGAAAAGCTCAACTTAATGTTCATTTATACTAATATTGTTCTAAGATGAGTGATGTCATAGGTCTAAAACCAGCACTAATTAAAAAATCTCAAGTATGTTTTTAAAGGCAAGGATGGAACAGAAGGCATTTCACTGTCTTACTAATTGAATAACAAAACTGCCAATTCTTTCAATTTTCCTGTATCTCGAATGTTCCTTTTGAAAGTTTCTCTCTTCTTCAGAAAATTTTCTCAAATTATTTTTGTGTGCAATTACTTTTTTTTTTTTATATATCCCATAAAATGGGATATAAATGCTATTTGATCAGTATCCAGAAAAGCTTTCCTTTTCCTACTTCCTCTGAATCCTTTCATGTAAGCTAGGTAATCAACTTACTGCTTTAACAAATTAGTGTGGACAGGTTGGATCTGTTGAACTTCTGTTTATTTAATCTATTTTGTTTACTTAGTCTTCATCTTCCCTAAGTTGCAAAAACCTGTACTCTTTTTTTCTTTCCAAAACAGATGTATACTATAATAATGGTGTTTAAACAATCTAGGAACAAAGTGTAGCTCCATTTCATTCTTTCATTCCCTCTGTTGGACGTGGGGATCTAGTAGAACGTGCATTTACAATTATATGTAATTGTGTGTGTCTTCCTGTAATGGTTTGTCTTAATATTTTTATTTGCACATGTGTATGGCAGAATTCTTCTGAATTTGCACTGCAACTGATTTATCACTGTTATCCTTGGTTTACATCTGTGTAATGACTTTGAAATCATCCAACTTCTGTGGATACAAATTGCAGTAGTGGTGAATTAGGGTTGTGCTTTTGATGGTGGTTTTTATTCCGGTTGAAATACTCCACTGATCCAAGTGAGGATGGAATAACACCAAGCTGCAAGATGTTCCCCTGATTGGGTTCATGCCGTTTATCTGTCAGCACTTTCCTTCTTAGAAGCTCTATTTAATGCAGTTATTCCTGTCTGCCTTGGAAATGCAAAGGAGTGGGGAGTAAAGGTAAATATTAGAATATCGAGGAATTTGTATTTTAATAGAAATACTTTGGCTATGAGTTGTAGCCATATGAGTGGTCCTGAGAGGTCTTGCGCTGTATTTTTGTTAAAGACGTTATTCCGTCCTTCATCTTTGAGTGCATTAACTTTAATAAAAGAAAAAAAAAAAGCTGAAACATTCTTTAGACTCCTATCACTTTTCCCATCTGGTTTGATGCAATGAAGTAACTTGCTAAAAGGAAGGTATAGGCTGGTGTTACCAGAAGATGTTTCGTGTTTTCAGAAGGTGGAGGGTGCTGGTGGCATTTAGAATAAATAAATAAAATGCATGGACAGGACACGCTTGCAGTTGTCTCCATCAGCCATTCACAAACCCCGTGTTCCTCTCATCTCTGAAATCCAGACCTGGGAAGTGTTGCAAGGAGCCTAGTTGATAGTCCTCAAACAAGCCAGCCCCATGTTCTATCCTTTGTTTCATTTTCAAAAACTCCTCTATTGGAGGGAAGCAGTCACAGAGTCTGCATGCTGTCATGCAGATCTGGGGAACGTTGTTTGATGATCTGGAGGATGTTGTTTGATGCCGGGGCCTGGTGTTGCCATGGTCTCAGCTGTGTGGCTTATTCACTCATCCCAGGACTGCTGGCTTCCCTGGCTGGCAGTCATGAGGGCATTCCCGGCCTGTGCGGCTGGAAGGGGTGCTGTGCCACTGCCAAATCAGCTTTTCCCCCCTTCCCTTCAAGATTAGGAAAGCAGGTGTTAAGTCTCGTTTGGAGAATTTATTGTTATCTGTTGCTGACGCTTTCGAGACCACTCTGCTTACCCGACTAATAGCCAAATGCAAGCTAATAGTCTGTACAGGCCATTGAAGCCTAAAATCCTGCTAATTCCTTCCTCTAATGAAAAATCCCTGATCTCTGTATGTGCCTTGACTGCGGAAGGGCTAATTATGAAATTCATTGTAAAGAAAATTTCGAACTCATGATTTCTGTGCCTGGGATTTGTAAATAAGTAATGCATCTGCATGTGTACTGTGTACAAAGTATAGCTTTCATATGTAAAGCTAAATATCCCTGAAGAAATTCAGTTAAAATAGATGGGATTGTAAAACATTTCTTTTGCTCAGTGGATTAATCACTCATAGTTTAGGGAATAGGTTGCCTGTTCTGTACAAAAGGTCATTCATTTTAACCCTTAGGAGAGACATCATATGTTGTGCTGGTGAGTAAATTTGTTGATAGCTTCTTCCTGCTGCAGAGCAGGAGGTGGGATCCTGCACTGGGGCCTGGGGCCCCTGCGCTGAGGCCTGGAGAACCTCCTACTCTCCCCAGCAGTTAATTTGGAGACAGTGTTACCGTTCCATACCTGATACCTGATTCTTTGGGTTTGAAGAATGCTTGTAAGAAAAGAGGCTGGTTATCTTTCCATTTTGAATTTAAAAAAAAAAAAAAAAGAGGAAAATATCTAAGCAACCAAAGTATTGGGGTAGAGATGTTGCATAAATTATAATGAGCACCAGAGGACACAGGATGTGTTCATTCCCAAGCTGCATGATTATTTTGTGTTGTGAAGGGTTAGCTTTTCAATTGCAAAGCTTAATCACTTTTCAAATGAATATTTCATAACAGTTATTTTTTCATCAAATATACAACGGCATGCTTATTTTGTGCCTCATGTGGTAGACATTAGTTTTCAGCAGCTTTAAATTCCTTTTATTTCCCCTCATCTCCTATTCTTGTTTTCTGCCATGGATAGGCAAGAAAATACTTGTGAATGTTTCCTGATGAGTGGCTAATCTTGTGGCTGAGAGCTGGGAAGGACACAGAAGTTTTAGTAAAATTGGTCCCAAATTCTTAAAACATTCTAACTTATTTCATGCTGAATGCAGCTTATGTGACTGATTTAAAATATTTCAAAATTAATTTAAAATGAAAACACAACTGTTAGAGATCTCTGCCACTACTAGTAAACCCTGTTCAGTGATACAGCACAGCTACAGAAGTCTCTTACTACTTTTTGTTCCTGGATGATGAAAGCTGTCATTAAAACACAAGCCTATTACAGCTTTTTTGCTAGAAGGGTTGGGTAAGGGGGATCTCTGCGGTTGCATATATACTGCCAGAGTGATCTGTAGAGACATTTGAGAATTGCCCTAGCTTAGGGCAAATTCTGGACGGCAACAAGGTGGTGTGATTGCCCCGTTACACATCCTTCACACCCTGAATTTGAGGAGTTTCTACAGCATTGCCAAGTTGACTCATGCCCATGTTCTGAATCTCTGGAGTGCTTTGGCAGATGGATGAAAATTAAACTCGCAGGTTTTGAATTATATTAACGGGCCAAACTGGCTTGAAAATAGAAGTACAATGCTGACCTTAAGGCACCCTCGCTTCTTTTTCTGTTCTTTTATTCAAGAATTCCTTTAGTACCTACTTGTCCAGTCTCTTCAAAATTAAAATGTATTTTTCTTTGAAGTATGCAGAAAAAGAAATATCTATAAAAATATAAAGTGATGTTTTGACTAGACGGACTACTTACTTTTCTTGTCTAGTTATTTTGTTCTTGTACTTTACAATAAATTTCATAGTGCACTTTGAAGCCTACAGAGTATGGTATTTTTCTTTTTTCCTTCAAAACAAAAATAATAAATCTCTAAAACTCATTTAAACACATATATAAGACACAAGATAGTCTGGAATTGAGAGTAGCGCAATGCGTTGTGCCTGCACCCACATATAGAATCATAGAATTGTCAGGGTTGGAAGGGACCTAAAAGATCATCTAGTTCCAACCCCCCTGCCATGAGCAGGGACACCTCCCACTAGATCAGGTTACTCAGAGCCCCATCCAGCCTGGCCTTCAAAATTTCCAGGAATGGGGCTTCCACCACCGCTCTGGGCAACCTGTTCCAGTGTCTCACCACCCTCATGGTGAAGAACTTCTTAACGTCTAATCTGAATCTACCCACCTCTAGTTTTGACCCATTCCCTCTAGTCCTACCACTACCCGACATCCTAAAAAGTCCCTCCCCAGCTTTCTTGTAAGCCCTCTTAAGATACTGGAAGACCACGATAAGGTCCCCTCGGAGCCTTCTCTTCTCCAGACTGAACAACCCCAACTCTCTCAGTCTATCCTTGTAGGAGAGGTGCTCCATTCCCCTGATCATTCTCGTGGCCCTCCTTTGGACACATTCCAGCACGTCCATATCTTTCTTGTAATGGGGCTCCACATACTGAACCAGTGGTATAAATGTAAAAGCTGTGCAAGATGGATGCTCTTCATAAGAGTATTTTAGGGGATTTTACAGCCACATACTGGTCCGTATTGGACAACAATGTTCAAAATTTAAGCACGCTCAAATCTTGGGCAGGTTTTTTAGTGGTAGTTATACCAAAGAGTTATCGGATGTGTTAGCCCTGGTTTTCTTTCACATGAGCGATGCCATATTTGCCAGGATGGCCTAGATGTTTGTGTGGGTTTTAATCAAGTACACAATCTATAAGCTCCTTGTGACACAGTTGTTCATGTTTTGTTTTCCGAAGTACAAGTTACTTTTGTCCACATATCTGAAGTTGACTGTGGGACCATATGAAAAAAGTAGTTCTTTTTTTCCTATTTTTCAATTCACAGTTAACATAGAAACCCAGGGATGATTGGATACTTTCTGAACAGCATAAAGTTCATACTGTTAAACCTTGTTATTATATGCCTGTTTAGAAATTCTTTATTTCTCTGATTTACAGAATATTTTTTTAACAGCCACTTCCCTTGTTTTTCTGTACACATAGGAAAAAAGTATTTTCTATGCTAAATCTACTTGTGATCTATAATTTTATTCCTATATGTTAGCCCTCCAGTTCTTTGGTTAATTTTTTTTCACTTTACAATTATTTTTTAAATCTATGATTGTCTATTCACTTAAACAGTTTCTGAATATGAAATACAGATAACTCTCAGATGCCTCGAACACAAATACTTTTCCAGTCAAGTGCATAGATATATGATAAAAGCTTAGGAATTCCTTCCAACTTCTTATGTGATTGGTGGTCATAAGGTGCAAGTCTGTAATACACCATTAGTGTACACCATCACGTGGGGAATTCAGGGTTCTTCAGAATTTCAGGTTCTTCAGTGCAGAAAACAATCTGCAGAAATAGTTACTTTGCTGTTCAGAATTCAGTAGTGTTGGGTTGCTGCTGTTAAGTTAGTTAAATGATATAAACAAAATAGAGTTAATCTATATGACCTAAGAGGGAGGGAGCTGACCTCACAAATATCAGCATATTTCTTCTCACAACAGTCCTGGGAGGTAGGAAGTTGTATTATTACTATCCCTGCTGAGTATCTATGGCACAGAAAGATTAATTGATGTGCCCAAGGTCATGGAGGAAGTGAGAGGCAGAGATGGAATTGCATCCAGATATCCTGCATCCCGGTCAGATGCCTTAATCACAGGACCATTACCCCTTAATATTTGTGATTTTGTTTGCTTAACTAAATGCTCTTCATATGGTGCCTTAAAAGACTTATTTTGCCTTTTTACAGTCCTTACCTAGTGTGCCTTTTGTCCTGAAGAGAAACTTAGTGAGAAGGATTTTTAGGGACTTCAGGTTAAAGTGCCATCTGTTCTTTCAGCTATATTAATTCTAAGGTTATAGATAGTTTGCGCTTTGTTTCATCAAGTAAATCAAAATGCTGAAAATGCAATATAAGCAAAATGTTGTTTTGGGTTTTTTAATTAATATATTTTCCCCCCAATGTTTTTGAGGGAGAGAATTCATCACAATAAATGATTAAACTGTCAAAAGAATATTAGCTGTTAGTGGTGTGTTGATTCATTATATGCCTTCATATGTTTGGAGTCATTGTTCTCGGCAGCAAGCGGGAGATGGGGCTGTCCAAGGGGAGCACCGCAGTGACCATTAGCAGTTGATTAAAAGGAAAGTATATGCGGTGAGGAGCTGCTCATAAATTACGTTCTTCCAGCTGAAGTTTATCTGCGTAAAAGGAGCTGCCAGCATCTGTATTTGTTCATTTGGGATCTGAAAACATGCATAGTCAAAAAGCAATGGGTACTAGTCTGTAGTAAGTGTCTGCACACACTTGCCTTGTACATGCTACAGCTACGTGGACTACTCATGAGGGACTCCATCCCACCATGAGTCCTGTGAGAGAAGAGGATGTGGAGCAGCTGGCGGGACTGACCCAGGCTCTGCCCCCACGGTCTAACTGCTTTTAGGACCATACAGGGGGTTCAATCTTTCCTGTCCAGACAGTGAATGATTTGACTATGGGGAAATCTGCATTCAGTCATTGCAGCTCGTGGTCAAAGTGGGTTTTCAATCACTAGCCCAAGGCACGCACTTAATATATAGAGTACCTTGATGTGGTGCCCTGCTTTGCCACAGACACGTTTGAACCTCAAAGACATCTCCTAGATGTTACAGAACAATAATATTGAATGATTTTTTTTTTCCTTCATTCAGTATTTATATTCTTTTTCCCTTTACACTAAAAAGAAAGTACTGAAAAGTTACATGAAGTGAATTCAAGTCAAAGGTGTTTAACGTATGTGAAGGAAATGAAGCTTAGATTTCAAGCAGTGATCAATGAAGTATAGTATTGTATGATCATTACCGAGCAATATAGCAGGAAAGGAATTATCACAAGGATGTATATGTCATTCATCATACCCTTTTAATACCTCTTTTTCTTGCTTGCCTTCTTTTTATTGTCTCCTGTGTTTTATATTCTTTGATCCTATATATGGGAACGAAGTTCCCTTCTCCTCTCTGACATTTTCACCTACTGTTATACAATGCCAGCTTAGAAGAGTACTTCAGGGGAAGAAAGTCTATATACTCTGTGCTTTAAAACTTTGAATAGAATTAAAGTACCTTATGCTTCAGGTTTTTTTAATTTTGTGAGAAATATTGCTATGTCGCATTTATTCTGAGCACTGTCAGGACCTCAGTGACTTTGCTGAAAAAACAATGTATTGAAAATTGGAATAAAACATCAGCATTGTATTTTTTGCTCTAGATTTGCTGTAAGTGAGAAATGTCACAGTATCAAAACATATTGTACCTTACTTGCTACAGGAGGAAAATGGTGGGAGGCATTAGGGTTTCCTTAATTCTCTTTTCTTTGTGCCCTGATCAGTGACCAGTTTGGCCAAATGTGTATCCCTGTGCATCATACAAAAGCAATTAACTACCCATGAGTTATGTATGTAAAGAGGCTTGAGAGCCTGAGATGAAAGAGGCAGTGCTATAATGGCCTATCTTATGGCCTCCCAGGCCGTCCTTCTCTGAACTTTGTTCAGATCTGATGTCAGTGTTGTCCAGTTAAACTGGACATCAGTCCCTGAATCGCAGCAATCATTCTGCAGAGGCAGTGTGATAAATAACGATTATAATCAATTTAGGACTTGCAGCATAATCTTAAGCAACGCAAGCTGAAATGTAAATTATTGAAGTTTCTGTTTGACAGCGAGCAAATGCACAGGCCCGTTGTCAGAAGGAAGGGTGACTCAGCCGTATTCTTGAATTGATGTATCAGGCTTCAGTGACATTCTCAGATTTGATGACAGGTCTATTAAGGAGGAAAAAAAATAGTAATTTATAATTTCTGGGAAAAATTAGTACTTACTATTATACCCTAGAAGTTGGGGTGGGTTTTTTGTGGTAAATAGCATTTAAAAGATATTTACAGTGTCATTTCAAATGAACAGAACTTTTGAGGAATCTGTCTTGAAATGTTCTTAATTAAGATGCAAAGAAATGTATCTCAGTGCGCTGCATAGATATTAATCAGCATAGGTGGAAAATGGGAACATACATGATTAGTGATAGTATTTTACCTTCGAACCTTGAAAATAGCTGCAAATGAAACAAGCTCTTAAATCCCTTGTCACCCCCAAACAATATAACACACCATTTTGACTCTCTAATTACCAAGCCTAATTTGTTAATTTCAAAGGGGAGCACAGCAGCCTATAAAGGCTCGCAGGACTCTTTTGAAAGGAGCAATGCGGTATAATTAAAATGATCAAGTGGATCTAATTCTGGTTGGGAGGAGGGGAGACATCTTCCCTCGTAAGGTTACTTCAAATTGAATTGGAGTTGGCATATATAGCCTTTAATGAGGTAACGTCCCCAGATAAAACATCTGACTTGCTGTTTATTTTAGTCTACATTTATTTGCAGGCTTTTATAGTAAGAGAGCTCTGTCTAATGGTCCTACTGACCTGAGTGCTGCTTCCAGAGTAGCAACTAGCCTGCTGCACGACTTTGGGAGAGCCTTACGCTCTCAGTGGTGAAATTGGTTTATGTATATTTCTGGTGCATCCATCCACACAGACAATTATGCTTGAGAAAAAGCAAAATGCAGAAGTGATGCTCCTTGTATTCCTTTCTGTGGGTGGTGGTGGTGAAAGCATTAGAGAGGCCATTTCCTTGCACTGTTTGCCTCCATGGGGCAGCTAGAGTTAAGCTTTGGTTGGGTTTTGGACAGAATTTTCCTAGTAAATATTTTACAGACATATTTTTCTAGGCTAATACAGATGTGATTTCCGAGTAGGCATCCATCTTCCATAATGGTACTGTTCATTTAGGGGCTGCCTGAGGGATGAGATTTGGGTTTTTGGTTGGTTGGTTGTGGAGTGAGAGGGTGTCAGTTACTCATTAACCTAAGTTGGAGGGATGTAAAAATCAGTCTGGGCTTTAAAATCCTGTATGAATATAGTTCTGTCTGCTCTATGTTAAAAAGATAAATACCTAATCTGGATAACTTCCTATCAAAACTCTTTAGGTTGACTACAGTAGGAGATTTCTTGTTTTTTTTTAACTCTGCTGGGTGTTTTATCTTATAAAGCCCTGTAATAATAAAGCCATATGAATTTTCAGCTTATTCACATTCCTCAGTGTGTCACAAAGGAGGCATTACAGAGCATTGCATTTTAAAATAAAACATTGTGAAGAGGGTGAAGTTGCCCTAGCAAATAGCCTTGATGGTGACTGCACATGAGGAGAGGGAGGGAGTGGCTACCCTAGGGATGAAGTTTGTGGGTAGCAGTGCAGCTCTCCCTTTTGTTTCTGAGCAGACCTTCACACTTACACCCCCACCCTGTTTGGGCCCATCTCCTGGTGGAGTGGGTAGGCTGTGATTAATAGATAATTGAGCTCAGAGGAGACAGAAGTGAGTGCCTGATAGGTGCTTTGCTTCTTCGCTCAGTGGTGGTTTTGTATGGAAAGGCAGTACTAATTCTGTGACCAGTTGGTATCACCTGGGAGAGCAGAGGTTAATGTTTCAAAGGAAGAGGAAAAGCTGTTTGTATGCAAGTGACATTGAAAGGAGATATGAATATTTTAATACCTGTGGTCAAGGCCAGTGGGTTGTACTACACACACATGTTCCGTTTTGGCTGGACCTCTTCTGAGCGCCAGTTGTCTGGAGTGTGGAAGTGTAGCAGAGGTCTACGTTAACAAGTACATTATAATGCCCCTCTCTTCCTTCTCATGTACGTAGTAAAAGTTTTATAAAAGAAGAGGTCAGAAAGAATTTGGGAATGATACATGGCCTCTTACTGTAATCATCTTAGCAACCCATTGTTGCCTGGGATATCTAAGGTAAACTAATATTGTATTTCTTATGCAGATCAGCAGATGCACAGTAGCACAATTACCAGCATCAGTAAAGGTTTTAAGATTGTTCCTAATATTTTTTTAATTTCTATTGATCTTGAACAACATTAGCAGCATTTGCAACAGAAAACAAATCAGGAGTAAGCATGAAAAGGAACCCTCCTGCTTATGTGGTGGGTTTTGTGTTTTTGGGTTTTTTTCCTTTCTTGGCTTGCGTTTATTGTATCACACTCAAGAAAGACACAGTTAAAGAAACTGATTGTGTCTACCACATTCTGAAATAATTACTTTCCCACTACTCAGTAAAAAGCTGAAATAGGTGGCTGCAGTAAAACAAAAGTAAGGGGGAAGAATATTAGTAAACATTTCTAATATGCTAGTCCTGCATCCGCCAGCCATTTATTAGAAGCCTTTGATGTCCAATGCTCTCCAAATTATTCATGTAAGATGTTTGAAAAGAAAGGAAGCACAGTTGGATGGAGATGGAAAGTGCAAATTATGAAACAAAAGTATAAAATATATCTGTATAATTCAGTAGATATAATATTCAGTGGATTTATAATTCAGCTGTAGATCTATAATTCAGTGCAATGTAATTATTTTGTGCACTCTATTTTTTCATTTTTCGGTTGCAATTTGATGTAGGTAAGAACAAGAATAATGTTCACAACTCTGCATCTTAATGCTGTAAAGCATGTACTTGCTGATAGGAAAAATGCTGCGTAAAACAAGTGGATTGCAATAACATTTGAAATATTTTTGTTTGTTTGTTTTTTGTTTCTTTAACATGTCTAGCAACTACTGAGCCAAGTATGTGGAAGCCTTTACCCTCCTAGGTCAGATTCCAGCAAAGCCATGTTGCTTTTATAGAATAATGCCATACGGCAAACTGACTCAGCTTTAAGCACTGCATATGGTCCTGAGGGGAGAAATTACCCATCCAAATGACGGGTGGATGGCAGGCAGGCAAGTTCGGATGTAGTGTGCAGTGTGCTCATATTCTGTTTCACTAGGGCTGCAAACATTCAGAATAGCTGCTTGGTGTATTTGAATTTGATCCTCATAACAGTAAGGAGCATGAGGGGATTGGAAATAAAATAAGAACAATAGCTATTTCTCTTTGCGCTGCTTCTGTAAAGTACTTCTGATACATTTCAGGGAATTAATGTCTTTTGGCATGGTTTATTTCATTTTCCAGAGTGGATCTGGCAAGTGAATGGGAATCAAATACAATTATAATAGCCCATTTCTCTTTCCTAAATAAAGTTTGGTATGCTCATATTAACTCATATGTCAGTAGTTGCTTAGTTCACATGAGTAAAAGTCAGTTTATAATAGCTAGGAATTTGACTTTATTTTCTCATACTGGAGGTTTTCTCGGGAGCCCACAGCCATAAGGAATCCTGTTTGGGTTTCAGCCCATGTTAAATGAGTAGAATAGCAGAAAGTTAATTTACACACTCTGTCCTTTGAAAGAAACAAGAAGTAAATATCAAGCACTAAATGAAGTGTTCCAAAACAGAGAAAACATTTGGGAGGGAAAAAGCCAGCTGCTTTGTTAATTTCACAATTCTATAACATATACTATCATTACCATGAAATTTGACTAAAACTATTAATGCTATTTGAGAATTCCTTTGCTGAAGCATGTTAGGGGTAGCTGCCCTGCAGTCTTGCAGTGCTCAAACACTATCACTCATCCTGCCTCCTTTTTTTTTTTTTCTTTCTTTCTTTTAAATAAATGTTTGACCACGTTACTGTACAATTATAATTTGGGTGAGCTGAGAAGGTGCTTATTAGTTATTGTCTAAAGGAAATTATGCTTGAGTGAGTGGCAGAGTCAGTGCAGTTGCTGAAAGGACTGAGCCTGGACTCAGGGTGTTTGGTAGAGGGCTGAGACTTCCGGGGTGAAGAAAGCAATGAAGTTCTTCCAGGAAGGCTGCTGAAATTTGAGAGGTTCAGTGGTGGCCCTGCGACTTGCTCTCCTCCATCTAATCTTGGTGGCTTTTCTCCCCCTGGCTGGTCCACTGCAGGCCAGGGTGCAGGAAGCCGGCTTCTTAGTGCTGGGGTCCAAGAGTCACCAACTCTCCAGCACCCCTGCTGAGGTGCACCCGTGCCTTGTCCTTGTGGTAAACCCTTGCGGAGCTATGAGATAGATTGTGACACATTTCCTCCTGCCACAGGCATGAACAGGTCTTTGAAGAGATCTTTGCTTTGAAGAGCAGTTTATTGAAGAATTGATGTGCTGCTTTGTTTTGCTTGTGTGCATTTTCATTTCCTGCGCATCCAGGCCTGATTTTTATAACCAGGCACACTGACAAGTGAAACCCTTGAGTTCAGTCGCATGTCTAGCAACATTGACTCCTCCCAGAATCTTGGAAAGTGTAGAAACAGTAGAGTATTCTGTGCACTCTTCTAGGTTTTTAAGAATTTGTCTGAATGTGTGAGTAGTGTTGAAATGCTAAAGAATGAATATCACCTATTAAGGGACAGTATGCAACATCCTGTTCATATTGCCTTGGGCTTTTAACTAGAAAAACACTCTGCGTTCCATGTGTGGTATGGTCTTGTCAAATTTTAGAATTAACTGAAATTGAACATATTTCTATTTCTAAAGATGTATACTGAAATGGGATATTTGTAGTTACTGTAGGCAATAACACTGGTTTCAGTGCAAGCTGAGCCATTGTCATCTTCATAGTCCTAAATGAATAACTGAACCATTCTGGAAACTTTGTGAAGAAATGGATCTAATTTAAAAAATACTGTGCATTTGGACCAGCTTCCTCACCTTTCACCTTTTTCCCAGATTTCATGTGCTGTGTTTCCAGTGAAATGAGCAAATTTCTGAAATAATGCCATCATATGCAAAATAGATTTTTTAATTAATCTATTCAGAGAAATATTGTTTATTTTAATAAGCAAAATCTTGTAGCCACTGAAATATCAAACCTAGGCTGTAATAATCATTCAGCACCCTTTTTCCCCTCCCCAAGTTGCACACTGTGTGGTTCTTTCAAGTCCTTGTGGTACGTATTATTGTGACTATTTAGATTCTCTCCACATCTGTTGTCGCATTGACCTCCCGTATTACCTGCACCCACTCTCCTTTTGTGGGGAAAAAAAAAAAAAATTGCTTTTCTAATTTCAGTATAGCACCAGCTTGAAGTAATGTATTTTCTGCTTACTGAAGTAAGGCTAAAAGCTGATAAGAGAAGTCTTTAAAATCCTGGTTTAGACTGAGTACTAGATTATATGCTTGAGAGGAAGTGAATAGGTATCTCTTACCAATGACAACCAGGACAGATGGAATTCACTTTCTAGGCTAACCTAGTTTTTCAGGTTGCTTTCAAAAAAGCACTGCACTTGCAACCATTCAAAGATATTACTGACCAAATCCATGGAAAGGAAATTATTTGTATAAAAGCACAACAATAAATAACTGTTGGGGGAAAAAAAAAAGCTACTGGATTTTTTTCCTTAATTTTATTTCCTTTACTGCTTAAATCCACTTCGTTGGAACTTCAGAACATCTCTAGGCTGTCCTGGGCTCCTGAGTATTTTATTTAAATTGTAGACAGATGGTGGAGGGAGAAAAACGAGCCTTTCTGTATAAGTTGCAGAATGTGATGGAGGAATTTGCTATTTCTGGTTTAATAACTGCATTGAAAACCTGTGTGTTTTAATTTCCAAACATTTTAAAGTTCCATTGGCTTACTTAATATTCAGCATTGATAATTTCATGTATTCATAGAGTACTTGATGCTTCATGTACTGGTTACAATGAACACTGTGTGGCTGGTAACACTCCTTCCCCTTTCTCCCCTTGAGAGCAGACTAGTAATTGTTAGAGCTTTTCATTTGTGTGTTCCTATCTCCAGTCAGGACACACCTCATCAAGATTTTTGTGTGTGTGTGTGTTTAATTTACATACTCCCACATTTTTGAAAGCCTGGGTACATTTAACATTGCACAAAATGCATATTCTTTTTTTTGAAGAGACAATACCATTTCTCTCCGGAAAGGGCTGGAGACTGTTTGGACTCTTGAGTTCTACTGTGTTAGTGGGAGCTGGAAGAAGGCTATTAGTGTCTCTGTACCACAGATACTTACCCTCTTTCACATCTTCTAAAGCTGGTAATACTGTTTGAAAAATTCAGGAAAACTGGTCTTTTTCAGGAAAGCTTGAAATTGTTAAGCTCATTTGTGTCTTGCCTAAACAATAAAACTAGGTAATTGTATGCTTTCAAGGAAGATCCATCCAGGAAAAGCAGCCTCTGTCTACACATCTTCGGATGTGTTCTGATTGTCTTCTGACAACTCCGTGTTGTTGGTGGATCTGCCTGATTTCTACCCTACCTACTATGTGGTCCTTATCTTTAAAGTGTTCATACAAATGCTGGAAAATTGTGCTACTAGACCTCCATCAGATGATTTCTAGTTCATGTTACCTAGAGGATGGAATCTTGAGCAGATTGCTTTGATGGTCAAGAGAATTAGGAGCCTGATTGTCTGGGCCTGTTGGTGGATTCACAAGAAAGTTCTTGTGTGTCTGTTCGTATAGAGCTCATTTATTACCAACGTCAGTAATTCCCTTTTGGACAAGTGTATTATGACTTTTCACTGGAACACAGGCATGCTTTTCTGCTCTCCTCCTTGTGAGCATTCTGAGCTGGTGGCTCCTGTGAAGACTTGGTACCTTTCTCAGTTATCTTGACAAAGGCAAAGTCGTGACTGACTGACTTGAGTAACTGACTTCTTTGCAGTGGTTGCAATACACATCTTGAAAGAGGAATATGTTTTTATGTAAAATGCTCTTCTTGCCAGTAGACTGAGAGAAATTATACCTTGAAAGATACATTTCTGGTGCGTGTGATTTTTACATTTAGCTGACCACAGATTTCAGTTTGGGGGGCTGAAGAGACAATCTGAGCTGAAGAATTATGTAGTGTCTTTTAAGGATACCAGAAATATCTGCTTTGACATTTGCAAGCTCAGTGCTGCTCAAAGGATCTTTCCTACCTTGAAGCAGGGATTGTGTGAACATCCCTCCCTGCTCAGCAGGGCAGGAGTGTGTCTATGCAAGTAAACCAAGCAAGGGTCTAAGAACACCTTTCCAAAACTGGATTACTTCTCTGTATTGGGCAAATTTGAACCTTCCTCTTCCAGGAGAAGAATCAACATCAAAAAAGAAAAAAACATCAGATTTAGGTAATCACCTCTTTTAAAACTTACCCGTTTAGATGATAGTATATTTGGAAGAGCCAAACCCCTCCTCTCCCCCCTAAAACTCCACATCCCAAGGACCAACAGGAAAGGGGAAGGGGACTGTTTATGCAGGCGTAAGCAATATCCTTAGTGCCACTGGCAGCTTAAGTAACTTGGCTGTTGAACTTGTTTACAAATATGGAAAGGTGAAAAGGCCAGGACTGCTACTGAAATCCCTTTTTCTCTATTGACCTCTTGAAAGAAAGGTATAGTAGTCACTGCTTTGTTTCAATCAAAAGACCATCTTCCCATGCTGTGCCTTAATCCTACTGAAGAGCTCTGACACAATCCTATGTGTATAGGGCCAATAAGGCAAACTTACCTGGGATGCTGAAGAAAGGGCAGGGGGGAACCCAAACAAAAAAACCCAGACAACCCAAACCCTCCTTTTTCATCTTCTTTTCAAGGTTTGGAAAAACCAGAATTTGTTTAAATAGCTCTGTGCCAGTAGCACACAGGCTGCTGGGCCTCCCCTAATATTGTTAACATAAAATACCTGTCAGCTGCACCTGCCTCATCTCCTGTAGGCTGAAAAAAGGTAGGATTTGTATTAAAAGAAAAAATTAATAATAAACCCCTGGAGATGTTTCCACTGCTTAATCTGTGCATATATTCTATGGGCACTTGCTAGCGCTGACAGTGTGAATATTTGATGTGGGCATTTACAGTGGCCAACACTTGACTTTGCTTTCCTGTAGTTAGTACCTTTCAGCTGTTCTCCTACCTTGGAAAACCTAACAATTTGAGGAGAAGGAACAATACTGTTGGTGGGTGCTCCGGCAGTTGGCTTTCCTGTGAATCTACGAAGGGCTGTTAGAACTGAGTGTAATCCATGTAGCTGCTTTGCTGTTCCCAGCCTCTGTATTTTTAGACTGTGGCTCTCTGTAAATTCCATCCAGGCAGTATTACTCAGAGGCAGGGCATGAAAAAACCTTCTTACCAAATACACTTTTTTTTCAGGCTTCCGTTTCCATCCGTACAGGGACCCTTTTTTTTATGGTCAGCAAAACACTGTGAATTTGTGCTAATGTGTGTTGAGCCTTTTGTGTTTTAAGATTTTAAGCTGTGTGGTATTTTTAGAGTGAAGAGGTGGACAAGAACTTTGTCTCCTGTTCAAATAGAGAAGTTCAGCATATGGTTTCACTAGTTAACGATTTACCATACGAAGAAGTAGGTAGGACTGGCAGATCAGTGCTATTGTTCTCTAAGTACCTGGAAAAATAAATGGCAAAAAGGAGAAAAAAGTCTGAAATTTCTGAGTAGATGTGACAATTCATATAAGAAAATTTAAACTTCAGAAATGAAAGGAAGCGCGTGTTCACTGGAGACAATATAAATCCTAGAAGAAGCAGAAGTATATCTTTGAAGTATAATTGCAAGGCAGTCTTCTCCCATTTAATTGATATTTAAATGTTGGCTAACATGGATCTTTGCCATTTAATGACCTTGGTTAGATTAGTTGTGAGCTTTTTATTTTATTACACTGATTTGTTTGTTTTATGTTAATTTCACTTTAGTGCTTGGATCCTTGTAAAATAGCTTTTTTTTTTCTTTTCAAAAACAAACATCAAACATGCAGAATATCTGTTTTGTTTTAATATTTAAACATTTGCACACATCTTGGGCATAATTGTGTATGTATTTTATAGCATGAAAAAACGAACCATATTGATTGTAAATCCTAAACATCTGCACTGCAAACCAAAACCATACCTTTTTTGTGCACCTTGCTTTTTTCTAAGTTTGTCTTCTCATCATATTTTAAATATTTTATTTTTATTAAGTAATTGCTGGCATTACTTTTAGCTTATTCCACACCTTTTTTTAATTTCCACACCTTCAAACCATTTCTCTTTTCTCCCTATCTGTTCCCTATATTAATAACTTGTTGGAATAAACAAACCTTAAAACAAGCTTTTTGACCACAAGTCTGTTGCAGCTACAATCACGTAGGTGCAGTGAGCTATGTGTGGCAGCTGAGGGATTCTGCTGGAGCAGAGTGGTCTCTTCAGCATCTGTGTCCTCTCTGCTCCCACATGCCACCTTACCATAAGGCTTGTGATGGGTTTCCAAATCTGTAGTTACTCTCCATGGACACGCAGTCACCGTTGGTACCTTGTGCTGTCACTGTAGCCCTCAAAAGAGGAGGGTGAATGACTACTGGAGCATAGCAACTTGTTCATGTGCCCCTGCTTTGCTTTCAAGAGCTGGGCACTGGAATTTAGTTAGGTGGCTTCTACTTTTCTTTGGAATAGGCAGAGTGAGAAGTGCTTTCTGCCCTGAACACCATGTACCACCTGTACTGCATTAATGTCAATTAGCTGTTAATGATAGCAGCAGCTATATTTTAGATGCATTAGAGTACCGCTGGCAAAGGTTCCCACACACACACTTTGAGTCAGTGTTCTAGTTTTTCTGTAAAGCAATCCATGTGTTTACCATTCCTGGTTATAGCAAGCTTTGAGATTGTCACAGTATTTTAATCACCTGGGAAAGTGTTCACTGCAAAGGAAAGAACTGCACATAAAGACTTTTCACATCAGCGGCAACAGTCTGCTGCCTCAGGACACCTGGATGTGGTGCTCATCACACTGTCCAGTGGGAAGAAATGTTCCAGAATTTGCCAAGCAGAAAAACTAAACACAACCTCATTTCTTTTCTCTTTGTCCACTCATTGTCTTTTATTGATCAGTAATGTCAACTACAGTTGAATTTCTGATAATATATTTGCATTTTTATTCAGTCTTTTACCAACTGTTCTTCACCCAGGATTTTTCAGGGCTTGGGTGGGTTTTTCTGGTGATGAGTTCTTGTGTACAGCTGTAGTTACAAAGCACAGGAAACTTACAGTGAGAAGAGAGAACATCAGTGTGCTGCCAGTGCTCATTTGTTGTACAGTTTTTGTTGTGATGGAACATCTGATGAAGTTGCCACACAGCAGAGCATCTTTAGAGCTGCCTGAAGAAATTTCATTCTCTGTCATTTCTTTTCCTTTCCTCCTTGTGATCTTCCACAAGCTTAGTCTATTAAAATGACACAAAAAGCCTGTTTTGATCCATTTAGACATTCAAGCATGGAGACATCATGTTTGGACATGTTGAACTAGCTGTTGTAGCAGAAGAGCAATGGAAACCAAGGACCACTGTAGGTAGCTAGATCATATAGGCCTTTTCATAGGCTGATTGAGCTCAACCTTAAAACTGGTTGTCTTATCTGCACCTGCTCTGCTCTGTTTGGATAGCTGCTCCAGTATTTGCCCAAACCCATCTCTTCTGTGGTTTTGCTTTTCTTTCTTTACATTTGCCTTTGACATAGACTATCTGCAGTCTTCACTGTGAGCTATTGTCTGTCAACACTCATTAGGCTTCTGAAACAAGTGGGAATTAGAGTGCATCTGGACTTTGAGCATCTTAAGCGATGCAGCTGTGTTGGTCAGCTCTAGATGTTTGATGTATGTGAGTGGGAGATACTGTATTTTTTGTTGTTACTCTGTTCTTTTTTTCCCCACATGAAAGGTGTGTGTGTGCATTCCTCCTCTGTTCAATTTTTTGGCTGTATTTGTTAGCGCTGCCGTCAGACTTAACTAGGTCAGTGTACTAAAAACATTACATGGCATGAAATGTGGATGTACAGATGCCTCCTGTACTTAATACCCGCTCTTTCCTCCCAAATCCAAAATAAGAACCCCAAATCCTTCCGTTAGAAGTTGTTTCCTTGACAGAATTCACAGATTTCTTCAATCTACGTTGTAGAATTTAAGAAGTGAGTTCTACAGGTGATACATTTTTTCAGAAATCACTTAGACACATTGATTTCAGTTGCATATCAGAAACTCCATTTATAAATGACACATAGAATTCATAAATATGTTTATAAAACATGGGGTTCAGGCTTAACTGATGAAGTCCTACAAGTATAAGTGTGGAATCCTAATCACTGTTTACTGTCTTTTTCTGGTCTAGAGGGCTTTTAAAGTAATTGAGCCTTTAAAACAAATTCTCTCACTGAATAACAAAGAATAAAAGTGGCTGGACAGCACCACTATCTTTGTTTCCTGATAGAGAATTGTCCATGGAAATAATGCAAAGTTTAGGGAGAATACCATCGTTCACATTTTTTGTTTTGTTGTTTCTGTGATGAATGTTTTTTTCTGTTGAAAACAATTTTTGAGAGACTATTTTTATAAACACAGTATTTTCAAATGCTGTTTACTTACGCCTGTGTTTTTATTTATTGATGTGCTAGTTTTGATTTTGAACAGACCATAAAGAATTTTGCTGTTTCTGGTCTAAGACTTAGAGTTACAATAAATGCTTTACTCTATCTCGATTTTATGCTTACCAGAAATCTTTAATGAGAAACAGGTTTTCTTTTTCAGGAGATACTAAGTTTTTTGATGTAGTTTGCTGAAGCAATGTTGATTTGTCTTAAGAAGTAGGTACTAGCCACTTTTGCTTATGGAGTTGGACACTGCCTGAATAGATTTGTAGTCCTGTTTTCCATATATTGAAAATGGATTTTTTGTTTAATTTTTGGAAAATGCATTCACTCAGTCCTCAACATGTATGCACATTAGAATACAAAAATCACTGTCTTTAAATGTAAAAGAAAATAGCCAGTTTTGAGCTGGATTAGTGATTTATAAACTGTTCTAGACTTCTTGACTCAATGAAGGTTCAGATAAGTTTCATTGCAGTACTTGTTACTAGTTTGTTGTTGTTTTGTTTTGTTTTTCCTTGATATTGTATTTTGACTTTTATGCACTAAATATGCCTTCAAGTTAAGGAAGTTGTGAAATTAGTTTGAAGCTGTAGTAACTGTCTTGTGACTATATTTTTGGTATTGATGGCAGAAATCAAGAGTCCTGACGTGAAGATTTTGAGTTCTAATAGGAGTTTACCTATGAAAAGATAAATTGAAGTTGATGCTCCCCACAGTGCACAACTGTAACTCGTGTAAATAAAATTCCAGGCACTTTGTTTGCTCAGAGATAGACAGGTTTTTTGAGTTGTAAAGTCTTTCTCCTGCAGTGAAACAGCTTTAGACACGGGTAGGAAGGACTTAGGTGTCAGTTTTATGTGACACCCCTTTCAAGAAGCAAGAGAGGGAAAATTGCGGCTTTTACATACCAGGCTGGCAAATTGTAGCATTTCTTTCTAAATATTGTTCACATTTGTGCTCACAGAAAGAGACGTGAATTGTAGACTCATGAGATGTAATATGAGAGAAACGATGTGTATTGTTGATATGTAGCATCTGGTGCAAAGTCCCCTGCAATCAATGCAGAGGCTGCCGTTGACTCCACTGGGCTTTTATCTGGCTATAACAATCTGAGAGAGAGAGAACAATCTTAGGAGAGTTTTTCTTAAATAGAGGCAATGTGATTTGCTTTATACTGCTGTGCCTAAGTGTAGCACATACTTCAGTGTGGTATAGTTAACAGTAAAGTGGGTTTTTTTCTGGCAGTAATTAAGTTTTTTCCTTTCTAAGACAATTTCCTATTTCTGTGGTTTTAAAAGATTTTTAATTTTCATGAATACAAATTGCAACAATAAAAATTGTTAATGCTTTTGGTCTTGTTGCAACCCTTTATCTCAGGTAAAATATCAAATAATTCTGGAGTAGGCGCATGCTTATGACTTAGAAGTCAAATGAACATTATCCGCCTTGTCCGAAACATGGAAGTTCAGTTTCCACTGGATCCTGTTAGGGTATGCCTTTTTTTCACTGTCTATGACTTTATATACAATAGCCCAGGAGAAACTAAATCAGTTGGAATCAATCTCTGCAGTTTTATAGTATCTTCTGTCTTTTGTGTGTCTCTTAGTAAGGTCCAGATGCATGCAGTTTTAACATCAGCAGATGATTTGGTTCTGGTGGAAACAAGTGTCATCTGTTAGAAATCCTACCAACTGCAAATTCAAACAAAAATGAAGCATTTTACCATGAGTAGCTCGGCTGCAGTAAACCAGCTTGGCGGCTTACTTGGTGTTGCTGAATCTAAGCAGTATCCCAAACTGGGTGCATGTATTTTTAAATGTGTTTGCCCCTTTTGCATATTTTGTCTCCGCTTTCATGTGGACGAGTGCGGGGTGAGCAGAAGGCTGGCGCGAGGGCCACACGGACTGTAGCAGGAGGCTTCTCCAATGGGCTCCCATCTGTCAGGGCTGTGTGCTGATAAAGCTTGTGGCAGCTGGCTTGGCTCACCACTAATCCATTCATCCCGGCTGTGGATCAGAAGGTGGCCTGTCCCCCCTCAGAGGCCTGTGGACCTTGGAGAGCTGCTGTAGCCCTGAGAGGTCCCACTGGACCTGCCAGCAAGTATAATGATAGGGCACAGGCAACTTGAGCAAGGGGCATGTGTGGCGGCTGTAGGGCATTGTGCTGGGGACAAAGCTGGTCGCTCTCCTCCCAACTGACCTGTTGTGCCTTCGTCATCAGCAGCGTGTTTGCAGTTGAAGTGCTAGTTATGGGTGGAACATCGTTATTAATGTGGTACTTGGGATGGAACTGTGAAGTCTTGAAATATTTTCCTGCATATCGTGCAACTCGGCACACACACACCGCCGAGCACAGTTAGCCACTCAAAGCTCCAGATGGCACCGACAACTGTGAGAGACCATGGCTGTATGTGATCTTTCCTACTGCTTTTTGGTGTAGTCGTATTATTGCTGTTACAAATAATTTTTGAGTATAGTGGTTATTTAAAACCATGTAGTAGGTTGCATTTCCCTCCCCTATCAAGGCTACATAGCTTGTTAACTAACAAATGTAGCAAGATAATTCCTGCCCTAAAAATTTACAGCCTTTTGTGTGCAAAATCTGTCATTGAGTCTGGAAGGTCTGAGATGAGGATTTCTGAGAACAGGAGACGCAGCAGATGAAAAGTTTAGAGAGAGAACAGGAATAGAAAGATGACTGGGGAGCATACGCATGGCAGAGCAGCACAAGAGCTGAAACGCTGTAAAATGGGACGGCAGGTAAAACCTTGTTGGTGAGGGATGTGAATCTTCAATCATCTACTAGAAGTAGTAGTTCTTTCTTATATTAAAGAGGACCTGAATATTTTGGGGTGCTTGTAAAACATGGGATGGCCATGCATCTGAACAATAAAAATGAAAGATGCAGGCAGGAGTGATTAACTGGCTTGTCCCCGTCACAGTTGCCCAGTCAGTAGATGCAGCACATCCTCAGGTACCATGTGTCTCTTGCAACTGCATCAATAGATGTGTAGCTTTTCTATTTATTTAACTTCTCTAAAGAAACTCCCAACTAAGTCCTGGAAGTCACAAGGCAATTAAACAGCTCAGAAGAAATTGGTTTTATCCCACAAAAGAAGTGCCTGCGAGTTTAACAGAATACTGATTTAAGGATTAGCATCTGTTGCAGCAAACACCTTTGGGGCAGTCCAGAAGTAAAATGAACACACTGCTACTGCTTGATTTGATTCCCCAATTGATGGTGCATGTGACATGTTAGATGCAGGACACATCTATTTGAACTGACATGGAGGATGCAGCATAAACAAAACAACTGCTCAGAGCTCTGTCACAAGCTTTTGACACCAAAATTTTGTGGCAGAAAGTTGCAGGGGCTACAAGAAAAACAGTATCATATTCAAAACTATCTTTACTTGAACTGGGAAGTGGTTCATCTTCATAGATTAATTCCTTTAAAAGCATATTTAGATGAATGAAAATGAGATAATAAATTGATTTTTTTTTTCCTCCTTTTTTTATTATGAGACCACTCTTCAGAAGGTATACTTTAAATGAATCATTGTGTTGAAATCCTCAGAGGGGAAGACTCAGTTCCACAGAAACCAGAGCAAGCAATGCGAAAACTCGGAGCAGAAGCTTGGTTAGGAAAAACGTATTCACAACTCATTGGACAGGACTCCATGGTTTTGTAGCTCTGTGATGAGCCCAGCTCTGGTTTGCTTCAGATGTGAAAATCCATCTAAAGTAGCTTACACTGCAGTCCAGACTTACATGAACAGTTAAACTCTCAATACCTTAAATACACTGTGGAAACATGGATAGATGAAACCAAATGTTAGATAAAATTGGATTTGGCATAGTAAATTTATATAGACTTTTTAGGCCTGTGCTATTTCTGTGGGACGCTGTTCTGTTTTGAATCTAATTTTAGTTTAGAGAACTCATTTGATTTCCTTTTTCACATCCATATGTACTCATATGGTGAATTCATAGTCTTTTTACTAGGATTTCATGATGTTACCTCTAATTATTGTAGCACTATGGAAGCAGTGCCATAGTTTACACTGAGATGTTAGTCCTTGCACTTAGTCAGTAAAAGTATTTTTTGGTTTTGTTCAACATTCTGATACCAGGACTTAGAGAAGTTAAAACAGTAATGTTTTTGGTAGGTATGTAAAATGATGCAAGAAGAAGGCATGGTAAAATCTGGTGATAACAGAGGGTTTTTTCTGGATGAATCAAATAATTTAAAATTTAGTGAAATTTACTGTAAGTCAAACCCAGCACTCAAATAGATTTTTTTTTAATGACTATATTCTGTGGACGTTGAAAGACACTATCTAAGTTACAAAGAACTTTAAAAACAACTGAAAGTAGCATCCTGAAAGTACGGATTATCCTGTTCCCTTTTATTGATGGCTAAAGGGAACCTTTTGATGACTCCTAGTACATCTTTTCATATGTGTACATGAGGTCTTTCCCATTGGACTTGTCCATGTGCCTTTTTTCTCATTATCTTGTGTCCTTAAAGTGAGACAGGAATGGGAGCAGCAGCTCCAACAGTGGCTTTTGCTTAGATATCAATGCCAAGGATTAAATTCCAAGCACTCTGTGAAATGCCATGTTCTGCAAAGAGTCTGTTATGAAAAGTGTAGGATTTATACAAATACAGCTTGACAGTTACATGTTACTCTAAAATACACTGGCTACTTTCCCCTTACTTCAGTTGTCTTCTTGGCTCAGTGGTATTCCCCTCCCCAAGGCATCAGTCTGTGGTGTGAAATGCTGTGTCCAAGACTCATAGATCTCTCTTGGAGAGATGACAGAAGACTGAAAGTGGGTCTCCAAGGAGCACACAGAAGTTACTGGAGGTAGAGCTATCATTGGGAGGGGGTGGACACAGGGAAGCCATAGGAGGAGAAGGATTTGGGAAAAAGGCTGCTGGCGTGGACAAGGGAGGATGAGAATGTTTTGGGCTTTGGTGAAGCCTAAAGGGCTTCTTCGGGAGAAGGGTTTGAGCTGAGATCCAGCAACAGAAGTTTATTCAGAAAAAGTGGTGAACATGGAAGTAAGGACACAGAAGGGCATGGTGAAGCATGCTCACCAATCTTGCTGATAAGGAAGAGTTGGGAGATTAGTTGATGATATTGTCAGGTAACTTTGTTTCCCGTGTTGTGGAAGAGTAAATTGTGTGTCTGTTGTTGAGGACTTGTGTACGCTTGCTTTCTAATACTGGATAATTCTTCTTCACAGTCTATGGCCTCACAGATGTTTCTGCAAAACCTTTCCCAGTTGTGCTGCCACCAGGGCTCACATCCCAGAGCTTTTATTGAGTAATTTTGTGACCTGCCATAAGCTAGCCACATGGTGTGGTGGGGGTCATATTTAAGCACTGCCTGTCCCAGGATTCCACCAGTAGTGTGATGAAGACTGATGTCACTAACATAATGCTCATGTTTGCAGTTTGCATCAAGGCAGAAGGCAGCATTTGTCACATGTTTTATAGTGGTATTTTGATGTTCACATGTTTGTATGGGTCAGTTTTACAATTAAACTCTGGCATGTGCTACAGATGAGCATTCATGTTCAGAGCACTTCTGTGCCACCCTTTCTGGCCTTACAGTCACTCCTTCCTCAGCAGTATAGGAGAAAAGTCTTTATTATCAGCTTTGATTTTGCAATGAAGAAATAGGTGAGGGAAATAAAACATAATTGCATAATTTGGTGGGCAGGCTTTGACCTGAGCTTAAAGGCTTAAATGAGTAAAAAAACCTATCTATTGCCATGTGTTTTTTTTTTAATTAAAAGCGTGTGAATGGAAGATGTATCCTATCCTGCCACATAATTAACAAAATGTGTTTAACCTGAAATATAATAGACAACATAAATGGATGAACAGAAACAGCAAGTTTTGCAGGGAAGTCACCCAGGACTTGCGGTGTTTATTGATATTGAAGAGGAAACTGATACAGTAGAAATAGATTCAGTTTTTAGCCTGAGACTGAAGCACAAATCTTTTCACCATTCACAACTTTTTAGGAGGATACATTTATGTGCAGCATGCCTTTGAGGAAGGACAGACTGAGTGAAGTTGTATGTATTATTTTTAAAAAAAAAATAATTTTTGTTTGTAGAAGCATAGGCAGCCATATTTTGTTCAGGAAATACTACTTGTAATTCAGGTTGTATGTTTCTGGGTTTGCCTAAAATATCTTCTTGTTTTTCCCTATCGTCTTTTCTCTGCCACCTTCTTACCCTTCTACCTCCCCTCCCAGCCAAAACAAAAAGAGAAAAAAGAGAGAAAGGCGGAAAGAAACCAGGGGAACACCGTTAATTTGCTAATGCTTCTAGGTTCACTCTGAAATAAACATTATGACAGGGTCAGCACCATACACAAGCACACCCCTTGATGATGCAATAGCTCTACATAGGGGACAGATGAGGGGCCTTTAAGCTATTATCACAGAAAGTCACACAAGATCTGTTACTTGGTTCTGTGCATAGCACGTTGCATTATCTTGCTCCAAACAGGGACCTTCTTGCATTTGGTTCCCTGACTGGAAGGTCACACCACTACTTAGGAACTTTTTCTCATTTCCAGCTTAAGCACAGCTATTATTGGGAGGTTTTAGCCATTTCTGCTTATGCTGCATTGCCCTTTCTCTTATTTAGCTGTCTCTCCTGTCATGTTTATCTTGTGACCATTTTAATTTCGGTAGGTTATTTTACAGTAGCTTTTTCTCATAGGTATGCTTCATCTGTAACTAATGATGTACATAAAATATAGCAGTCTGGTTTTTTCTGCAGATCAGGAGTAGCTCTCTGTACAGTAATAGTTTTGGAAACCTTTCATAACAATATCCAGTATTTTAGAACTGGTCAACTTCTGATGTCCTTTTTGCTCTCCTTGATCATTATATTACCTATAGCTTCTGATTTCCAAACTGTTGAAATTTATTACACATATATATCTGGATTAAATGTGAATCAATACATTTTTATATATAATCTTCTCTCTTCCCATGCAGTGATACTGTGTAATAAGTGCACACTAATTTTATTACTAGAGACTTGAGTTTTTTTGAGGAGCACACGCAATATCAGACTCATGGGTCCAGCACACCATTATCAGAAGTTATTCTGTACATGTTTTCTACCCAAAATTTTTTTATCCATTTGATTATTTCATTAGAGTTACTTCACATAAATAGTAAATACCTTACTGATGGTAGGTTGCCCATTTTCCTACACTACGAAGTGTGAGATATCTAAACCAGGTATTTCATGGAACTGAAGAGAAATGGCAGATTTAAATTTGTTCTGTGTTTAGAAAAACTAAGTACCGTAATTCTCAAGTTCGGGATCGTGACCCTGGCTGCTCTGATTCTTGGCTTTTGAGGTAAAGGGCTGGTTCATGTCTTCTGATCTTGAGGTTTCTGGTTTCATCCAGCTGTGGGAACATCCCACAGATGCTTTCTTTGTCTTAGGGTGGGCAGGACCATTTTTAATTCCAAATTGTCTCCTTGTCTACTACAGTGAGCACCTTAACAAAGCTGTTCCTATCTCAGAGGAATTCAGTATCTGCTCCACTTTATTTGAACAATTGCTTGATCAAAGAATCTTACAGCCTTTCTGTAGCAGCATTTTATGCCTTAAGAACTGGAGGTATAAAGATGAATGCCAAAAAGCAACAGGTTAGCTCCATCCATCCATCATTGTAGAGAATCTGGATTCAGTGGCTCAAAGGCCTTTGGGCAGCAGCATAGGTTTTAGACCATGTGTTGTCTTGGTGTCCTGACTTTTTTTTTTTTTCCAATCAATATAGTTCTGTGCAGCCCTTCTAAACCATGTAGCTTCACAAACAGACATGAAACCTAAAATCCTGGGTTTAGACTACTTTCTGGTTTGTGGGGAATGGTTGGTTCCCTTAGTATGTCAAGACACCTCAGTTTATGGACAGCTAGTTCACATCCTGGCAAGGAAGTTATGTTCTTCAGGGCTGGACAGTCCTAACACTGGAAACTCTTCCTCTCTGTCTGAGACTTATTGTGACAGATACTTCCTTTTCAACAAGGGAGTGCATTTTGGCTGTGAGCACACAGGGCTGCAGGAGCAGAATTTTCTTATCCCTGCCTGTGATGACAGGATCACATGAAAGGGACAGGCATTTCTAGCATATTTAAAAAATTTTCTTCTTTGTGTGGGGATGGATAAATCCACCGCCAGGTACTCTTCAGTTATCTTTGGCCTGACCTTCAATCCACAAGAATCTGTTTCCTCTTTCACTTTACTTGTAAAGTTGATATTCCTATTGCAATCACCCTTTCCAGGAAGGTGGAAGAAATCCAGGTCCTTATTGATGATCCTTCTCAGACAAGCGCTGTGGCTGGGCAAGGTGCTCCTGTACCCCATTTGGAGTTTCTCTGCAAGGCAGTTTTAAATTTGTCTTAAACCCAGCTGTCAACCTGTGTTTTTAACCAAAGCACTTGCTTCCAATGCCAAGGTCCCTCTTTGCATCCTCAATGTCAAAACGTTTGTTCTTCCTATAGTGAAGCCTATCAGTCCCTAAGGATATTTGTGGCAAATAATGAAAGGACAAAGGACATAACCATATCTGTGCAGATACTGTTCAACTGGACAATTAGATGTATTAAAGTCTCTTATAAGACTGTTGGGATGGAGCTCCCCATATGTCATCAGAGCATGTTCAAGCTACTGCTCTGGCCTCACTGAGGAATACCACCATTGGTGATCTTGTCGAAGTATCCACCTGGAACTCTGTTCAAAACCTCATGGAGCTTGGCTCCTGCTAGTTACCACCCCAGTGCATTCCAGGAGGAAGGTCCTGCAGCAGTTCCTTACCTAAAAGATTCTGGGACCACTACCAGGCTTGTGAGCATGAATGGGGCTTGTTCTTGAACCTCTTTGCATTTGCCCTTCATGAATGTAAACATGGGTGTGAAAGCAGGTGTTGTTAACTAATGTTCTTTACAACACACACTGAATACTGACATTCCTCTTGCCCCCCTTCCCTCTCGCACCTGAAAGTCCTTTTGAAACTCCCATATTTGGGATACCAAAGACTGATGTGGCACAGAGCATGTTCCAGTTTACATGCACAAGAGAACAAGCATATGGGAGGACCACACTGGTATGCCAGACAGGTAACTGGTAAAGGGCATCCGTTCCTGAGTGACAGGGTGTATCTATACCTGCTGTGGGAGAGTACCTATAAGCTGTAGATATCAAAGAACTGGAGTGGCAATACATAACCTTTCTTTTCCTCTTGAAATCTCTCCCTTCTTTGTCTCTCATTATCTTCAGTGAATTTTTTCTGCATTGAGACTTTAAATTCAGGCAAATCTGTCATCGGTTGTTAAAATGTTCAGTTGATTTTAAAACAAGGTTCTCTCCTGTTCAGAAACACACTGTCCCATTTACTCCAACATGCCTAGCCATGTTTTTAAGCTTTGCTTATGTTCTTCTAAATGAAAATGTCATGCTTCCTTTTCTAGCGAACTTGTGAAACTGGTCAAACTAGACTGACACAGCAGCATAATGCTACACTCGCTGCTACCTTAGCTTTGTAGACAAAATGCAACCCTAACAATGCCTATGTCTGACTTGGGGTAGATTAAAGCATGTGCTTTCTTGTAGGATAAATGATGTGGAAATCTAGCTCACCTTGATCTGTCCTCTCTGGCTTTTTCTTTCTCTCTTTTCTTCCCTCCCTCTCTTCTTTTTTTTCCACTGCCCCCATTGCTCTTGAAAATAGTGGAAACAAGTTCAAAGAGTTGAGACTCTCTTCCACTATGTGGAGTGAATAAGGAGTGATAGCTGGGGGAATGAAGAGACAAAAACACAGCTCAAGTGTTGATGCTGAGATGGCAGCTTTCTCTTCTCTGGGTTTTTGAGCCTGCAAAAGATGGGAGGAGATAGTTCATTTCAGGAAAAAAAATCCTCATATGGGTCACTGGAGACCCAGTGTACTCTGGAGCAGTTTGGGATCTTCAGATTTGTTGTATTCTCACTAATGACAGTTACACAGTTTTCCTTTCTGACTGCTTAACTCACAAAAGTGAAGGTCAGAGGAGTGATTATCTTCTGCAGCCCCTTCATTTCCCATTTATATGCTAGAGCAGAGCAATTCCTGGATTTCAAAAACTGATACTACCCCATTCTCAAAAATATATATTATTGACAATCTATTATCTTACACTATTTAATGTACCCTCATGTTCTCCTTTGCCCTCTTCCACCCAGCAATACATACCTCACATGTATTGCTGCATTATACAAATGTGCTTCAGAACTAAGTATTAGTAATGCAATGATAAAATAAGCTCAGATGGCCCTTCAAATAATAAATATCCTTTGTAAACTTAAGTATTTAGGAATGTAAAAAATTGCTTACTTAGCTGAAGTATGTATAAGTATAAAGATTCATGTTTATAATAATATAAAAATGGTGGAAGGGGAGGAGTAAAAAGGAATGTGCTGTTCTGAAGCCAGACTCCAGAACCAAGTTCTGAAGTAGAACAGTAACTTCTCACATGTGGCGATCAAAATGGTGATGGCAGGGACACAACTTACTTTTAACTGCCCGATTCACAAACTGAACAATGGTCATGAAAAATATCTGCTAGGATTATGAAGCCTACTGTAGATATATTCCTCTTGTACATAGAAAAGAAAAAAGGTAGATTTTTGCCTAATGCCAGCAAAGCAAACCAAAAAGGATGGGTAGATAGGAGTGTACTGAATGGCAAAAATGGTATATTTATATATTTAAAATATATGCAAAAAAGACTCTGCCCCTTTCCCCTTGCCACTTTCACTTCAAGGTAATAGTAAACAAAAAAATCTCAAGCTTTCAATCCTATGTTTTAGTTTATTAAAATTTATAAAAGCTAAACAGTGTTTCTTGCTGTTTGTTTCATGTTCCCAGGGCTGGCTTGTTTATCCCCAGGAAGAGGTGGGAGTGCCTCTTGGGATGCTAGCCTCACAGGCTGAGTCTGGGAACAAATTCATCTAACACAGCACTCCTAAATTAAAAGAAGAGTTACTGGTTGGTGGTTATGGAAATCTGTTTAGGTGAAGATATACCACAGAATCTAAATTTCATTTGGAAATTATTACAGGCTGGCACAATAGCGCTAATATTCAGGGTGTCTGACATTATCTACTATAAGAGTCTGTTTTAAGTTGATTACAGATAGTTTTTAAAAAATGTTGAAATTTCAGAGGAACAGTTCAGCTTTTTAAAAAAACAGGTTTTAAAAAAATTGGTTTAGATTTATCAAAACCCACACCACAAGCTCTTCTCTTTAAACAGACCTTGTAGTCTCTTTGTTTTTAGCAGAAACTTAAAATGCACTGCTGCTGCACTTGGCATGCAGGGTAGGTCACTTCCCATTGCCGTAAATGTGCCCATGTTACCCACACCCAGCAGATCAGAGTTCCCAACGCCACCTGCTTGGCCCAGCAGCACAGCTGGACTCCTCAGGAGCCTCTCAGCATCATGCTCTTGCCTGTGCTGGCAGCCATGGGCTCTGCCTGGCAAGGGAGAAAGCAGAGGTGAGGCGTAAGACCTGAGCTGAGGATGTGGCACAGAGGGATCCTTGGCAGCTGCAAGAAGGGAACAAAACCCGTTACAGGGGCAAGAAGAGAGGACGACTGGCTGGAGGAAGGGGCACAAGTGGGAGGAAGAAACAGAGATCTGATGAGGAGCAATGGGAAGGCTGGAGCTGAGACATGGTAGAGCAGGACTGAGCAGGAGATAAGCATTGGAGTCGATGCTGGTGCTAGGGAAAGGCAGCGAAGGCTGGACACAGAGAAAGAGGAGGGGTGACACTGTATGAGGGCAGGGGGAGTGCAGGGCCTGGGTCCCTGGGGATGGGGATCAGGAAGAGCAGAGACTGGGAGCTGTAGAGAGGAAAATTCAGAGGAGAGGAGAGCGAAGCCTCTAGGTCTGAGAGTAAGACCAAGAGCTTCATACAGGAAAGGTGGCAGGACTGGGACATGAACAAATGGGAGGTGACAGGGAAAGAAGACCACATCTGAGTTGATATCAGCAACCTCAATTTTCACATCTCAACTTTTGATCCTATTTTTGTGACCTAATACAGTGTTTTAACATACAGGGCTCTGTGCGTAGGGGTGTTAAAAATATCTGACCTTGGAAGAACATAGAATATCCTTACTGCGTGAGCATTTGTAAAAACACAGCCTGTATTTCATGAAGTACATACTTCAACATCCATGACTTCCAGTGCTCTTATTCTGAACAGTTATGACACATCTTGAGATTTGTGTATTTATTTTTTTTTAGAGGGAAGGGTTCATTGAAATAGCTGACTGCAGTCTGAAGCAAATACATAGGAAATTTTCCCTCATGAGATCTACACATCATTTTTATATTGCAAAACTTCAGTTTTGGTTGGCTGTTTCTATGAAGATGCTTGTAAACTGACATAGAATGGCTTAAGTTACAACGAGTGAGGTAACCAAAAGACTTTCTGAAAGTGGGAAAGCTGGATGTTCAATGTGATTATTGGAATTGGTACTGTTTTCAAAGCTACTTACCAATCTTACTTGATACCATGCTCCTCCAGCTTTCAGTATGACTTTGACACATAGAGAAATCTTTTGTAGAAGAGGTAGGATTTCATGCAAGCTTTTTTCCCTTCCTTCCAAATGTTAATATAGCTCCTTTCACTTCTTAATAAAAAATTTAAATATCTTAAATATTCCACTGATAGGCTGTTATTCACTGTGGGAGCCAGATTAATCTGCACTCCTGAAAGCTCATTGAAGCAAATACTTCTACCAGGAATGAATTTGGGCTCAAGGGTTAACTGCTGTGTCTGTTAACACCTGGTATATAGAGCAAAGGTAGAAAACTTGATCAGTTTTGACTACAGCCTTTTATAGAGCAAGAAAGCCTTTTGCCTTTTTACAGATACTTTATTATTTTCTTTTTAACCTTTAAAGTACCTGACTTTAAAGGAGATAGCCGAATGTCTCTGTGGAGACTTAAAACAGCCTTTGTGGAAGTATTTTGAGCAGTGCTAATAACAATGGTTTCTGGCAATTGCAAAATGGGATCTGACCAATTTTAGTAAAATAGTGGCTCTAAAGCCACCAAGCTTGCTTTTGAAATGGTGTTTCAGTTTGAACTGAGTTAAAGTGATGTTTTAAGAAACAGTTTTGCACCTTTCTGGAAATGATAGGCAGCTGCTAGACAAGGTAATGATCTGTCTTCATGTTTGATGCCTTCTTTTATCAGTCTAAGGCTTTTCACTGAGTCAGATCTATTGATTAGCATTAGTTTACTCCTCAGGAAGCCTGCTTTGCATTGAAATGTCATGGGCCTGGGATACTGAATGCATGCCAAGCAAGAGCTTGAATTCTGTCTAATGCTGCTGGGTAAATTACATGTTTGCTGAGTGTTTAGCAAGGGTAATAGCTTTGCAGCCCCCAGAAATGTTAAATGGGGTCATTTTTTGTCTCCTGTGAGCAAATATTGGGGGAGAAAATAATGAGGTCATATGAAAGATACCTTGCGCTTTGCTTTGGGGAGTATAAGTTTATGGAGATACAGTGTGAGTGGAACTCCAGAAAGTTTGGGGCAAAAATTTCTGCTACACAGTAACTGGTGTGTCTGTATTCAAAAGAATGATAATGGAAGAGTGGGAGGAGAAACGTGATCTACATCATTACTATTAATGAAATTAACTTACCTCTTAAAAAACCCAAAAAAAAAGCAAACCACACAGAAGCAATTTGGGAAGGCAGGAATTTAGTTGAGTGTAATATTTTAATCTAAAATAATAGGGGGCTTGTTTGGTTTTCCCTGCTTTGCTTGCAGGGTTCCAGGTGCAACGCTCTAAATATATATGGTCACTTTGAAAGCTACTCAGTAATTATGCTAACTGCGTTGATGGAGGTTAGCAGAAAGGTAACTGTAACCTTGGGGAGGGGGAAAGTAGTCTGGATGTATTGAACAGGATCTTTATCAAGCCATTATTTTATATTAATTTCAATTTTTTCAGTATATATTGAAAATCTAGAATTTTTCTAAAAGTTTGTGAATGTTTTATTGTTGTCAAAAAGTCTGGAATGTGAACATTGATATTCAGTAATTTAATCTGGTGCTTCATCTTTTACTTTATTGTATCTCATGTATTTTCCAGAGAGTTCCCCCCTCTTACTCCCTTTGTGTTTTCTGTAGCTTCTTTTTCCAAACAAGTTTTCATACTTCATGCCGTGATAAACATTAATAGATTGGGTCAGTGCCCAATATCTACTTTCTGCACTATTTGTAAACAAGAAATCAACATTTTTCTAACACTTCCTTTCACATTATAAATGCAGAACTTGGTTTTAGTTGGTCATCGTAACAGATTTACTTAAGATACACTGTAGGTGATACTGATTCCTTAAGATTTATGGTACTTGTTTGATTCCACCCCCAACTTCTCCAATTCACAAGATTATAATTAGAAACAATTCAGTACTCAGGTTAAAAAAAAAAAAAAAAAAGAAAAAGGGCAATTTATGGTAAAGTGATTCTTTAAAATAACATGGCCATATCTTGTGTGCAGTCTCTTTTATGTGTTTATACAATGCTTTAAGTCATTTCCAAGAATGATGCTGTATTCTCACAAATGTGCAGTAACTGCTTTACAAAAATGTTTACTTCTGTTTAATACCTGATTTTAAATAATAAAGGACACAGTGTTATTTAGCTTAGAGATAACATCATTTGAGAAAGGTGGCCATTAATTTCAAAGGGAAGATGTGATCAAAATAGGGAAGAAACAGGGAGGGGAGAGCATCTCCTGGTGATTTTTGAAAGAAGATGCATCCCATTCTGTGTATCTGTGGAGAAAAATGAACTGCAAATGCTGAAATTTCCTAACAGTTTTGAAGTAGAGCTAATGTGTGGCATGCCTTGGCAAGCTGTATCTTGCCAATTTTTCTTCATCCCCTCAAGCATATGCCTTGCTTGCATAACCAGTTTTTTAGCCACATGGATTCAGTGTTCTACACTGCACGGAGGCTGTGCAAATTTATTGCTGATACTAAAAGAACATTCATGTCAAGTTGTTTTGAATAGCAAATCCGATCTAAAAAGAAAAATATTGTGGATATTACTTTAAAAAATAAAGAAGTGATCTGGTGAGCAGTGTGGATATGCCACTGTGTGTGTCACCCATCTCTGCATTCATCAGCTCTGCACTCTCAGAGAGAGAGATCTTTCTGTTGTGGTGAAACTCCCTTCACGTCTCAAACCACCCCTAAGTAAATGGTCTTTAGCTTGGCCAGAATACTGAAGGCCATATGGCCCTGTAACATTTTGCTAATACTCTTCCACGTCACAGTAAAAGCCTTTTTTCCAGCAATGCTAGTATCTTGCCTGAATAAAATTAAATTTTGGTTCCTTGAAAGAAAATGTTATCAGCCTTCCTAGCAGCTGTGAGAATTGTGCTATACTGATTAGATGTGACACACAGAAGAAAAACTGCTCTAGCAAGTGGTATTTGTGATTCAGTAGGTGACACTCTTCTCTCTAAACCTGTGCTGAATCAATGCCCCAGCAGTATGTCAGGGGACAGGATACCTTTTGCTGGCCCTGTCGTTCAGATGAGATGTGAACCCAAAGTCCTGGCCATTTGTACTCATGACAGGTTCCATAGTAAACTAAAACAGAAGATAGGAGGTTGCATCAGCATCCTATTGTGATTTATTGATGAGTAAATGTAATGGAAAAATGCATCATGACAGGCAGGTACGGTTCTCTTTCTTCCTTCTTTGTGTTGCATGTTTACTCTGTGCTGTTAGACCCCATGAGAGGAGTTCCCAGCCAGAATACACCTGGCAGGAGCAAGGCATTGTGCTGCTTCTGAGCAGTGTGTTGAACAATAGGCTTTCCAGTGCACCCGGGAAGGGAACTGGGATTTTTTGTGTTGAATGAAGAGGCTGAACAGGTTACTGTGGGTTTGGACAGCAGTTGCCATTTTTATGGAGTCGAGGATGAAGATTCTCTGCTCTTATGCATCAAGAGTTCTAGGTACAGCAACTAATTTTTCCTATAATATTGCCTTTCACATAAGTTCTTGGTATCTTCATTTCTTTATCTGTAGAAAACTTGCGTAAGAATTTAATGTGAGCCAAGGTTTCTAGCATTTATATAATTGTGAAGCATTAATTAATAAAATGGCATATACAGACATAGGAACTATTCTGAAAATCCTTTTTCATGTGCTTACTTTTAAATTGACAATGGACTTTGCATGAACTTAAGAATTGTCAGACTGTTATATATGGAGTGTCATAAAACTCTGTTTCAGGTTTGGGTTTTTTTGACTGGAAAATGTTAACTATGAGAATGCTACTAGTTTTAAGATATTCAGAAATCATGTACGGAAGTACAGTTGGTAGTATTTGCAGATGGCAAAAGAGAGCTGAATTATGTATTTTGTAGGAAGCTATTAATCGTCCTTGGGAATACCATATGCAAACGGGAATGCTTCTAAAAATTAAGCAAAATGTACATATACCAATATAGTCAAGAGGGGAAGGCAAGTACGAGTTCAAAATGTGTATAATAGCAAAAGGATTCTTACAGAAGATTACATTCTCACATATTACAGCATTTGACTATCTCAAAGATTAAAGCTTATTTTGTTATATTTAATACAGAGCATATGTGACTTACAGTAAGCATAAGTCTGTAAAAGTCTCTCTAGAAATGCAGTTTAGTAGTGTCTCAAAGAATTCATCAGACTTTTACTTGAATTTCCAAGGATATGAATCTTTTTTCGCCTACAATTTGATTCCACTGGATTTTTTTCTACCAGCGAGGATGAGTGGACTCTTTATCCTGAACCCATCATTGTGGTTTTTTGAGCTAGGCATAAATCTGGCAAACAATAGAAAAGGCATTTGCTAAACTGGAATTTTTTTTCTTTTTCTTTCTTTCTTTTTATTTTAAATGTATTATTGCAGAGATGTAACTGTAATGAAAAATTGAACCTGAAAACAGTGAGCCATGATGAGTGATCTCCCCCTGAGCTCCAGTTCTGTAGTCATAGAGGTTTTTCAGATGTATTTCTTACATAACTTCTGAAAGATGTTGTAATGAAATTTTCAGACTTTGTCAAATCTGACTAGTAAGGGAGGCGTGGAAAGAGGGAATAAATGAAGGGGGAGGGGGAGGAAGAGGGAAAGAGGAGAGAGAAGGTGAATTATGCTTTCATGTGAACCAAAATGGACAGTTAAATGGCTCTACCCATGCCCAAATTGAAGTTGTTTGTATTTACTGAAATTTAAAAAGAGAAGAGAATCAGAGGATATCCTCTTTCTTCTTACACCTGCACACATACTTGCTTCCGAGTTTATTACCATGGTCACAGTACTGGTTGCTTCATAGTAAGTGACTGAATAAAAGCGTGGTTGCTCTTCCCAGATTAATTTGAAGTCCTAAATTGCTGTCTAATTCTGAACAACATGCATGCAGTGCACACCCTCTTGTCCATGAGAATTACCATGTATTTCAGATGCAGCTGAGCTTCCCATCAGTTTAGTTAAAGCAGCTTGTGCAAATTTATCTAAACCAAGCGTGTGTAGAAGCGTGTGCATGTGTGAAAATGAAAAATCTTTTCTCTGCGCAGCTAATCCTCAGTGGTAGGGGACTAAGCACGATTTCTGTTGTTTTTTCTATGAAAAATAATCAGTGGTGTTTCCCTATAGGCCATTTTCCAAATGCTGAGGAAGAAAGGAAACATCATATTCCTTTCCCTACTGTCTCTTCTCCTCCAGTATTTTGTTATTGCTGCTGTTGTTAACAAGTACAAATAACAATGTTATATTACTTGGCTGCCTTGGCTTTTTAGGAAATCTGCAAATTATGAATAATATCTGTTCTTGAGCATTAAAAAATAAACAACAACAAAAACCAACTAACACAACAAAAAAAAATCCAAACCCCAAACAAGCAAACAAAACATTCAGCTTGGTTATCTGTTAATTGCTCTGTTTTCTTCATGGCCTGAAGAAGGCCCCAAGGCTAACATACAACTTATGAGCTAACTTTCCATTTGCAATATGTGTCTTACAGGCCTGTCTCCCTGTTCTCTTTTCATTTTCTTGCCTATTTCCTGGTGCCACACAACTATAGAGTTGACTTCTTTGGAGGCTGTTGTATGGGAGATTTCCAGAAAACAGTCTGAGAAGGGACAAATAGGTTTGGGGTTTTTTCTGTGATTTTTGCAACACGGAGCCAAGGCATAGAAAGACACTGTTTTAAGTCAGCTTTTTCATGTAGGATAGATAGAACTGAAGTTTAGAACAGAGCGCTCTCCTGAGCCCTCAGCCCAGCAAACAATGTGCATTACCAGGACTGGTTCCATAGAATTCAGTCTGTAGCAGCCATAGTTAAAAGTCAAGATAAATATTAGTACTGTTTAGCCCTAAAGAATTGATTTAATTATTGTTGTACAACAACAAGGTTTTCAGGTACAGAGATTGCCAGAATATTAAAACTATTATGGAAACATTGTTCTTTGGGACTTTAGGAAGAGTACTTATGAAATTCAGAAGAGAGTTACTGCTATTACTGTTAACTAATAATATCATTTATTAGTTGCTTTGCACAACAGCTCAGACACTGTGGTTATACTATTAATTCTAAAGACAGACAGAGCCATGCAACAGCCCGTTACTCTGCACCAAAAATAAATATTTTTGTCCTCTTCTGTTTGTGATTAAGCATATAACTTTTAATATATCCTCATTTATGGGAATATATTTTCTAACAAATGCTGCTGAAAAGTGAGTATGAATGAGTTGCAATGTTCTCTTAACCTTTTCTGCCATTGTTTTCTTCCTCTCATTAATGGACTGCCTTACTAGGTGCTGTGTAACTGGTCACTTACATGCACCAGCTGGGAAGTGTATGTGAAATGAAAACTGAGATGCTGATGATTTGAAGCCAACTGGATCATTAGCAGAACCTTCCTTCCTCATTTTATTCTTGATCATTGTATGAAAGGAGAGGAGGAAAAATAAAATTTCTTCAGTCTTTATTCAGTGAAAGACTGTAACTGTGCGAGTACCATTGCAGGGAGGAGGGGGCAGAGTGTGTGTGTGCGTGTGCACGTGTATACATGCAACAGGAGAGGAAAAATGGAAAATTGAGTATCATCACATCTCGTGAAGCTGTACTCCATTCCTTTACTACATACCAAAGCATAAAAACAATACCAGGTATTAAGAGATTTAAAAACATTAATGTGTCACATCTTACACTGAAAATATCACTCATTGTAAACATAATAGCTCTTGTGAATAATGGTGAAAATTAGTTTTCCTGTCTTTATGACTGGACGCTGACTGGATTATATGATTTGGGGTCTTTCTGATTTGTTGGAAATATGCTTTTTCCTGTATTATGCAAACAAAACCTGGTTTTACACAGAGGTACATTAGGGCCATAACATACAAACTCTATAGAAAGCATGGTGTTTATTTGCTGTTTTTTGTCAAATGCAGCAGATCTAGTGCAGCCGTCCTAACTTTTCATGCTGTGGAGGTACATTCTGTGCTGGGACATGCACACTTTGCAGGCTGCAGCTCGTTACTAAAGGTGATGCTATCTCCATTGTACAGCTCTGGATCTCATTCTGCTTGTTTGTTGGTTTGAGTCTGGATGGGTTTTCACTAAGGTAACATGGACTTATATGGTTGGTACTGAGAGATGCAGCACAAGTTCTAGCTTGTGAAAAGTGAAGGTTTGCACATCATGTTAACTGAGGTCAGTTGAGGAGAACTACATATATTTGTGTGTGTGCGTATAAATACAGCTATTTGACCAATAAACTGGTATTTGCTATCATTTGTGTTCTGACCAAGCTCAGAATCTGCATTGAAATACAGGTGCAGTGAGGCTAAGGAACAAAATCCAGCCAGGCCAAATAGAGTTAATTCCTATAATTGAGACTCAGAGCCTTGTATTTGTAATGGTAGTGTCAGCTGCTTTTTGTGAAGACAAGTAAATTATGAGCACTGTAGAACAGAGATGATTTTCCACTGAAAGGTAGGTTGTGAGAACCAAAGCCAAATTTCATGTAAATCTCCCTCACCTTTGTAGTCATCATCCTTCCCTGCCTAAAATACCCTCTGAGTCGTGAAGTACTTTGAACGGTAGTTTCTGTTAAAGAAATGCATTAAGAAATTATTTTTGTATGTGTATATATAGACACACACACACATATGTTAATGCTGTGGTGGTGAGAAGACATCTGCCAGATAGCTCTGAGCTGTCATAGCTGGGTTTGAATTAACACCACTTCTCTAGTAACTCGTCGTGTGTTTTACTCCTGTTTTGGCCCACGAGTTTGGCCATACAGTCCAGTAGTTATTTTACCCCTTTGAAATAGGATTAGGTTAAACTTACTGTCTCCATATTCAGCAAGCCTCCTTAAAGACAAGCAACACAAGAAGGAACCAGAGAAGTTTTCTTTTCTTCCTACTTGATAAAAGTGTAACTGGGAAGGGGAAAGGGAAGTTAAACTTTCTTAGCTGTTTATAAAATGTCTTCTCCTGGATGAGGTCTCTCAATGCATAGGACTGATAAAGCTGTCTTTTTTTTTTCCCCAAGGTAATATTAATGGCTTCAGTTTGGGCTTTTTTCTCTGAAAAGTTATTTTGTAAAGGAATTAAATACTGGCAGTCATTCCAAAATTTTGGTCATTCTTTAAGGGGTATTTACCTTATCTTAGAAATAATGCTGAATTCAAATTTTGGGAAATATCATTAAATAGTCAAAAGTAAATTGTATTTTGCACTTAATTGACTGGTGCATGTTTAACAAAGGTATTCCCAATAAACATTCTTCCTCTGGTAAGACAAGTGCAAATTAGTCCAGTAACCTGTTCTAGGAATCATTCACTCCTCCTAAGGCAGAAGTTAAGGATAGTTGTTTTATCTCAAATGCCAAAGTGACTTAACCTTCAACCTGTGCTTTCCAGGACTGAAAGGCAGACTTTTCAGTAAGAGGCTTCCTGGATGCTCTGCCCAACAAAGAGTGTAGTCTTCACACCCCTCCCCTAGCTTCCTGGCATGTGTTTTGGGCACTGTTGGCTTCTAATAGCAACACCAAAGAGTCTGGGTGCCAGTTTTGGTTGTTTGCAATGGGCTGCTCTGGCCCAGCTCTGCAATGAAAACAAGTGACAGGTGCAGGAACTGTGCTGCACCTGGAATCCTCTGAGTCCCAGCTAACATCTGCATAGAAACGGGTCCCCTGCTCATAAAATCTGTCATTTTATAAGCGTGTGTGTGTATATATATATATAAATGAATATCAGTATTTGGGTGGTTGGCTTATAAGGGACACTTCTGAAGGAAGAATACTGAGAGCTTTAGGACTCACGTTCATGTTCTCACGTTCTGTGACCAAATGTGCATTTGCAGAAGTCCTGTCTTTGAGGTGCTATTTCAGAGACACCTGTGAAGTCAGGTCCTGCTTCTGTCTCTTCCAAAGTAAGGTATCATACTGAAAGTAATGAAAAAGAGCCAGGTTAAGCTGTGGATATCTTTGCTGCAGGATGTTGTAGATGCCAAAAAAAAAGTATGTGGGTTCAAAATAAAGATTGGACAAATTAGTGGAAGAAAACTCCATCAAATGCTATTTAGTACAAAGATGTACGACCTCTGGTTCAGCATGTCTTGAATTACAAATCAGTGAAGACTGGGAATATATCTGAAATGGATGTATATAGCCAAATAAACCACATTTTTCAGCTTGGTGGGTGGCTGAAAATCTGAGTGAACCCATATGCAAGCATAGAAAGCCAGAAAATTTTATTTCCTCAGCAGTATCTGCAGAGGAACAAAACAAACATGACCCTGTTTCAGGTTGCTCTGCCCAGTATTCTGGATTACTTGCTTGAGCTGAAAAGAAGTGGGCCTCTGTTAAGTTTGCTCAGGTTGCACTTGGTCTCCCTCTCTGCCTGGGACTCACAAATAGAGATTTTCTCAGTGCTAATTCACCCCACCCTCCAGAGATGGCTGAAGGATCCATGAAAACTCTTACCTGAAATGTCAGTATCAGCCTTACCTTCTGGATTACTCATCTGTTACAGCCAGTGCCCACCTACCCTCTTTGTTATTTTTACAGAGAAGCCAATAGCTTTCTCCATGTCTATATAATCTTGGCCGAAAGGAGAGATCCAGGGCCTTGTGGTAGACCATTGGTTAAATACTAACGAAGGACAAGGTAACTTCTAGGGCATGAGTTAAGTCTTTCCCTGAGGCCATGTTAGAACTCCATTTGAGTCTCTACAGCTTATCTCCTCATGTTCTCCTCTAAGGGCTTGAGGCTTCCTTTTGTCTTGCATGTTTTGTGATGAAGACCAAAAAAAAAAAAGCAAACTATCAGTAGAACTCCCTCAGCCTTCTGGATCCCTGACTAGAAGTTCTTAGTGCCTGGTGCTCTCAACACAGAGATTGTCAATAGTTAAATTGATGCTGTGAGGGTCACTTAACAAAATTGAAGGCATGTGATGATCCAGACATGCTCCACCATAGCTTAGGCAATGTCAGCATATTTTCACCCTCAAGGGGTTTTTTTTTCAACATATTACATAGGGTTTTTTTTTAATACATTTGCTAAGCCTTATACCCTGTTGGAGCCTGGCTGCTGCTGGTTTGGGGAGAGCAGAGCTTCAATTTCCCATGGATTCTGGAATATTCCCTTAGGTAAATGTTTTTTTGTAGGAAGTACAATTTGGAGCTTACATGGAGAGGCATTTAAAGGAGATGGAAGGTTATTTACTCCTAGCTATTCTGCCTCTAAAGTGTGTTACTCTCCTGTAATTTCACAACCATCCTGCTATTCCTCTCCTTGGAGTCCCTTAGGAAAAAATTTCTCAGGTTACGAACTGAAGGGGAGGAGCACACACCATTGATTCACAAACTAAAATTCTTGGTCTTTCTGTGCTTGCATATGGTTGCACTCACAATGAGAAAGTACACATAGACAATATTTATACAAGAACAGTTACCTATAACTGTATAAAAAAAATATTGAAGAATTTTATGCTTGAACATTTTCAGATAAAAGCCATGTTTATGAAAGGTTGTGGGGAACCTAATGAAGGATATTTCATTCTGATGGAATAAATTAGCTTTGTTACAGGTTTCCTGTTTCAGAAATTGGTCCCACTGTGCTATGGAGCATGTAGAGCTCTGTAAATCTCTTGATGCATGGTAGAAGATGAGAACTTTAGTAGGTTGTTGAAGCGCTAAGCTGAAACTTCTTTGGCTTTCCTCATATTGATTTGGGTGCCTGGCTTTTGTACTGTATTAAAACAATCCCAGTTTTCCAGTCCCTGAAGAAGACTCAGACTTCCTCCAATGATCGTGAATTCACACTTTTGCACACATCTACTATAATAGGTTTCTTTCCAGAGAAACCTTGTTAGGGAATCTGTGTAGTCTATGTAAGTAAGGATTTTCCTTGCATACGGTGGATTGGTGCAAACTAAATGGTTTCTGTTGGGGCACGTTTCCCACCTCCATGTGAACAGTGGTGATGACATCAGTTCAAATTGAGGAGAAAAAGGGAAATACCCAGGAGCAGTGTCAATTCATCTCAATGTTAAAGTGTTCAAGGTTGTATATCTACTGCTTGTCTGCTGATCCTTCATTATCAAAGAGTTTTGAGCTACTTAAACTGAATTGTAAATAACCTATTTCTGTACTGTTCTCATGTTTCTTCTTTATCCGTAACTTCATCGGATTTAGGTTTTCAGTGTTCTGCAGAGTGAAACAAGTATCTTTACTTTTTTTTTCCTTCAAGAATTGTTGTCCAGTGTGTTAGTTATTTGTTCCTCCAGTAGAAGCAGCACCATGCCTCTCAAACAGTTCTCTTCTGATACAGGTTGCATTTGGAGGACAGCATTAACTGGCTTAGTCTCCTGTTTCAATCTTACTCTTTATTAAGTTGATGATATTGGGACTGACACTCTGCTAATAACAATTTCATTTAGTGGTAAAAGGAAGGGAATAGAAGGCAGCACTCATGTAATCATGCAGGCATTTGTCTGGGTTGGCTCCTTTCACATGTTCTATATTTTCATACGTTTTAAGAGGATTGGACCAGCATGTCAAATATTTATGCATATATACCTTATTTTCCCTTTCAAGTTTTACTTCCACAGCCTGGAAAGAGATGTGAATAATTCCTATGAGGCAGCACAAGCTGTCTTAGAACTTTTAAAAAGCATTTTTCAGAGCTTTGCGATTGTATGTGTTAAATGTTGCTACTGGATCTTGGAAGATTTGGAAATAGAGATTTAGTTACCAGCAAGGGAATTTTCTTGCTTTTCTAGAGTTTTGGAAAGCTTATTTTCAAGGAATTGGGGTCACTTTCTGTTTAACAGGCACTGAAAAGGATGGCATTTGGTTTTTATTCTTTGTATCTTGTAATGACCTTGTTGACAGTTCTGGAAAATCATACATAAAAAGCATTAGTGTTTTCATTTGAAAAGGTTGTAAGCTGATATAGTCTATGTATTAGATGTTTGGGTTTCTCAAGTATAAACAGAACATTTGCTTTCTGTACATGAGCTATAGTTGCATAATTTTTTAATTGTTGTTACTGCCCACATAGTACAAAGCTTAAAAAAATATATATCTTCTTCTGCCTTATTTAAAGTCACATCTGCTGCTTACAAGTCATTCTGTCTGAACTTATACTGGTCCACATTACAGTACTGATAAAGTGCAGGTGTTCTTCTCCAAAAGACAGTGGCCATTAATTTGTGGTTTTTCCTCCCTACATCAGAGAAGCTTACGAGATTTCTTCTTTCTCTGTTTTTCAGTTCATGAAGCTTTATTTTATTTTTCCCTGATCTTTAACACTGGCCATTAGTTGAGACAGTCTTAGAGAGCCTGGAGAGGCCCACAAAGTGACACAGATCAACATTCCTGTAGGGCCCCCCCCCAGCTGTACTGAGGAAAGTACAGTAGCTGAGATTCTGCGCTGTGCCTTTAAGGGCTTGTCATCAAAGAGCAGCATTCTTTGCAAGTTAACTACCATGAGGTAATATGATGAGGATGAGATAATTTGGGTTTTTCAAACAATTTAGCAGGTCAAGGTAACCCTTCGATTCCTCTAGGGATTTCAGCTTTGTTAAATCATTTGAGAACTACACAGTTGTGGCTAGAAGCTTTCCCTTGCGCTGGTCATCCCGAACACAGTGCTCAAGTCACCCTTGCTTGCCATGTTCCCCGCCTGCAGGACTGGGACAGGATTCCTGGAAGAAACCCATAAATTGGCTCCTGCAATCTCTATGCCTAGGAGGCCTACTAACAAGGAGGAGTTCTAGTACTTCTAAAGCCACTGCAGTTGATTCTTCCCTGCGCAAACGACCTGGATCAAGCTAAAGATGCTACCTCACGATTACGGCAGGGCACTGGGTTCACCTTTTTTCTGTGAACACGTCAGAAGCTGCTGCGTGGTGGTGAGGCAGCGGCAGAAGCCTCTGGGAGCCCCTCGGGGAAGCCTGGCTGTTTCCAGGGTTCTCATGGGAGGGTAGAGAGGAAGAGATGGGGATGGAACAGGGACTGGATTTTTGTTTCTTGGATAATTTTAAGAAAACAAAACAACAACAACAAAACCCTTCAGCCTCCACATTCCAGTGTTTGTAGGGGGGCATTTTTTAGCTCTTGTATAATGGAGGGGGAGGGATGGGGGAGTAACATCCAAGTACCTACTACAGGTTCACAAACCAGAATATGTATTAAAAGAACCCAAAGTTGTTTCCTAAAGGTTTCATGTTTTGTAAAGCTTTTTTCCTTCTTTTGAGCCCAAACTCAGGATTTCTGAGCTTCTGCTTGGTAAAACTGACTCCAGTTCTGATAGAAGGCAAGAAAGATGATTATTTTTGGCATTTCTCGAGAGTCTTTTTTTTCCCCCTCTATTTCTAATACTACTCTTTAGAACCACCCCTGCGCCTTGTTCAGACTTACAGAGAAGTTCATTTCAAACTGTGGGAAAACCAGTTCCTGTACAGTTAGAAATAACAGATTCAGTGAGGTACGTATGCACATGCAGCCCTTATTTCTGCTCTGCAAAGCAGAGATAATTTTTTTTTTTTCCCTTGAATATCTTTTTTGGGAGAATGTGCATTAAGAGTGATTAATACAGCCAAATGTTTTGGGTTGGTCCTGACAATTTGTAAATGTGGGCTTTGTTTTCTGCTGGGGTGGGAATTATCTTAATTTTGTCCACAGCAATAACTAGAACCAACCTAAGTATCAGATTCAAATAGAGCTTTGAATATTTTTAATGCAATTGTAACGTAGTTTCTGTAGCACTAGACAACATTACCCAATAATTTCTCCTTTCTAGTCTCTCCATATTTAATGTTTAATAATTATGTCAGTATTTGGTTGTCACCACTTCAAGATTTTTTTTGTTTGTTTCAGAGATACAACCAGAATTTTCAAACCTAGGTCAAATTTAGATACATAATGGCCTAATTTTCAGAGATGTGAAATTAATTGAAAATGTGAGTGCTTATCATTTCTGAAAATTAGGCCAATTATTTCAGTGACTAAATATGAACATAGGTACCTAATAGTAGGCAATCAAGTTTACAAAATCTGTGACATTAGCATTTATATCTGAGAATCAATTCCTTGCTCTGCTATGGTGATCTCAAGTGCTAAACATCAGTGACATTACTTTGTTATGGTGTGTGCAAAGGAAAATGTTTGGACACTTTAAAAATAAACAGCTACGAGAGATTATAGTTCCATCTGACACTTTTAGTATCAGAACAAAAAGCACAAATGTTTATCTTCCACCTTTGCCTATTAGTCAATTGGTACTTTATTTACCTAACTTTGCAAAAGTACTTCCATGTGTGTTTTATCTGGTCCTCTTTCTTCTTCCTTTTCAGAATTGCAGGAGTCCCACCCTCTGTCCTCCTCCCTTCGTCTTTTAATTTCTAGTTATGAGGGGGGTCTGTTGAGGGCGGGTAGAAGAGGGGAGCTGAAGGGCTGTGCTCATTTTTTAGCTTGGAACATTTGGTCTCGCCAGCGCCTTGCTGGCCCCGGGTTTGCTCTGCAGCCATTTAAGTAATTTACGTGCTTTTTCACGACGCAGGTATCACAGGCCTTACGAAATGTTACGTGAAGGCGAGCCTGTCTGCAAGGGCTCTTTCGGGCGAGCTGGGCTGGGCGCAGTACCGGCGGCGGCTATTTGCTGTCGCTCCCTGCGAGGGCCCCTCGCTGCCTGCCCCGGCCCGCTGCCGCTCTCCGCCCCCGCTGGCCGGGCTGTGCGGCGTGTCCGCGCCGGGGTTAGTCACTGGTAGGCGCGGGAATGTAGTGGGTGTTGCCGGTTGCCAGGGCCGGGCCTTTGAGAAACGCGAGGCAGGGAGGAGGACGTGCCCCTGCTCGGGTGGACTCGTCCCCTGCAGGACGTTCCCGCGCTGGAACCCGGCCGTCCGTTTAAATCGTTAGGGCGGTTTAACCGCTCGCCGCTCGAGAAGCCGGCCCCCGCGGAGGGCGGTGGGGAAGGGGAAAGCGTGAAAATCCGTCCCACAGGACCTAGAAGTGCGAGGACGGAGTTCAACGGGGCCTTTTTTTTTCTTTCCATTTTCCCCAAGTCGGCAGGATTTAAGGGGGTTAACCCTTGGCAGTTGAGAGCTCTCGCGCAACAGCCGCGCGCCCGCGAAAGGTGACCAGAGAACGCACCCCAGCACGCGGCGGGGAGAGGGATTGCGACACCGCACGCCGCCCTGGGAACGAGCCCCAGCAGCTTCCCGGCAGGCCCCGCGCCGCGGCCCTCCCCGCCCCTCCCCCGCCGGCTCCGCTGCGGCGCGGCCTCTCCGCTCCCCCTCCCCCGCACGTAGGCGCTTGGGGGGGGGGAAGCCCTTCCAGCCTGACTAGAAAATCAGCCTTATTTCCTCAGAAACCGCAGCTGCTGCGAGCAGAAAACACGTCAGGCTGGCCCTCCAACACGCACAGATGTGCCTTTGTAAATCCACATAAATGCTGAGGAGGATTGCGTGCTGAGGGAAAACACCCTCCCCTCGGAGGACGGGGCCGAGGCAGCTAGCAGGCGGCTTCTCCTTGCCGACGGCCGCCCTTCCTCCCTCCCGCCAGCCGCTCCCTCCCTGGCTTTTAGTGGCCCTTGTTTAATTCCTCAGAGTAGCTTAAAGAGCAGCGAAACCTGAAGGCGCCCTAAATATGGAAAGTTGGAAACTCGTGGAGAGGAGCCTGCGCCTTAGAGGCCAGCCCTCGCCCCGGCCTGCAGGGCTGTGCACAGTTGGGAGGCCGGGGGTCTGCTGGGCCTTCCGGACTTTTATTTTTATATTTTTTTAATACTTTTTTTTCTTTTTCAGGACATTAAAGAGAGAGGCACCAAAGACACTGTTTTGTTTTGTTTTCTGAGAGGACTTTATCTGATTTGGCAGAGGGGGTGGATTAGATGATCTCTAGAGATCCTTTCCAACCCCTACCGTTCTGTGATTCTGTGACTTGAGAGGGGTAGAAACACAGAAGGGGGAGTTCCTGCTGACCTCAGAGAAGGCTTAAAATAAAAGGTTGCATTAAAATGTAGTGTAGGGCCAGGAGCGTTGTTTATCATGTCCTCGCCGGCTCTAACTCCACCCTCAACTGCTTTTTCTCTCTTTTCCATCTCCCTCTTTTCTCCCGTCCTCTTTCCCCACACTCGCGCGCTCTCTCTCTTTTTAATATAACTTTCAGGCTGGGTGAGTTGCAACTCGTTCTGCGTAATTAAAATAAGTGGATGATGGTTGAAAAGGGATGGAAAATAAGGCCGGGGGGGTGAGGAGGAGGCGGGAGGAAGCGGAGAGAGCTGAGCACTGCTGCTGAAGCAGACAAAAACAGGTCTGGGCGCGCGGCGTCGGGGGAGGGGCGCGCGGGCCGCCATTGGAGCGGGGCGCGGGCGCGGGGCGGCCGTTACTGCGCCGGCACGCCGCAGCCGTTTGTTCCCCTGCTGCGGGCTCCGCGCCCCGGTCGCCGGGACAGCCTGCTCGGGGCCTTCCCGAGGGTGATTTTTTAATTTAGTTGTTATTATTTTTTCTTTTCGGCCATGCACAGATGAGGTTCGCAAAGTCCCTTCCCCCCTCCGTGTTGTTTACTTCCTTCTTTTAACAATGGCTTTACAGAATTGTTTTACATTATTTTGGTACTTCCTGCAAATCTGCCTGCCATAGCTTGCTCGGGAAACTATTCCTTCCCTTTCACAAAATCCGGTGTATCACGGACAAGTACGAGTTATATACGGAAAGACTTAACCTACTTCAGTGCTTATTTTTATTTGACAGTTTAGTTATGAGCTGGCCCAACTGACTTTTTTTTCAATCCACTTTTCTAGGGTATGGTTTTAAGGGCAGAGCTGTAGTTGTCCCTAGAGCTGCAGCAGGCTGTCATCTGTGATCTGCAACTTGGGTTGCTTTCCACTCAGCATACAATTCTGTTTATGTTAATAAAAGGCAGCTGAGTATGTGAGCATGTAACTATTTGGGTTATCTCCAAGGCACGGGACCGGCTTATTGCAGGGAGCGGGGTGAGCGAAGAAGAGAATGTACCTGTGCAGGCATACGCGCGTACCTTTGTTGCTTTGGTGGGGAGAGACTCTGAACCAGGTTATTAATTAACGTAACAACATTTGAAAAGACAAAAGTGGCACGTGCAAAACTTCAGATGCATCTAATTAGACTTGAAGCTGGGGCCAATGTTTTTAAAGCTTGTTTATTTTTATGGTAAGTAAAAATGAGGGATTTTACCACTTTGACAGGATGATTTGGTCAATGTTCAAGCAGTTCTTGATTTCAGGAAGCCATTGCTCGCTAGTACGGAAAGAAGCTTTAAAATTGAGCTGTACCAAGTAGACCTTTTTTTTTTTTCTTTCAGAAAAGAAAAACGCAAACTAAAAAAAAAAAACCGCACCCAAAAGCAGGACTCTCCTCGTGTTTCCCCATGTGCTGTATTCTCCCCCCTCCCTTCCCCCTTAATGAGTAGGAGGGACAGAAGTGACAGGGCAGGTACCGATTAGTTGCTGTCAGTCTGCACAGATTAACACCTATTTTTAGGTTTTTGAACCTCTTGAGTAATACTAGTTAAATTGGCACAGGTTAATAAGTTGGGGTCCACAGAGCCTCTTAACTGTTCACTGTGAAATTTGAATTAAAGAGACAGTCTCACTTTGTCAAAACGATGAAAAAAGGTTTATATACCAAACATTTACTGCATGTCCGTGTTTGTGTGTCTGCACACTAAACATACATGGGTCTGGAAAACAAAACCTGAAATTAATTACTTTGGATGTGTTAAACACATGCAGTTAGGGGATATTTGCAGAATAAATCTGGATTGAAATAGGTTCTGAGAGGAAACACCTTCTTTCTTCTCATCTAATATAAAGTGGCATTTAAAAATAAAACTTAATCTTTGTTTTTTATACGTTTTTTCCCTGTCCTCCCCCCATTATATCATTACACTGTTACACTGACACCCACTGGTAAAAGTTGATCTGAGATCGTGATTGTAAATTCAGGCTCTTGATGAAGGGGGACAGTTATTAATCAGGAATAAAAAATAAAATGAGGGCCAAAGAATAGCTTCTCCCCCTTCCACCCCATAAAACAAAAAGGCATTACGGTCTTCATTTGTTTTTATTTTGTTTTTTTTGAAGAGTAAGCATAGCAATGCTCCAAAAGTAAAAAGGAAGGCCTTCATGATTTTCTCTAAAGATGTAACAACGTAGAAATAACTGCATTAGAAGCAGTTTATTTCTAGATGTTTGTATGTTTGGGGACAGACAACAGGCTGGTACAGAGAACAGGAGAAAGTAATTAGTATGTCAGTGGCTGCTGTGTTTAATGCTGTTTCCCAGGTACAACAACTTGAAGAAAACCAGAAATAATGGTCATGCTGGAATTATATTTGTGTGGGCATTGACCTGATTGTATCAAAGTGGAGATGAATGCCAGCGCTGTGCAAGTCTTATTTAGCCTGTTTACCATTTAATTCAAAGTTGTCAGTGGTCTTGAAAACCACTTGTGTTGTAGAAACAAGGCTTATTTTATTGAAACCTATCAAGGCACCAAAATCTGGTTGTGAGAGTACAGTTCCATAGCCCTGCCTAGCACAAGAACAATGCCATGCAATTACAGTGTTTCAGGCTCTGAAATAGGCTTTCTTCCAAAATGCCCTCCCCTTATATTATTAGATGTGTTCCTATTAATGAAATGATTGGTTGAAAATCTTCCTTTGTTTACGTTGTTTGGGCAGCAGTAGCTTGGATTTCCCCTTTCTGAACTAAAATTGTTATCCAGTGGAGATGCATGGGGCAGCTGTTTGTAAACCTGGAGCAAGGCTTAACAAATGAGCTGCAGCAAAACCTGTCCATGGCTGCCTTCCTTAGAAATACACTGTTAAATTCTTTGTGTTGTGGAAGAAGGGGAACCTGAGCAGAAATAAACACAGAAACAAAATGGACTCCACAAAACATAAAAGTGTTGAAAAGACCTGCCAGGGCTGCACAGTTCAAAAAATAAAATTCTAACCTTTCACCTTTGAGAAGGTAGTTCCAGCCTTTCTTTACATTCAGGGTAAAATGAGTTCCAGTGTTGCCAGCTTACTGGTATAATTGATGTGGATACTGTAATTAGAAAACAGGGTGAGAGCTGGGGTTTAGTTCTTCATGAAAAGTTACAAGAAAAATCTTTACTCAGGTACTTGCTGTATCCTCTTTCGGCGAACCCATGCAATATGTATGTGCGTAAAGAAGAAATCTTTACAAAAACGGTCATCGAAGTTGAGGATTTATACAATGTTCTTGTGCCTGAACATGCCCTGCTGCACTGAACCTTACCTTATATGCACACCGTGCTACAGAAATGCTATGTTTAGAAAACGGCACAAGGCTATTAGCAATTGATTTGTTTTGCTGTTTTACTTTGAATAATAATAAAAGCGTGAATAGGGGGCTTACTTTGAAATTGAGACGGGCTGGAAAAAAATGCTGGTTTGTATCCTGTAATTATCCAGAAGCACCCTTGTAGACCCAGAATAAAGCTCGCAGAACAGGCAGAAAGCACAATGAAGAATTGGAGTTTGTGAGGAGGTGGCCTCTCAATAGCCTACCACATCCTTTCTCCTCTCCCAGTGTCCTCCTTGTTCTGTTTGCATGAAGAAACTGCAACAAGCAAGAAAAAAAGGAGGGGGTGGGAAGAACATTTATAGTTCATATTGCAGTATTCAAATAAAACACTAAAAATGTTATAAACAGCTTTATAGTCATTGTTTATGGACTCTAGAATTTTTAATATTCCAACATGTAATTGAATTTTGAAGCCAGGATTCTGCAATTAATCAGGTTTTTATAAGTGAGCTGCTATTTGCTAGAAGTAACTTTGAGAATTTGGGCTTAAATTTATTTATTTTTCCGTTTGGTTTATGGGTATAGCACAAAAGTGAAATGCTGAAGCAAAAAAGTCTGCAAAATCATACATTGTGCACTTGCTTGAGTGAGAAAAAGTCCCAATTTGTGTAAGTAGTTCAAGTGTCTGAGAAACCTAATTGTTTGATTCATGTGTCCATATCTGAGCTTTGTGCATGTGAATCGTGGAACGTGTGGATCTTGAGGACACGTTTTCAGGGCTTGTGTTCACTGTCCTGTATTACAAGGGGTAGAGAACTCAAGTAAACTGGAAAAAAACACAAACAATTTGTCAGTTTATCTAGGATTTTATTATTATGTGCCTTACTTAGGACCGAAAGGACTCCCAGGAATGTTTGTGTTTTTGCCTGCCCCACATCAAAATGTTGTGTGTAAAGCCAGACTGCATTTGAAAGCCCATTTTTCCTGCAGTTCTGATGTAGTGTGTTACTCTTGTGAGCTGGAAGAGTGTGGAGGAGTTATGACGCTGACTGGAGCACTTGTTCTTTCCCAGTAAACTCTTAAATCCTGTTACCAGAAGGGTCAAAAACTGGCCAGCTGTGACATCTGAATAAATTTTAAAGCAGTTAATCCAGTCAGAGTGTTTATCAATCTTTGTACCTCGTGGGAAGACGATGGGGACTCAGCATAAAATAATTCAAGAGAAAAGCTCAGGTCATTGGCAAAAATCATTTTGTTTAGCAGGGTCTTGCTCCACAGATTTAGCTTTTCAAGTTACGGTATGAAGCACAGAATATTACCTAGGGGAGTCCTCCTGCGTGGTTATTTGGCAGTTGTGTTGATACTTCGTTGTGCAAAGTTGTCGTCCCTTCCAAACCTGTACTCTGGATCTGACGATGCCCAGATGACGTGCGAGTGAATTCCCAGATGTCGTCTGTATATGGCGTGGTACTGACACAGGAGAAGGGGATGTCAGGAAGAGCTTTCTATCTCATTGGTAAGGTAGGACTGGGTTTTGAGGGCCTGTTACATCCCTGCTGGCCCTTGCCTCGGCCATTTCCCCACATAATCTACAGTTATGTGGGCCACCCTGGTTCCACTGTTGATCCTGTCACACTCCTGTGGCAACAACATTAATTTATCTGTGTATGCAATATCAGATATGCATTTAGTATGTTTAAATTATCTTCAGAGAAATATGTTTCAGTCTTTTTTTGTAGACTTGCCTTGTTTTTAATTGTTGCATATCTTCTTTCTGATCTGTTCTAATTTCGCCTTTTGAAGATGAAAAGGGTTATTTTTGTGTTAACCAGTTTTCTCAAAATCATTCTTTAGAACATCCTGATTCACCAGCCCTATAAGGGAAGGTGGAGAGGAGGAGCGTAGGTATAACAAAGAATCCATTTGTTCTCCTGGCTCAGAACTAGGAAGCAAGTAGAACCATATACAATCTAGAAAAAAGTGAATGACGACATAAGCTGTATGTAGGGTGGATCTTCTGGTGATAAACTTTGCCTTGGTGTGACTTTTTTGCTTACTGGTGTTTCATTTTCAAAAAGTGCCGCTTTTTCAGATAAAGCAAAAGGAAAAATGAAACAGTTTTTTTAGGGCAGGAGTTGAAAGTACTGTGAAGATTGTGCTAAATTACAAAAAAGTGCTTCTTTTTCTGTTATTTTTGAGATTCAGCTAGGTTTGTAAGTTACCCATTCAATTAAAAGTAGGAATAAAGAATGCAATTTACAGTTGGAACTCGTTGTGAGACACAGTAGAGGTTTTGAAGTTAAAACCATGTTTCCGAAACAGAGTGCTCCCCACATTGTGTGCCTCCTTGCCTAAAAAAAATAAATAAATCTTTTTAACCCACATAACTGAAATAATGTTGTCTAAGGCGCAGGAAGCTTTTTTCTCCTGAGCACAATAGGAATATGTTGAATCATTTGAAAACAGTTTCTGTTTTTCAAACACCTTTTCTTTTTCAGCATAGATAATTAACGCCTTCTTCACAGTGCTTGGTGCCCTTGATACATCTGTTACCTTTGACAGATCCTTTCTGTTTGCCACCTCTTCCTAATGTGCTTCCAATATTTTCAGCACAAAATAGCTGAATCTTTGATGTTGGTTGTATACGGGCTCAATTAAATAAGAAAGCTGCTGACAGAATGGTGTAGAGTTGAAACTTGAAGCTGTTTCTGTAAAGATTTTGTCCTTGGTCACTTATCTTCAATTTTTGCTACAAATTGGCTTCTTTTAGGCAAGGTTGTTAAGACGTACAGTTTTAGCTAGGACTCTACTTGTTTTCACTTTTACAGGTGATCTGTGCAGTAATTATCTAAAGAGTTAGGAAAAAAGAGCAGGGCATTACTCTGCAGTTGTGGCCTTAAACAGCAAAAACTAGTGAGGGTGGCTTTAAAACATGCCTTTCCAGAACTTTCTGGAATATTTAAAGGCTTTACGGCACTGTGACTGTTCAGTATCCTAGTTGCTGGTGGATAGCATCTTGTATTTACACTAAGCGACCTGACTTTGAAAAGGGCTATGGAAGGTGTTCATGCGGCAACGACGTTTTAACCCTTTTTGATGTTTTCTGTAGCAGGGTCCCCTCTACAGCCCAGCAGTGTGATAGCCCATAAAGGCAGCTGTTGTAGAGACCCTTTGCAGTGGACTTTGATAGACAAAGTTTTGTGGTTCCCAGTTTTGGAAGTGGGGAATTAAAATGAAATCATGGTGTTGGAACGAGGGATTAAGAAATAAAAATGGATTAGAAAAGGTGCAGACATAATACCTAAATAAAAGGCTTACTGGTAGTAGTAATTGTTGCTGCTTATGTCACAGTTTTTCAGGATTTCCCATATGTTTTAGAATGTGTGAGGCTGAAAGGCTGGAATCTTGTTTTTATAATATCTACCACTCATCGCTTAAGGGAAATTAAATAGCGACTGCTCTGAGATTTCAGTCTAAGTAAACCAATCATTTTGATCTCTACATTGTCAAGCAAATAAATAACAAAAGCTAATTTTCAGTGCAGTTACTCTGTTTCATGCAGCATTCTGATGTGAAAGAACTAATTGCATGTTACACATCTTTGCATATATATATGAAAAAGAGTATGACAGGGAAAAAAAAGTAGTTTGAACTGAGAGTATATGTTTACGGAGTGAATACATGTGCATGTCTGTGTATATATATCTTATTTATTTGATCTCCTAATGACAAGAGCAGACGAACATGCTACTGTCAGAAATTTGCTGCTGATCAGCTGTTTGTATGGTACCTACGGAGGAGCAAGTTATTACAGATTTGTAAGGGATAGAAGTGTGCTCACAGGTAGGTCTCACAGGTTCCCCTGCAGCGAGCCCGTTGCAGGAGCAGCACAATTTACACAATCACAAATGTCAGTTTATCTGGGATTTGTACTGGTGGTTTCCCAGTGCAGAACTAAATATGTTTGTACCTTTCTATCTTTTTGAGGTTATGGGAATGGCCCGGCCCCATTGCCCCATAGCACACAACTTTTTTTTCTCCTGAGCTGCTTCTAATATATGTAATTCTGTTGTAAGTATTATATCTTACAAGGCTGATGGTTGCTGCTTTTAGTTAGCTAATATCTAGACTCTAATTTTGTTACTTCTTAGGGATTGGCCTTGTTCCCAGGATTTTGAAAAATATTTGCAGTGGGAGACTAAACCAGCAGGTTAGTCAATAACACGTCCAAGAATGTGTGTTGAGCACAATGTTGAAGATGTGAATTATTTTTTTTCTGTTATTGTTTTAAATCAGCTTCACCCAAAACATTAGTATTTAAGAAAAAGTTTTAAAATGTGAGCAGGACAGATCTGCTCCACTAAACAGCTTTTAAGAACATAAGGCATCATTGTGTTTTATCTTGAACACTGGCTGACCAAGTACAGAGCTGCTTCAGTGAGCTGCGTCCTTGAGCCACTCTGTTGTCTGTACATGCTAATAAGGAGAATGAGGAGAATTAATAAGCAATTGGAGCTGCAGCATAGTTTCTTGAAACATCTTTTCAAACCTTTTTAACACAAGTAGCACACAGTTATTCTATCATTTAAAAAGAGATAATTTTGTTACTGAATTTGTATTTCTGGAGCTAAAAGTTGTGGCTTCAAAAATTGCAACACAGATCTTCATTATTGCTAGACCTGGTGAGCTGTGAGGTAAATGACTGATACCACAAAGAACAAGCAAAATAAATTAAAGAGAAAGTCAAAGAAAAAGTAGATGCCAGATTTAATGAATAACTGCCCTGAAGTGGGTCACATTGTATCCAGTTTTTCAAACTGTGAGAAGATGGCATTTACCTAGCCGGAAGGCCTTGAGTAAGTACTCTCAGTGGACTCTGTATAGAAAGTGAAGAAATCTCATCTGATCTATCCTTAATTTATGAGATTTATACTGTGCGACTGTCATGCCTTTATTTCAGGCATAGATTCAGGGTCACAACAAAGGTGTGTCTTCAGTGTATTTGTTCAAGGATCTCCCAGGGAACATGCTCAGTTCTCACTTTCTGCAGATCTGAAACCTAGCCTGAAGTACCTGCACGATTGCCATTAAAAATAAACAAAACTGGTGGCAGGTAGCAGAGAAAAAGGGAAGGAAGGATTGTTGCAGTTACCAAAGTTTATTCCTACACTTCTGCAGACATTGAAAGCTGTGTACGCCCTCAGTAAGTGTCCTTGAAGAATTGCCAGAAACTAGTGTGGGTCATGTAGGTTTGTCTCTGCTCCAATGAGAAGAAGGACAACTATCTTCTACAATTATCATAGAATCATAGAATGTTTTAGACTGGAAGGGACCTCTAGAGGTCATCTTGTCCAACCTCCCTACACAAGCAGGGACATCTCTACCTAGGTCAGGCCTCTCAGAGCCCCATCAAGCCTGACCTTGAATGACTCCAGGGATGNATTGCTGAATCTTAAATTATTTTACAAGGAAGGCAAAGGAATGAGATATTACAGCTAGTTAGGCTGGATTTCATAAAGACATTAATGACTACAGCCATCTTCATCTTTGGAATAAACTTTCTAAGGACTTTGAAAAATGAAAACTGGATTGACTTCTTGTCACCTTTGTTTAAAAAAGATGAGTGGTGTGTGGGCGGCCAGGCTAACAAGAAAACCTTAGAAGCTGAGAATCTGCACTAGAAAAGGATTATGGGGGTCTCTCTATATGAAGCACTACAGCATCCTCCATGTTTCATGCTATCCAGGCTATTTCCTATAGACAGCGAGACTGGTGTGTGGAAATAGTAGTTGGTGTTATGTTTGCATTGCTCTGTGCCCAGACTAACAAGTCCCATTTGTAAGTTGTTGAGACTACAGAGCTTCTCCGACCCGCCTCAGTGTAAGTCAGAGGGCAAACGTGGGTACAAGAGCAAGCAGTTTTATTATGAACTGGGCAGTGTGATGTGGTTTGTCTTATCATGACTGAGCAAGAAGTGCACCCCAACAGCAAGGAGGTGATTTGAGAGTAATTCAGGAGAGAGCACCTGCATTTCCTCATTCTTTTTGGGTTTTGCTATCATGGGAAAGAGCATCCTTTCTGATCTGATTGATCTTTACTGAACAGGGAAAACAAAAGTATTCCAAAATGCAAGTATTAACATATACATTTATTTTCTTTTGAACATATTTTTTAAATGCCAGAGGCATGCTTTTTTAGTAAGCAGACAGTTGGCAAAAACCCTCTAGGTATCAGAGAAGCTCTGTGCTATAATTTTCCTAGAATAATAATGTCAAACAAATGACAATAGAAAGCCTATAAAATTTGCAGCCAGCTGGGCAAATTCTTGTGTGTGACCCATGGAAACCGTAAGTGCTCGTGCAGAATATTTTGTCTTTATCAGAGCTACTCCAGTCTACTGCATTCTTTGCCAGAGTAGCTGTAACCCCCTCACCTGCCAGCTGCAAATAGCAGCCCCATTAGACAAACTCTGAGGCGCTCCAACCCAAGTCTGAGAGCAGTGTTAAGTGTGTGTTGTATTGGGAGTTCTACCTGGGTAGTTAAATGTAGATCGATGATCCTTTTCAGCATTACTGTTAGCAGGATGTTGTATGGGAATCACCGTGCATCAGGAGTTATTAGTGCTCGTTTTCAGATTCTCCCCCCAAAAGATGGAAAGGGGTTCTGTGACCCATGTCTTTTGCAGGTTAGTTATTTTGCTTGCTACCTCGTATTCTGTGGTTTGGCTAACAGTCTGGGTATTAAGCATAGCTGCAATTTCTCCTGTTGATGGTATTCCACTTCCCATGGCTCTTGCTCAGCTCCAGCTCAAACAAAGTCTTAATGAGGCTAGGAGGAGCTGAACTGAGCTGAGGAACAAATCAGTGCTGAGATGGCTTTGGAGGAGACCAGATTATAATAATTTGTGGTGTCATCTGATCACTAGGTTGTACAACTCTGTTCCAGAAAGGTATTGATGAGCATTGATCCTCAAGGTTTTGATCTATGTTTCAACTCCTCTTTAGCAAGAAGGTAAAAGTGACTCTGTACGTGCTTCATTGCAAGTCTCTAGGTTGCGAAGCAGTATTGTCGAGTTGGAGCTGTACGATCCTTTATTGAAAAGCAAAACAAAAGTACTGAATAGCTCTCATTATTTCTGACAAAAAGAGACTCAGGGCTACTCCCCATCTTGTTTCAGGGTATTCCACATGTTACTCATCAGGGATCCTCCTGGCTGACGTGATTATGTTGATGAATTCTTCCATCTTGTAAAATAAAAACCTATTAAATGCTAGTCTATTCTACTATTAAATTATAGAATACTACATAAGCAGTAGTGGTCTTGGAGACCATGTAGGTGGTGTAGGGAGGTGGGAAGTTCATCTTGTCACACGCTGGGGAGGACCTGCAGGGTTTCTTGGCACCATCCTGGCCAGCCCTGGGGTGCTGTGTTCAGACCAGTTCCTGGTCCCTGGAGTGCCTCAGCCAGGGGCAGCGGCAGGGAGCAGGCCCTATGAGGGGTGAATTGCCCAGGCAGGATACTCCTGCTTAAACCACTAATAGCATCTCATGTAATTGATCCGCAGTGTATGATTAATACACTCTCTCAAATACTACCCCATCATTTACCCCTTACCACTTACAATAGCTTTCTATCCCAGAATTGCAGGATACCATAATGTGGTTTGGGTTTGCTTATTAGAAGCTAAAAGGCTGTTTCATTCTTTAGGTAAACTGGAAAAACACCGATGAGCAGTGATTAAAAGTTGCTTTTACACAGAAATAAAACACAGGGCAAAGAGGCCTATTCAGCTAGAGCAGTGCCCTGGGACAAGTGGAAGGTGGACTGGACAAAGATTCAGAGCAGTGCCTGGGGGAAGGCTGTTGTGTCTGATACAGAGACATGAAATGACAGTGCTTCATTTAAGAACCATGCCCGCTTTTTTTAATGGTGCCATGAGTTTTTCACTGTAAAGGAAAAACACCCCCCCTGCCCAAGATTATGTATTTACATATGTACGCTCAGAAAAGACAACTAAAATCGGAAATGTTTAACTCCCACAAGTAAATATATAATGAGAAGTTCTTAAGTACTGTCTGATTATCTTGAAGCAATAATGAATCTCTTGTTCATTTTTTTGTTTATTGGAATGGAAGTGATATATTTTGAAGATGATTAAGAGAAAGATGGTGCTTGCCTGATTCCTACGGAAATTTCTCTTCTGCTTGGGTGGTGTGGGTGATGATTGAAGTACACTCTCATTCCCACTAGAGGAGGGTCCTCCCAGCCTAGGTTGTAATGCATTTTGGCTTTTTTTCATTTTAAACTCAGCGTGAGGAAAAACTCATGTTGTCCCACATCTTGTTTCAGTACTTTATATTGTGTATCTTATGGTGTCAGCAGTTACTTGGCTCTTACTGATCTTAACTGCCTTTTATACAAAGATGAAACCAAAATGAAAACACACTAGTACACTGGTAAACACAGTAGTAACAAAGAATACAGAGGATGTTTTATTGCATCATCTGCAAGGTGAGGGCAAGTGTTTATCACAGAAGTGATGTGATCACTCATAGGATAACAAAAGTGGCATTATCAGACCGTTTAATAACATTTTTTGATTAGAATTATTATCTACACCAATACGTGTACTCCAAACCATTTTATTGTCTCTGTAGGCCTTACATTTCTGAGCATTAAAAAAAATATATTTCTATACATAAAAGACTAAGTATGGTACATGAGCTTAAACTTTTGTTTGCTCTTTGATGTCACAGTTTGTTCCTCTTCTCAGTTGAACATAAGGAGTATTGAGTTTTGTAAATGTGCTGGTCATTGTGCCATGTTAATTCACGTGTTTTGAAACTATGGCAATCGAGAGCGTTCTCTTGGCCCCGAACAAGCGGGAGCTTAATTAGCACAACCCATTTGTTGACAGTACCACTGTGCTCTATAGCAAAGGTCCCCGCATGGTAAGGTGGCCCCTCTGCAGATGAGGCAGAGTGGGAAGCCCAAACAAAGGACGCTCTGCCCGATCTGTGCTGGGTCAGTGCAGGAGTTTGGTGCCATCGTCCGTGGTGTGCTCCTGCAGCTGGGAGTGTTGTGGGAGTGTAGAGCAGAGGGCAGGCAGCTCTGGACAGGCTCGGTGGGGCCATTAGCCCAGCTGGGACTGCTTGAGAAGGAGAGGAGGAGGAAGGGACAGCAGGGTAAGAAAGGCAGGGTGGACTGGGGCTGTCAGGGATTCAGCAGCCCTGCTTGATTCAAGGGGCATGAGGAGGGACCTAGTGGCAGAGAAGGCTCCAGTTTTCCTAATGAATGTCCACAACAGAAATGCAGCAGAGTAATAAGCATTAATGGGCCTGGAGGTAGCATCTAGGGTTATGTGACTGGCATAATACTGGTTAGAGAAAACTGAATCGGTTTTGAACAAGATTGTTCAAGTTTTGGGGTCTATCTAGTTACAGTAGTTGGATGTCGTACTAAAACAATAATCTTAGTGAAAGTGAGCATTCACAATTTAGATGGGTACCAAATTAACCCTAACTGGACTACTTTTGATATTAGAATGACTTTTTTAAGAAGCCACTTGAGCACCTGAGTAGGGCACCATATTGTGACAGGCAGTCATACTGTTATTTCCAATCCAGTGGCTGATTATTCTCTTTTTGGCCCTGGGCAAGTCACTTAACCCTCTTGTCTGTTTCTTCATCTGTAAAATATATTATGGATATTTATCAGTCTCACCAGGACTGATTGTTTAATATTTATAAAGTGCCTAAAGGATTAGAAGCTTAATATAAGTAGCTAATACATATCATTTTAGATTGATTTTATTTACTTTTTTTTTTTTTTTCTACCTCCTATTGAATGAGATGCTATTTTGTAGCCTCTTACAGCCATTCCTGATCAGCTGGACCTGATCAGGTCACAACTGGGGAACTTAGATTCATTTTCTTCTTTCGTTCCTAGTTCCTGTAAATGCTTTATCTCTTTCCCTCTTTTTTCCCTTCCTCTTTTTAATTTAGAGATGAAGAGATACCATATGTTGCTAGATCATGACATAAATATATTTAAGTGCTGCCATCATTGTTAGTTTATCAGCCTTTCCATTATAAACCTCTTGTTCAGGGATTTATAACTCTGGCGTTATAATGTACTTCAGACTGAAACTTGACATTCATTTTTTCCATCTTGATTTGCTTTAAATTCTTCACTCTTCTTAAGTTAAACTGGAGATTAGATACATTAGTTATAGTTATACTAGTTGTATAAATTATAATGCAGCAGTAGGCATTTTAAATAGGATGTAAATCAGAGAAATCAAGACTTTCCTAGTTGTTAAACTGTGAGTCTGCCGGTAGAAATCTGGGATTCTTTTCCTGAGTGTGTCCCTGGCTTGGCACATGCCTACTAAGAAATTATTTAACCTCTTTTTCTTCACTCTTCTGTCTATATATTGGGATAATGACATTTCCTACTTCACTGGTGTATTGGGAAGCTTAATTAATTAGAATTCATAAAAGCACCGAGATTTTCAGATGAAAGGTGCTGATGTGTGAAGTATTTTTAAGGAGTCTAATGAAAAGTCAGTGTGCCTGCTTTTCTGTGTCTGTTGCCTGTTGTGAGCTGTGTGGTATGAGGCAGCCAGCAAGGAGTTTGATTTGGAACACCACTAGATGACCTAGCAGCTTGCCATCCTCAAGCTTTCAAGCATTCAGTCTATCTTGCAGCCAGCTAGTCTTGGCCTTTGTCTGGGGAGTTTGTGTTCCCCAAATTCTATGATTTTCAAAGAATGTGCTTTTTTTGCTTTGCTCAGGACAGGAACCAGCGAGCGAGTCCTCTGCTGCAGTTTCCCGTGAGTGCTGTTAGAGCACTTGATGTTGGAGTACCCAGCCTGGCTAGAAGGTGGTGGGAGGGGAAGAGTTCAGATATTTCCAGCCTTTTTGTACAAGATGTTGTGGCAGATGATTCTGGTTGTGCTTAAGCAGCTTTTTCATGTAGCCAAAACTCCATATGGAAGACAGTGTTCCAGCTGTAGTACAGTACATTTTGGGACGCTGACAGATACTTTCTGCATTGTTTAGATTGGGAAACCTTGTTTGTGTTGTGAAGGATGCTTTCTGAGTTTCCTCTCCTGAGGAAATCTGTTGTCAGCTGTTAGTTCAGCACGTCCTGTCGTCTGTAGGATTCCTAGGATTGACCCAGACTGGCGACATCATCTACAGATCTCTTCTTTGTCTGGATTTTGGTGCTGTGCACAGGAGAGAGATATTCTTGGTGGTAGCTAAATTTGAAATGATCTTTCTCCTTATAATTTCAGGTCGAAGTCTTGGCCTCCGAGGATGCTACATTTGGACACAAGGTGTGTAGTTTGATGCCGTTTTGTTACATAGGTCCCATCAATTTAAATTGTTTGATGTGATGTTGCAGAAGACGACAATTTTCAACCTGAGAATTGAGGATCCTGCGACTTACATCCATCAATTTAGAAACTTTCCCTTATGTGTGGTAATCTGAGAATGACACACAGGTTGTCTTAATCCTGTTATTTGGTATAAAACCTGTGAGGAGATTTTACTTCTGGAAGCCTGTGTGAAAGCATGGAACGTCAGCTTTGTAGTAACTTTTAAGATTGGACTTGCTCAAATGCTGGATTTACTCGTTCCATACATTTGCAGCTCAGAAATTGTAGTTGTTACCTGCTTTGCAGTCTGCTGAGTAGGCTGCTTTGTTCATGGTCCTTTTCCTCAGTGCATCTCAAATAGAAAGTAGTACATTGAACGGCTGCATCACCCTGTGTTCAATTGTAGATCAGTGTATGGCACGCAGTATGCATCTAGGAGAGACTGCTTCAGACCTGCTCTGCTAAATGGATGGGTTGTATCCTAGTTATTGCTCAAGTTTCTTTGGTCAGTGAGCATTATGGTGACTACCACGGTTTTAATTGAGCACTAATAGATAATTTTAAGCAGGGCACATTGTGTGTGGGTTATGTCTAGTTAGCTAGGAAGAGAGTGGATGGGAAGGGGAAGAAGGAGTTTGTATGAACAGTAGGCTAAATCATGGCAATGAAGAGTTTCCTGCTGCTGAAGACCCACGTGCTGTGATACTACTGCAGGTGAGAAAATAGTAGTGCTATTACTATCAAGGTTAAAAAAAACCCAAAACCCAAAACAAAAAAGAAAAATGAAGTGAGTTCTCTAGGTTTATACAGAATACAATAAACAAAATTACCCAACAGGAAAAAGAAAACCAACTTTAAAAGCATCTAAATATTAATGATGCCAAAATTTACATTGTGTCTGTATTGTACATTTTGATGTTGATATGTGATAAAGTGATTTAAATAAATTATTAAAAACCAAACAGAGCTACTTCAGTATTATTTGAAGTATTTAACTTATGGTAGTCTGCAGTATTTTCTGTTTTTTATTTAATATTCAGCATGCATACAGAATATTCATTGAATATTTAATAAACCTGGAGGGTCAGCTCTTGTGAACTCATCTCCATAATCCCTCAGACTAAGTGGGTAAACAGAAATATTACTGAAGATTATTGTAGCCAATCGCTGTCACAACTAAAACACCATTGAGGAGGCTATGTATTTTTTTCATGGCTAGACTTGCAAGGTGTTTTTCAGTCTTGGAGTCATCTTAACGGACATCCTTTGAAACTCCTTTTTATTACCAGAAGTTTTAAGAATTTTCTATTACTAAGCTTCCATTTTACAGAAGTGAATAAGTACTGTTCCCAGTTCTTAGCATCATCCTCCAGAGTTCCGAGCAACTTTTCTGTAAGATGCAGCTTCATAACCAACAGGGTCTTTCTACTCTCTTAAAAGAGTAGCTTTACATTATGTAGTGAACTGTGTATGTCTAGGAATGTCATGTACTTTTTATCAATCAACAAGAGAGGTAAATATATCATCCCCAATTTGTTAATCCCAGAATTTATTTTAGCTGTCTATTTAGGCATGCTGTGAAAGCACTTTCTTTCCTCCTCTCCTTTAAGAAATGTTTCCTTTACTGTCTGTCTCAATGACAAATAAATGTTAGTATTTCTATTACATTAACAAATGAGTTGGTGAGCCCATGGAGAATACCTATAAGCACAGTTTTTTAAATGAAAAATAATTAATTTTATAAATTGGTATGGCAAATACCAGATAACATAGTTGAGAAGGATGTAAGGTTAAGAGTTTGCATGATGTAATGCTTTCCTTGATACCAGCTTTTAACCTGAATTTCCCTGCAGATCTATCGGAGACTGTTGAGGGAGCTATCTTTAGGTTTTGGATCTAGCATATGCCTTAGCTTGAAACGTTGTAGGACCCCTCTGTATGTATAAGCAGAAGCATAATTTGCTGCAGAGGATGACTCTTCTTTTGACTATATCCATTCCACTTATCCTTGGACACTTACCACTATGTTTTAGATTTGGTGACAGGCTGTCTTGCCTGTAGATGCTAGAATACTATTTTTTAAAAAGGATATTTCTAGACTGCTGAAAGAGCTTACAATGTTATCTGTTAGTCACAAATTCTCTGTTATTTTAGTCTGATGGTAAATATGCATACTGGCAGCAAATGGGACTGTTCCCCAGGAAGATGCTCTGAAGGAGACAGCAGAACATTGTTCAGCCTCACTGTTTTTATCATTGGTGAAGTGAAGATCTGGCTGATGTAGTCTGCCCCTTTGAATAGTTGAGTCTTTGATGGTGATGATAAGTGCGTGTAGAAATCAGCTACTGACTGCATTTGATGCAAGGTATGCATATTGATTTGGGCAGAATAATTCTTAGTTTAGAAAATTAAAACAAAATCTATTGAAGCTATTGTTTCACACTGTTAAAATATTCAGGGAAGAGGCACCTTGAAGTACCAAGTCTTATCTTTACTGCATAAGCAGAGGACAGGTGGAACTTGGAGACCATTAGCAGTAGTCGTTCAAAATGTTCTCTCCACCTCATCTTTTTAAGAAGAAAACAGCCTTCCCAAGACAAAGATAGAATAAAAGGCATTAATTGCAGTAAAACCAACATTTTAATATGAACCTTTTTTTTTTGTCCATTTTGTGCATATGTGAGACCGGTGCTTTTTAATAGGTCATGAAAATACAAGTAGTTTTTCAATCAGTTTTAGATATAAGTTGTAGTTTAACAAGTATAAGGATGCACAGATTTGATGTCATTGCTGTCCAAACCTTTCCTGTGAACAGTAGGAAGCAAACCCATTCAGTTTTATTTGCAACTAATGTTACAGGAGGAGGAAGCTATTGGTGTGCTGTAACAGCTTTTCCAAAGATGGTACAAGTGGTGTTAAGTTCAGTTTACACACAGGTGTGTGTTTGTGTACATGTTTGTTTCTTAAAGAAAAAAAAAACAAACGAACATCCAGCTTTTTACTTATCCTTCTGTTTCAGTATTTAAAAGGATTGTGATACATGCATGGTTGTGTATGGAGAGATGTAGGGGAAATGCTCACCTAGCAAATCACAAACAGTTTGTAGGTGATCTGAGACAGATTAACAGTTACGCCTGGTTCTTTCAAATTCTGCTGAGTATAAACTTATATAAATAATCAGTTTCTTAAAAAAAGTTGCCAAGAAACTAACTTAGAGAAAGAGGGAATAGATGAGATGGTATCTGCCCAAGTCTGCAGTCAACACACAGGAATGTATTTCGAAGTTGGAAACTCCTTCAACCCCATTAATCTTATTAAAGCCTAACAATGACATGTAAAATACTAACAGTACCAATTTATTTTGTGTTTATTTTAGCTGGAATAGGAAGATACATTTTAGCAGATGGGACCAGTGTTCCCAGATGGTTGAGAAAATTAGGAGGGATACAAAGATGTGAAAAATAAAGAAAATATGGTGCACAGAGCAGAAATAAAAGGTAGAAGGTTAAACCATTTTGAATGATGCTGATTTAAACACCAAGGCAATGAACAAATAAAAATAACAGTGTCTGAGTTTTTAAAATCCTCCTAAGAGATTTAGATGCTCAATTTCCATTAGAACATTTTAATCCCTGAGGTAGAATTGAAAATCTTCATCTGAAAGGTTGGTTATTACAGAAGGATTTAACCCACATTTTATTGTTGTAGGAGCTGCCTGTTGGCATCAATTGGAATTCTGGTGTTGAATGCAGTAGCACATACTCCATCCGGACCGGCCACAAATGGTGCCTGGCCCTGTCTAGAGAATGAGATGCTTGACTTCTTAAATGTTTGTGCTCAGTTTACTCTCCTCTTCTTTCCCTCCCTTTCCCTAAGGCTTTTACTGTCAGCATCTACCTGACTCAAATAACGTAGGGTAGAGGAGGCTTCATTCAGTTAAGCGGGGTGAGATCACCTCGTCCACGTGTCCCAACCTGTCCATGGACGTGTAAAGTGCCATAAGCTCTGTTCGCAGAGACGGCCGTGAGCCCGCCTACCACAGCTAATGCTGAGGTGCAGTGATCCCAGCTTAGTGCAGCATTAATATAAATAAGTTTGTTAATGGCAGTCCAGCAGCTACATGTCAGAAGGCTCACAACTTTGTGCGACAGGAAAAGAGACACTTATGTTCCCACAGTGGGGGAGCTCCACCAAGAACAGGATTCTCTTATTTGGTAGTGAGCTTTAATCCTTCCATTGTGTGTCATTTTAAGCTGTGTTGTGATGTAATTGGCTTAATCATTACTATTATGTTGCTTTACACAAGTTAAGATTGTAATTTGACATATGGAAATAAATGGCAACTGGATTAGTGATTTGCAGGTGTCACTTAAAAACGGGGCAGGGAAGAAAGCCTTTCATATTTTGCAAGCAGCGTGTTTGCTCATGCACAGAGGAGAGGCAGAATTAACTACGCAACCGCATCTCATGCTGGCTTGAAGTAGGAGCGAGCTTCACCTGTTCGTTTCTGGGACTGTGGTGCTGCTGGGCTTGAGGAAAGAGGATCTCATTCGTGATGGATGTGTTCACTGTAGGAGTGATTTTAGATTTCCTTTGCAGAAGACAAATACAGAAGAAAAGCTTTGTCTTTGATCAAGAAATCGGCATAATGGAGACACAGCTCTATTAAAGAAATGCAGCAAGGGTGGCATTTCTGTGTGGCTGTGGCTGCGCAGTGGAGCTTTCAGCATTGTTTGTGGAACTAGCTGTATTTTTTGTTTTGTGACACAGCATAAAGTGATGACTTCATCTCCATAATTTTGTAACTCAGGGAGTTGTTCAGAGAGTTTATTCCTAAGTCTCTTAAAGTATGTACTGCTGACAATTTTTTTAATGCTTTCTCTGGTACAGGATACATGGTTTTAAGAATCAAAAGTGCTTAGGAGAAAAATAACCTTTTTTTCCTGTCAAATATGCTACTTTTACTTGAGTTTATCAAGATTTTTTTTTTCCTACTTTCTTCCACCTTGCAAATGCTGCTTATTGCAACACTAAGCACATCATGGTGCATCTCTGTAGCCCAGTTATTTTCATGGTCCCAGATACCAGAAGTTCAAATCCTGAGGGGAAATTCATATACACAGTGTAGCTACATGTCAGCTTCCTGATTTGAAGCATAGGACACCAAAGAGAATATATTTGGTAGCTGACTGTGAGTTATGACTGTGCAAATCTAGAAGGAAATTGTTGTTCTAGCAGTATCTGTAACACAGAAGTCTTGAGCTACGATATGGAGTAGAGATGCCATTTGTGAAAATTGAGAAAATGTGCTTTTGAGGGTTTTTTACTTTCTTTTTTTTTTTTAATTTGTGTTAGCTTGATTGCAAAATAATACTTCTTGGAAAGAAGGAGAAAAGAAGCCGTTGAAGGAGAAGAAAAAGTAGACATTAAAAATTGTTTTCTTTTAATGCATGCCTTGTGTAAGACCACTTTCTTTTGTTGAAGACGCTCAGCAGCCTCTGCTCCTGCCATCTGGTGGTTGCTAATAAAGGTTGCATCTTCAAAGCCAAATTAAATTGTTTTAAAGCCAATTAATCCTTTTCAGAAGAGGAAGTTTTCAAGTGTCTGAATTATCTCTGCCTTGATATGTTGACACTTAGAGTGTCTATGTATGTGCTTAGTATATGGGAAAATACAGAGAAACAAGTCCTCATTTACATCTATCTGTGCACTGTTGACTTAGGTAGGAATCTGGAGATTGTAAGTTTTTGGATTTGTTTCAGCTTAGAAAAAAAAAGATATTCATATTAGCCTCCAGTAACTTCTGTTTCACTATTCAGAACAGAGTTAGGATTACGTGTTTCCCCAGTTCTGTTGTTTTCTTTGTGGAGTTGTTTCACGTGAGGTGTTCAGATGACTAAAAGGATTTTCCAACAATGTGTCTTTGAGTCATTTCAAAAGCTGTGTTTAGGATTGCCAGAGTGCCCTCTGCACCAGATGTTTTCTAAGAGTAGAGAATAGCGTTATAGGACCGAACAAGGTGCTCTTTTAATGTTCTTAGGGACCTTTTACAGATGCGTCAGTGTTTTGAAGTAGTTATGACTAAATAGAAGCATCTTGAACATGTCTCTACCTGGACCTATGCATATCACTGCTGTATTACTCAGGACAATCCAAGAACGTGCAAAACTGAGCAATTGTGATCATGGTCTAGAAATTTAATCTACATAATCAATAGTTCTTAATATCTGGTAAGTTTAGTCTCAGTAAATATCTCTTTGGTTTGTGGTTTTTTTTCCCCAATTAGTTTTCTAGAAATTAAAAGAGGCACACCAAGAGATACAGAGCTGTAAGTTCCTCTCTGCCCACTCTACAGTCCCAACTGTGGTCCAGCTTTGTCCTGAGTGCTGCGGGCTGTAAAGGAGTGTATCTAATCACTTCGAGTATGGAGGGTGAAATCAGAACAAGAGTGCTACACTCCACATCAAAATCCATTCCAAACAGCACTCGCTTGTTGTGGTACCCCTACTTCTCACAGCTCAGTCCTGCTTTCTATATAGAAAGGATTTTAAAGCTCTGTGGGAAGGTGGAAAAAAGTGAGGGCTTCTTGGAGGTTCTGATGCCTCCTTGTGCAATGGAGGTGGTTCTGGACAACTCCTAATCTTTCATGGAGAAAAAAAGATGAAACAGAATACCAAAAAAAAAAGTCATATATTAGCTGAGAACCCCCAGATGTGAGAAGGTCAAGAGGTGCTGGATGAATGGCATGGTAACAGTTGTTTCTTTCCTCCTTGTGCCCTGTAGCCCACACTCCTGGACTGTAGTCTCAGGGAAAGCAAGACAAGGCAAGACTTTAGGAAGGAACTGTCTCATGTGGCAGTGTCCCTGTATGGGTATGGCGTGTTAAGCTTTCTTGGATATTTCCTTATTTCTTCTCTTGCTAGTGACCCAAACTTAGGGATAAATACATGTTTAATGCTCCTTTTTAGTGTGAAGCATTTCATGATGATAGCAGAATAAATACTGGTGGCCTCAGGGTTAGACTTAGGCCATCTGCATGGGTATGTGGTAACATTTGTTTTACAAAGCTCCCAAGTGTTCTGTGGCAAGCTAGTATGAGCACAGCTGGTGAGCATCATGCCCTCCCCAGCACCCTTGAACTTTGCTGTCGTGGTTTGCCTGGTGCCCTGCAATCCATTGCGATTAGCGCTAAAAACTTGTAAACTGCTGGCTTTCTTCCTACATCATCTCTACTTTATGGGCATACGTAAACATGATGAACAGCCTTCATCTCCAATTCTGCGCAGTTTATGTTACAAGGTGTGGATGGGGCCATGCTTTGGATTTTGATACAAGTTTAAAGCTCCCACCGCCTTCCTGGGAGAGTACCAGAGGGCAGAAATCAGCATGCGGTTTTCAGAAACAGATGCGTACATGATTCAAGGCAACTGTTCTGTTTTTGTTGAAGTGGTGTCTGTAAGAAGGCTTGGCAACTGGTTTTGATTTTCTGATTGATGAGTACCCTCTTCTATCAGTTCTATGCTGATTCAGGTTTGTTGAAATTAACTGCTGCAACTTTGAATGCCCAGCTCCTGTGGCAGCAGCAGCAGTCCCTACTTCCACCTGCTGCTTTTTTGAAGAGATGGATCTGTACTATGGTTTACCCTTCCCAGACTATAGAAATGCCAGAAGAGTGCAAAGTTTGGTACTGCTTTCATGGTGGGAACATCCATCACCTTGAGGGTTTGACTGTGAATCCACCATTTTGTACCAGTCACTTCAATGCAGTCTTAGAAGTTACCACCAAAAAAAAAAAGAGAATTTATTTTTTCAGTCGTCCTTCTGTTACTCTCTACATTTTTAACTGGGGTGGCCTGAGTCTGATGTGCCTGAGCTGGCTGCCTGTGTCTGGCTGGGTGTGCTGCTCGAGTCCTCCCTTGCTCAACTGCTGCCTGTTAACATGTAGCCGTGGGGATGCTTGCCTGATATGGCGGGCCCTTCACGGTGCTGTGTGGCCCCTTTGATTTATACTGCTGGTTTGAAGTTTGAGGGAGTATCAGGTTTACCAAGAAGTCATCTAGCAATCAGAACACCATGTTTGCTTGTAAATACCTGCACATTTTAAATAAATGTTGAGGCAGGTGGTCTCTTTGTTTGGGGGTGGGAAGAAGGCAGGACAGAGCATTTGCAAATAGTTTGCTGTTCTTTCTTGATTAGAGAGCAGGTGAGACCAGATTTCTTTTTCTTCTGTAAATTCTACCTGATTGCACAACTGGTGGGACCAGAACTGCTCCCTCCAGCAACCAACCCCACCTTGCTACAGGAAGCATGCTCCGATTCATATTGCAGCTTAAGAAATAACAACAAAGAAGCCACAAATATTTTTATTTTTTAAAAGCTAGTGTTCATTTGTTTGCTTTCTTTGTATAGCATTCTTTTTTAACAGCATGAAATGCATGTACAGAAAAAGATTCCGATTTCTACACTGTGGCTGCTTCCCCTGGTTGTATAGTTGACTTGTTAAAGCTAATGCTAGGTTTGAAGAATAGGAATTGCAAAGAGGAACATGAGAAAGTTGTTGGGTAGACAGATGTGATTTAGGGTTTCACTTCCCCTTTTTTTTTCCGAGACAAGGTCAGGTGTTTGTCATGCTTCGGAGCTGTGCTTTGCTGGAAAAAGGACTGTTGACATGTCACAGATTTCAAAGGCGGAAAAAACAATGACAACAATGAAGAATCTTGAGATTTTTACTGAGCGTACATTTCTTTTGCAAAACACCACCGTTTTGTAACTTTGAAGCTTCAATTATTACATTGTTCGTTTTTTAAGAATTTCTTCTTGTGAGACAAGGTTTTCTAGTGAATTGGGATTTTGGTGGATAATTTTTTTGGATTAGAATGACGCTGGGAAATCCTGTTTTTCAAGGTCATTTCTTTGATTTTGTTGGTGAAGAGTTAATTATACAGGGTCTTAATATTTTCTTGTATAGGAACATCAAGATTACAAATGATTTTGACATGCTTTTCATGCTATTGAAATGCTTTAAATTCTTTAATATTATACACATGTAAACTATAATGATATATTTCTAGTGTATCAATCACTCTATGTGGTTTATGATTTTACTACAGTATCCTTGCTACTACCTGAAATAGAAAGCTGGCGGATTTACAGTCTCTTCAGTAAAACTTGCCTTAACATTTTAATCGGAAGCAAAATAAGCATCATTTGTACCATTCAATTTAATGTGACTGTCTGTTTTCATTCCACTGGCTGATCTCCCCCCTCCTCCCCCTTATCAAGATCTGTTTGAATCTCTCCGAGCCTCCTGTGAAACTTCCTCACAGCGTTATTCTTCATGTCAGAACCCGTGTACCAATTGCCTTGTAAATGTAATCTATATCTAGAGTGGGTTTACAGCTTCAGTCCTTGTGCAAGGGCTGAGCTCCGATAGAGGGATGTACACCCTGGAATCACATGTAGGGAGAATAGTTAGAATACATACTAATTTAAAAATTAATAAATGTGCTTTGAGAAATGTGTTAACTGCTGTTTATAAAAGAAAGCAATGAAGTGAGTCGTGTGGATCTGGCTTTTGTCGCATCTAAGTAACTAAATAACATTATAGCACATACAATTGCATGCAAAAGCTTTACAGTAATGTAGGTATGGCTGTTTATATGCTTATTAACTTGTAGTTTCTTAGCTGTGGTGTGTGCAAAATGCTGCCAAGGTCAAAGTTGTTAAGCTGCCCCAAATAGTACTGAGGGAAGGAATTGTGTTAGCTAAAGCTTTCTTATTCAAGTTTTCCAGCAGTGTTGTTGAAAAAATACTTGAAGGAGAAATTTGGGGATTCTAGGCTTGGAAATGGCATGAAATCAAGGAAATTAATTAGGATTAGAGCGAGCGTCTTTGGCAGAACAAATGTTGAAGATGGTCATGATACTCAGGATCCTGTGTGTTGCCTGCCTGAGTTATGCAAGGGTTTGAAAGTGAGAAGTTCAAACTTGATACAGTGAGCAAAGGAAGGCTAATGGAGCACATTAAAAATGCAAGCTGACCTAGATATACTGTTGAATGGTGCCATGTGGTGTGCAGCTTTATATGGCAGGCTGCAACGGCTTGTTGCCCAGAATAAAGCTAAAAAAGCTGAAAATGCTGCACTGTTTACAAGTCCAAAGAAAAGATAGAAGAATTGGGCCATCCTATCCTATTTTATAGATGATGTTAAGAAAAACAACAGTTAGCTGCTTTCATAGTGAAAAAGCTCTATTAATTTCTGTTAAATGTATATACATTTGTTTAAAAAAAGCTCTACAGAAATTAATTGCTGGGAATGATGAGTGTGCATGCCCCATCACCACAAGTGTGTGTCTGATTTGTGCTCTCTTCTGTCTAAGCTACATGTACACAGAAACCTGGAAGTTGGAATCAAAATTAGTATTATGTTAAGAGTTAGTTGATCAAAGTTAAATTCTTCCTTTCTGGAATATGACAATATTCAGTATGGGAAAGGGTAGCAGAATCTGGCCATTAATTTTATGGTACTTTTAATTCCAGATTAACGTTCAAGAACTATTTTAAGAGGTGTCAAAGTATCAGAAAATGTTAATACTACTTTATTTTTCAGATAATGCATATTAAAATGGCTTCTAGTTGCTGTTTGAAACTTGACGGAAAGTCATTCATTTTGTTATTGAGAGAGTTTCAACTTGAAACTAGTATCTTAGCTTATTTATAAATACCAAAAAAAGCCTACGGAGGAAATGTTGACCTCCCCCCCCCCCCAGCCTTGCATCTGCCTTAGCATCTGCTGTAGCTGTAGAAATATAGGCATGTATGATTGGGACATTATATATTTTTATGGAACCTAGGAGGTTTAAAATTGATACTTTTTTTTTCTAGAGCTGGAAGTTATGATGTGTTTTCATTTGGTACGGTAATAATAAAAAGGCTTGCATGTACCTGTGATGCATTTGATTCCTCTCTTCAGTGACTCATTGTGGATCTCTCTTACAGCTAAGTACTTGTTCCTTGTGATCAGAGGAAAATGCTGCACACCTTCTGCTTCATGCCTATTAAATTCAAGTTTCTATTGTAGGCAGCATTACACAGCTATCTTTGAGAATTAAAGGGGAAAAAAAAAAAAGAGCAGTAACTGAAGTGAAAATCTAAAAAGCCACTTTGTTCCCTCTCAGCCCTGATGTCGATTTTCAATGCATTTCTCTTTTCATACTTGCCTTTTCCAAATTAACAAATTTTTCTTTCTTCCTGTTCAGAGCACCGATCTTTGGTACCCTGTTGAAATTAGTGGCTATAATGGCAATTGCTCTTTCTTTTCTTCTGGAACCTAAATGATGGATACCAACCTTGTAAATCTTGTTATGTTAATCATAATGTATGGTTCCTTTATCCAGACCAGTATTTTGAGTTGAAGAAGGGATTGTTTTTTCCAATTTTGTTATCATTTCCCCCCCTTACCTTTTTCATTCCCTGAGGGAGTGCTGTGAAGAACAAAGTGTCCGTGTTCCTGGGAACAGAAATAGATTGTTCCATTCATAATTTAGTGATCTATTTCTGTTTGGCAGAGTTAAGCACATGCTTAACTTCAGGCCTGTGATTAAATCTCACTGACTCCAGTATGACTTAAACGCTTTGCAAAACTGTGGCTTTTATTCCCATCTCGCCATCGCACCATTCCTTCTGTCTCATTGCTCTTTTTTTTTTTTCTTTTTCCCTCCCCCCCCCCCCCCGCCACACTGCAAGTTGACTGTGCTTAGTGTCAGCAGTTTGTGTTCTGCATGTTTAATGAAAGCCACGGCTCAGCTCAGCATAGCCCTTCCCCTTACGCTAACAGAATTTTGATAAACGAGATTTCCTTGTGTGAAGAAGCCAAGAAGGGACTTTGATGGGAAAAGACAGGGCATGAAATCAGCAGGTGTCAGGGTGTGCAAATTATAGACATTTTAAACGAAAAACAAAATAAAGAACTTGTTATGACTAACCGTCTTCAAAATGTGTGTCTCTCTATGAAGCACAAAAAAGGATTTAACAATATACTAGCAAAACAAAAGTAAATTCAGTAAGCAGTAATCTATTATCAATGTATTTCTACCTTCCTTTTTGCTCTATATTCCCTGTGCCTCCCACCTCAATCGTCAAAGTACACTATATAAGCAATTGGATTACAATAATCAGTGCTGAATTTAGCACATTGAAATACATTTCAGTTTTGCTTTATATCCTGTATTGGTCTACACCATTATAAATTCTCTGGTTTATGCCTATTCAAGTTATTGACTGCAATAGAATAAAAGAGGGAAATAGTAGCACAGATGGAAAGAAACTACCAGCAGTTATTGCAAGCAACCTTTTCAACTAAGGTACATTTCTGTGATCCTTCCTCTGTTTTCAGTTCTATTTTAATTTTTCTGATACTGCTCACTACATCCCCTCCCTGCTCTTTCAGTCTTTCTTCTTCATGCAGATTTAGCTTGTCTAGTGACTGATCTTCTATTCAAACTATATTGCTGTGTAATTAAAAAAAATAATCTTTGTGTGCTCGCATGTGCCAGTGAGGTATTGGATTGTTGAAATAACATCAGACTCTTCATTGGAGATTATAATCTGACACAAATGATTGAAAGGCAGAAATGGATCCTGCAGACCTAAAACTGGAGCTATTTTATTACCGTATGTAATGTTTCATAAAAGTTTCTGCAGCTGTAGTGGATTAGAGATTAATTGTTTTTATTGGAGAGATGAAGAGAAAGGACAGTTGGTATGGTTATAATAATTAATAAATAACACAGTTAATTACTGTGCTGGCTCTCCAGTATGTTCAGAGATTAATTTAAATCAATTTGTGCTCGCTTCTATTGAAATAGTCAGAATTGTATTTTTATACACACACAGAGAAATACAGACTGCCTATACATAGAGCTGTGTATTTAAATATGTACATATAATTTTATTTCTTGTATATCAATGTTTAGTTACTTAGGTTTTTTCCTCCTTTTTTGGCAGGATTTTTGCAGAGCTTGAAAGCAGGGATAATTGCGGATCTTGTAATTTTTTTCATAAGTTAGTTCATACCATACCTGTGTGCTAAATCTTCCTCTAATGTCTTCAAAGAGTTTATCAGGATTTTCTGCTCACCTCCAGCCGCCCTCCTTCCCTTTTGTCAGCCAAGTGCCTGTGGGACCCCTCCACAATCAGGAGAAGCTCACAGTTGCACATGACCACCCACTGACATGTTCTGGTATACAAATTTTCTCTTACAGAGAGTCTATTTTGTCTTATTTATTAAGATATACTTTTTATTCTAATTCCATCTCATTAAATTTGTATTTAAAAAAATGATTTAACCATCATTTATTTTCTTCATATGTTTTACTGCAAAACAACTGCAGTTGCCCAGACAGTGGCTTCCAGAAGTAGCGGTAGTCCTTGGACTATGTTGTACCTTCTCTGTATTTTACAGTGTAACTTCTAATATACCTTTTTAAAATCCCATATTCCTGTTTCTTGAACCCTTCAATCTCACAGAGTATTTACAGATTTGACTGAGAGGTGCTGTTGACTGGGTGGTGGGCAGGCAGAATTCAAGATTCCTGTAAACTGCAGCCAGAATAGGCTCTTCACAACATCTGAACAGGCTTTTTGGGCATTGGACAACTGTAATGGTAGATGCAATAACTGTTCAGGACAGAAGTGTTTGGGAAGGACAGCAGAGGAGCTCGGTGTGGCTGTGGTGCTCCTTTCTGCAGAAAACTGGTAGTGATCTTAGATCCTCCAGCACCTTGTGGGCCTTTATGTTCCAGAACAAGAGTCAAAATTTTAAAGTTGAAATGTAGGAATGCAAAAGTAGTGTGAACCACTTTATTGTTAGACATATTTGTGCACAAGTCCATGTTATAGCACAGGTCCAGTTGCTGTTTGAGATCTGCAAAACTATTTGACCGTAAGATGACTTGTTCCATGACTCTTCCATTAGCTTTACCAGGAAGTCAGCCTTATTTGAAGTAACTAGTGGGTTCATAGGCTGCATTTCAGACACCTTTTTCTCATGATGAGTGAGAGTTGAACTGAAAATCATCTCTGAGTTTGATGGGACTGTGCAGAGAAGCAAGTTGGTGCTCCATGGTGAGTGAGCAGGGCAGTGCGGGGCAGCCACCTGCTCATGTGTTGGCAGCAGATCTGTCTGCGAGGGCCCATTACCATCAGAATTGATGGCAAAATAATTTTTCTACACCACAGGTTTGATTTCAGAGGAATTGAGCTAGGACTTGAATGTACACTAAAGTACATCCTTCGTAGGAAGGCATGTGCCCTTGCTTTGTTTGGATGGTGCTTCTAACATTTTGGGGTTACTGGAGAGAAACTGTGCATGGGTCATGTGCTATGGTCATATCTCCATCAGATTTGAAATAAATGGTTTAAGTTAAATAAAGAAAACCTGTGTTAAAAGGGAAAAAGAGAACTCTGTCCTTTCTGTGTTTGAGAGTTAAGCCCTGTTTATTTTGCCTAAACCCCAGTAAGTGAGGCCAGCAAAGGTTTCCTTTCTCTCACTCCCACCTAATTCCTTCAGACTACCAGACAGAATGAAATCTTCAGTCAGGAAGAGAAATGTTTCAAAAGTATGGAATACGTTATTTTCACAGGAATTCCTAAAACATTAGTTTACCTTGTGAAATAATTACAATTATGAACAAGAGTGTATATGGCATTACCTGGTTCCTTCCCCCCCTTCCTCCATTGCCATGGTTTCTCTCTGTTGATCTTTACTGTGAATATATATTTTGCCAAAGAGCTCACTAAGGTTTGGAGATTTACAACGTTTTATCCTGATGTAAAGTCATTATACTCTAAGCTATGACAGGCGTTGTGATTTGGAGATTGCATTCCATAAATACCCTTCCCTCATGTTCTGGCAAAGGCCATCCTTCTGCTAAATCTGATAAAATAAAAATTTCAAATCCCAAATGTGCACACACATTAAAAAAACCCAACCATACCAAGCATGCCTGTCATTTTGTGGCATTGGCCAGGATATTGGGTGCTATACCTTTACACCATCAGAATGTGAATTATGGTGTGATAAACTGCGGCATTGACCTCACCCCCGGGGGAGCGCTGGCTTCTTGGAGCGCACCCTGCAGCCTGGGTGCCACAGCTGCCAAGGCCAGGGTGCCACACTGGGCAGCGTGCTCCTGCTTAACCTTAAGTATGTCAAGAGACCTCTAGTTAGAGACATTTTTTAAATGCGGGATTGAAGTGCTGGGGCCTGGGCTGTGGGCCCCGAGTTGGAGTTGACCTGTGGATCAGTCACAACCCAGCAGTGTGTCTTGTTTCCCCAAGTGATTCCCCAAGGCCCAGAGGCAGAACCTGGCCCACCTGTGTGAGGCCCTGCCTTCCCCCAAGTGGTCATGGTTGGGGTGGTGGGCAAGACTAGAGATATATTAACCAGGAACTGACAAGTTTGGGAGAAGCAACAAGAGGCTGATTAGTTTGAAGAAAGTTCCTGAGGAAGAGAGTTCCTCTTGGGGGCAGGTTGCTGAGCTCTCTCTCAGTGGTGTGTTCCCCCTTGGCTGAGCAAGGAGAAGAGCAAACAGATAAAGAATAAAAGAACAAAAGATGAAGTTATACTGAGGGTATGTTGCTGAATTTGGTGTTGGCCTGAGGAAGAAGAGAGCTAGCAGCACAGGAGTTTTGTGAAACTTGTAAGTCTCCCCAGAGCTAGGGACCACAGCATGCAAAATCTGAAATCGACTTTTGGTGAGGCCCAAATGATTGCTGTGCCTCAGGAGAGGAGAAGGGTTAGCCTTCTGGTTTTTCCATTGACACATCTTGAAGGTTTAAAAAAAAAAAAAGCCTATGAGGTCCAGACAGATTTCCAGTTCTTTCTCATGGTTAAAATTGTCTCTTATTTCAGTCTTGCACTTCCAGTTTTGCTCTGCAGAGCTATTTGAGTTCACCATGTTCTAATTTAGAAGTGAAAGATGGGGTTTGCTACACTCAAATACATGTGATCATTGTAGCGTAGTCTCCTGGCATACTTCAGCAGGCTTGGACTGCCTCACTCCAGGGCTTGCATCCCTCAAGGCTCATCTCTGTGTTTTGATATGGAGATGAAAGGTGCAGAGAAAGGCTGGTGTTGAATGGAAGTTCATTGTCTTGATCTTTGATTTATCCCCTTATCTAGATGTAGAATATCTTACACCTAAATATTTTAATAACTTAGAGAACTGTGAAGTAATACACTTTTCTAAATTTAATCTCCCAAATGCCAGCAAGCTCAGTACATTCTGGGATGTGTAACCTCAAAGCACAGAGAGTTTGAGTGAGCCATTCAACTATGTAAATTGATCAAACACCAGTCCGTAGATTAAAGTGTACATATTTGCATATGTACACTTGTATATGACACTTGGTCTAGAAGAGAGTGGATTTGCTTTGCTGGAAAGATGTTCAGTAAAAGTGAATATGACCATTTTGACATCTAGGCTAATCAGTTTAAGAGCAAGTTGCCTTATTTCTAGAATTGGTTTTGCCCCCGTGTCATTATATTATTTAAAAAAAAAAAGGCAGGAGGCACCCCAAATAACAGAGTTTGAATGCAATGTTATCTCTTTGTATTTCAAAGTTATGGCACCCTGCTGTACAGTGAGGTTTATGCTAAGAAGTGTAAGTGGAAAAGCTAAGTTTGGTTTCTGTCAATTTTCAGATTTCTTTATGCATGCACTCTGAATTTTCATGTTTTCATAGAGAAGACCTTGCAAAAGGCTTATGTGTATAAAATTCTGATTGTGTATCTATAGAGCTGTATGTGCTCAATTCGAAGTAAACAAATCAAAGATTTTCTATATCTTGGGTCTGTTTTGTGCATACAAGCAGTATGGATAACAGTAGGTAGTAAACTCTTCAGTGAAAATAAAAGAAGCCTGAGACTGTCACTGTAGATTTCCCACAGCTCTGCTTGTTGCTTATGTGTCACTGCTGAGCTATAAGAAAGAGCATAATAAATTTAGGAGGAGCATTGCAGGTGCCTGTCTTCAGAGTTCCAGGAGGGCTGAGCAAACTTCTTGTGCATGTCTCCCTCCCAGAGGTAGCACTGATTGCTTTCCATACATTTAGAGTAATTCTTGTGATAAAAGGAGCTCTAATCCCATTTTTGAGACCATGTATGTTTTTCTTGCAATTTTCCAAGCAGTAATGAAAATGCACAGTATTACGCTCTTTAATAAGAACTCAAAACAACTGTCTTTTCTCTTGGATGTAGAATGCTGTTACTTTGGAGACACTTGTATCCCCATGTGGTAGGTGTGGTTGTGCTGAAAGATTAGTGGAAAAACTGAGGCATCTACCTGTTAATGGTAGAATCCAGCTCGTGCAGGAAGTCTTAAATTAGAATAGATTCCCATTGTTTCCAACCTTCCTCTCAGAGTTGAGGATTTTGGGGCTGGAACATAATGCATATTTTCCCCACTCTACCCTCAGCATCCAAGAAAGAAGGAAGAGGGTAATGGGAAAATAACATTCTAGGAAAGACATTTATCCCCCTCACTTTGTCTTGGTGTTTCTGTTTCACTCTGGAAAAGTGGTGACTGAGTGTTGCAATGATGTTACATCTATGTGATTTATCAAAGCTTATGGGATTTTTACTTGGGTTACAGAAGGTTCATTAGTCGTCAAGTCAATTGAACATAGGTCATAATTATTGCACTATTAGAGCATTCTTGAAAAAGATAAATAAGTGTTAGGGCTGTAAGATCTGTTGGAATAAAAGAAAAGGATTTTAATAAAAATGTCAGTATTTTAACATTCCTCAAGTTCTGCAAAACAAATGCGAACCTGACTTTCAAATAAATTATAGTGCTACGATGATAATAAAATTTCAGTGATAAAGGGATACTGCTGCCTAGCTTGTTAAACGCAAACCAGTCCAGCTGTGAAGGAAGGGACTGTATTTCTAGCTGTTTCTCTAGGACTGGCCTTAGTGAGGACATGAAGAGTTTGCATCCAGATGACAATTGTTGTGTGACTGAACTTTGCAAATCTGCACACTTTCAATAGTCTTTAAGTTCTAGTATGAGTAGTGGGTTATGATTCCCTTCTAACCGCTTACTCCAGAGAATACATATTCTCATCAGTTTTTGGATTTTATCTTGTGTGCCTTTTCTGCAGACTATTCTTTTGCATTCAGACACGGTGTTAATGACCACTGCCACCAGAGTAATGTTCAGAGAAGCAAAGACTAATTTACCAAATTCTCTCATCATCTCTGTAGTGCTGAGGTTGGTGATATACTCATGCTTTTCCCCCCCGCGCCACTTTTCTCTAACTACGATGTTGTATAGTTTATGTCTCTCTATTTTTATGGTTTGGCAGACAAACATTGTCCAAGAGTATGAGAATGTGCCTCATAATGCACGAAGCAGCTGCAGCATGTCATATTTGCGCTTTCTAAACATCAGCACAGAAATTCTCTTGCTGGATAGAAATTTGCATGCAGCTTGAAGGTATTAAAATACTGTGTCTCTAGGAAATCTTGATGGAACTTGATCCAGTTGTTGCTTACAGAATTGCGGTCATGGATGAAAGGAAAAAATTTATCCAAAATTCACTTGTGGGGGGTGTGGGGGCAGGTGTATTGCATGTTCCCCTTCCGTTTGAAGTTCTGGGACCTGTTTACAGAGCCTGTCATATTCTCTATAGAAATTGCTTACCTGCACATGATTTTGGATGTTGTTATTAGATGAATTATTCTTTTCTCAAAAATACGAGCTACAATTTGTGCCTGGATATGCCATCAAGTAAGTAATATGCAAAACTTAAGCTTCAGTTTTGATGATACTGTGTGATGAGCCTGCTTTTTATTTGCTTCCTTGGATCAGCCAGGATCAGTCATGCTGTAACATAATGTCACAGAATTTGAGTTGCATGCTTTTAAGGATCACCTCTACATTCTTTAGATTAGGTGCCTACCAACAGGTCCTTTCATAGATGTTATTGCAGAAGTTGTTAACTACCCCTAGCTACTTACCCAGAGGCTTCCAAGCTTATAATAGGTGGAAGTGTGCTGCAGTAGTCCAGACATTCACAGTTCATAATTTAAAACATGGATTCAGTTTTGAAATTCAGCATCTGGGTGCAAGTTTACATTACCATGATTTTTCTGTAAAAGCAGCAAAGTGGTGAGGAAGACAGGTAGAACAGCCCTAACCTGCCCCAGCAAGCTCAAGTAGAATTTGCCTTGAAAGTCCTTAGTCCCTGTAGGTGAAGCAAATGAACAAGGCTGTTTGCACCTCAAAATACCTCACTAATTCCTGGGAAGGCTTTCTATCACAGGTTGCCAAATTCTTCCCTTTTTGGCTTTGCCAGATGTGGCCACTGAGAAATCAGGGAGACTTGCATACTTCTGCAAGATTTTATTTGGCCTTAGCCTGCTTCTTCACAGGGGAGATGCTCATTTCCTAAAGCTGGGTGTTGCTGTTCAGAAGAACAGAAAGATAAAAATGAAGAACAAAAGCAGGAGCAGATGCATTTCTTAGCACTGGGCGACGTGAAGGGCAGTGCTGGCAAGGCTTGCTCAGTGAGGCTGTGCTTCCTTTCCTTGTACCACAGGAGTTAAGAAACCTCTTCTCAGTAGGTATTGAACACTTTTTATGAGCAGTAAATACACTCCAGAAAGAAAAGCAATGTCTGTAGGGTTTTATAAAGTTTCCTGTAACAGCATCTAACTTAGTGGTTTTTTTCAGTATAACCTGTTATGACCTCTCTGACTGGCCTTCATTCACTTTGCTGGGATTTATACAGAACAGGAGGACCGAAATCAGCAATAGCAGGAGAGAAATTTTAAAAAAAAATAGCTTGCTGCTTTTTTTTTTTTATATAAAGTCTGTCGGTTCAAAGCCAAGATTTAAAGCCAATTTTTAATGGCTTTTTTTTTTCCTGTGGATTGGCTTCTCCCCAAGTCACATCGTTTTCAGTGAATCTGTTGAGAGTAACAAAGTGCCTGACATTATAAGGGGTAATAAGTTGGAATCTGGAAAGAGTCCTCTATCTATTTGTATGAAGTAAGTAGGCTTGGAAGGCGCTGCAACAGAGTAACACTGGGATTTTAAAACCAGTTAAAATTTTATTTGTATTGCTACTCTATACTTTTTTTTTTTAAGCAAAAGTGAGAATGAGCATCAGTGTAAGATGAAAGGAGCTGGAAGGTTACAGTTGGTACACCTTTTACTCTGCAGCTCTTAGCAGAGGAGACAGGCTTTGGCCCAGGGAAGTTCCTCAGTGGCACAGAAGAAAGCAGCAGCACAGGAAGCTGAATAATTGCCACGACTTTGTGAACGCTCGGCTCTGTTGAGGGGAAGGAAGCACAGATGCCTCCACTGGCATTTTCAGCGTCAAACAGCCTTGAGCTTTGCTTTCCCCTCCTCACTTGTGCTGTGGCTGAAGCAGCTTGTGTGTGGAAGGAGGGTCTAGATCAGTAGCATAGGTCTTGCGGAAGATGTGGTGTAAGGAACAGTATTTGTCTTTGTCCTATAAATACACAGGCTTTTGTTTTTCCCTCCCCAGCTTTGCAACAGTGGTTTAATACAAAACTGTTTGCATGTTTCAATATATGGAACAGTGCTGGCACACAGAGCTGTATGGTGAGACATTGTACAAAATCAATTTAATTTTTTTAAAAGTCTATATCCTGTTCAGCTGAGAAGCAAGGATGGGAAGATGACCACTGATTAAATGGTGTAACTGTTGATGACAAAGAAAGGTAGAAGTTTGAAAGTGGTTTAGAAAAAATAGGGTTTGGAGCAAAGAGGCTAGGAAGAAGATCACAGAATCACAGAATGTGAAAGATGAAACATTAAAAGCTATTTAAAAATTATTATGTGTTCTAGCGAAAGTAATGAGTAAAGTCTCAATCATTTAGTACAAGGAGGTGAAAGCCACCACCTCTCTTTAGACTGGAACAGGTATGTAGCTTGCCTAAACTTTGCTTCCACAAAGTCTTACTTTTCCTCATTTTGTGCTCTTTGACCTTATAGTGAGTAGAACTTGTGGTTACACATAATCTTAACCAAACAGCAGTAATGCACTACACTGGTGTCTAACTGCCCGTTTTCTTTAGTAGTGTTTCATCTTCTCTTTGGTGCTGAACTGGTAAATATGTACAACCCAAGTCTGCTACCAATGATGACGACAGCACAAATTTAGTACATCTCACTTAGGATTTCAAAGAGATAATTGGGTTGTTGGATTTCAGAAGACTTTCCATGCATTTGTAAAACATTTGAAAATTTCAACTATGCTGAAGTAGTATTGCAGAAAAATTTCTTTTAAATGCATATCATGCTTTCCCAGGGCACTTTTCATGCCCTGAACTTCCTGCTATTGAGAAGATTCTGGATTGTGTGTTGCTGATGTGCTCCTGCCCCGTAAGGTAAGCAGATCCCAGGAGCCTGGGATGGTCCCACCACCATCCATGGGTAGCTCCTCCACCAAAGCACGGCTCTGAATCCCAGAACAGAGAGGTCTTGGAGCAGGTAGCTCACCTGAGATTAATCCTGTACTACCGGTTTGAGAGCACGCATCCAGGAGCCTGTTAGTCTTAAATTGGTGTAATGGCCATGGAGAATTTCTGTTGATACTCTCATTTGCTCAGATTGAGCATAGGAGACAGCCACCTGATGTTAATTTACTTGTGTTTCTTTGTTTAACAAATGAAACATTTGGTTTATGTTCAAATATATATGTAGGATTTTAATCTAGATGTATTAAACGAACACCAAATAAAAATTATGCTTTGTGGGCATCTAACTGGTGTTGAAAAACAGAAGGCTAATGTCTGCAGTAAGTAGCACCGTCTAAAGCAGTACCTAACTGTGTTAGATCTCGTAAATCCTTTATACTTAAAGGAAAAGAAATTCTGCTTGCTCTAATATGAAATGTAAAACTTCCTACCTTGAGCAACAAACCCATCTGTCAAAGCTAGTCTGTAAAGCAGAGCCCCACTGGATGATCTGAAGGACAGAACACAGCCGTGCCATATTCCAGGCTTGCATTTGCTAGCGAATAGTCTTTGGGTAATATTTATCATGCGCGTGGTCTTCTTTTGAGAAAACAAAAATGAGTTGTTTGTGTGTGTGTGCGCACTGAGAAGTTTAGCCCTGAAGACCAAGTTTGAAAAGGCAGAAGGAAATGGAGACCTGCCAAGCTTGTTGGCTGGAGTCATGGACAAGAGCAAGGCCTGTCTGAACTGCCACTCAGTTTTTATTCTGTGAGTTTGCAGGGTTGGTGATTAGAGTGGCTTTCGCCCAATTATGCTGTGATTATTCCGCTGCACTGTAATTGACTGGGGAGATATGCTAATACCTGTCATTTGGGATGATAAAAGATGAGCGGAGGACGCGATGCATTATTTAGCTGGCTGTGTGATAGATGAGGGATGCGCAGAGTGCTTTAATTGCTGAGAAGAGAGGTTAAGCTGAACGAGCGGATGAATTAGAAATGAGGTTTTTTATGGCTTGTGGAAAAGTGAAATAAAGGGAAATGTGCTTTAAAACTGTAGCAGCAGATAGAAGCAAACACAACAAGACGAGGTCTTTTAGGCATCTTACTCTCTTAATTTAAATATATAAGACAAAACACAGTTTGGTGTTCAGTAAATAATAGTAACAACGATGATAAGAAATGCTTGGTGAGTTCATATCCTTGCCAAAAAAATCATTGTAAAAGGAACTGTTTTTATTTGAGGTGATATTTGGTGATTTGGAATCTTTTCAATCTTTGATGCTGTTCAGATCTTTAAAACCTCATTTCTAAGGGCCGTGGTATCACTGCTGAATAGTGTGTTCTGTGTACATAGGTCAGATATAGATTTACATAAATAATATCATGCACACATATACATATATACACACACACAAAATCTCCCGAGTATATGTGTTATACAGTTAATAAGTGCACAGAGAGAGAAGTGAAATAAAATGAATATTCAAAACAGTTGGAGGAATGTAGCGATACAATTAGCGAGAATATACAAATAACTCACAAGTGACAAAGCTCTTACCCTTTGGGTGGGAAGGTCATTAGAAACTGCATCTTCTTTTTTTTTAAAAAAAACCCAACCTAGTGAAAAACAATGCAGGCAACTAATAATTTCCCAATATGTCATTCTTTGCATTTACACAAGCCTTTGCCCGTGGTTTAGAAAAATATTTGGAATCTGTTCCATGAAGATGTGTGTGGGACAAGTGTTTGGGAAGGACTTCCAATTGGCAGTTAAGAAAACAGGGTATCTGTCCATACCAACCAAACCTTTTTAAAATGGAGGATCTCCAGTGTGGTTGACTTGTCCCCAAACCTGTCTAACTGCTGGGAGGCTGCTACTTGTCCACTGCAGTACATTATTTTTTTTCTGGAAAATACTAGCTCTTGAGCCATTATTACTGAATGATAAAGGGTTTGTCTAGAAGATCATGCCTCATGAGCTGGATGCGGTACTCTGCTGCTGGAGTAGAGTCTGCAGGGCCCAGTCGCTCCCCTAAATGTAATCGTCACCTTGTTCTTTCTGCCATTCACCAAAATTTCTTTATGGCTGCTTTTCATCATCTTAGTTGGGGACTGGCAACTTATTTTACAGCTGTGCAGCCCATTGTTAACTTAAGTTTTTGTTTCTTAAGTTAGTTTTAAAAGAGCAGTTTAAAAGAGCAGTTTGACGCTTTTATGGAGCAATTTATACTGCTGTGTGCTGGTTAATATAATTTTTGTAAAATGACCACCTGGATTTTGAAATGTGAGTGCTTCTGTTTGCACCTTGGCTTTTTTACACTAGTTGAATGGATGCAGCTCTCAGAAAAAGCTGTGCATCTTTGAAGAAAGAAGCAGTAAAATGCTCTAATGTTATTGTTTTATGGAGTACTATATAGAAAAATCTAACTTGTAAAAATCCCTTATTAACCATTTTTAACCATGTTCTAAAAGAAAGTATATTCTATATGACTTAGTTTGTAATAACATATATTATGTAAAAAAAAAAGTGCCTTTTCCTATCCAGAGAGAAGCCCAGGCATTTTAGCTTCTTGAGGTGGGATACCTCTGAGACCAGCCAGCATTAGGAAGAGTGGCAGATTCTTGGCCACTAACGGGGTCTTTAACATCCATGTGGAGCTGATGAGAGATGGCATTGTAATAGGGTGGTCATATAAGCTGTGGTCCTAGTCTAGCAGCACACAGACAAGGAGAGAGAGGTTATGGAAAGCTGCAACTCACCTTGGGTCCCAGGTGGGAGCAGGTCTCTGCAGCGGGCATGCAGAAGCAGCAGGGTGGACCCTCATGTGGCATCTGATTGAGATCTAGTAATTTCTGACATGATGAACACCTTTTTTTTGTCTAAATTCCTCTGTCGTTTTTGTGGTTTGTGGCCTTTTAGAGTTTTCTCTTGCTCTCTGGGTTCTGATGGACCCCTGCAATTAGGAAGGGAATGGGGCCCAGCCCTGTTTATTTGCAGATAGCGTTAGCACCCTGGGAAATGATCTTATCCAAATGTGTGTTTCATCTGTTCCCATGTAAGTACATGTAAATATAATGAGGATAAGACTACTAACTTTTTTCAGGCTTTTCTAGTCCAAGTTCCCTGTGAAGCACTATTTTCACTATTATGGCATATACAAAGCATACGATAACTTTCAGCATGTTCTAACTGTGAAATCAGCATGCAGTTTAGAGGATTTTTGTACTCCCTGAACAACAGATTTTAACTTACCCAGGAAAATAAAAATCACTTATGATACAACAGCAAAGTATTGCTGAAAGTGAGCCATTTTTTAGTACCTAACTTTACCAATTAGAAGTTTTGTCATCATTATATGCATTGTATATATAAATGTATGTGTATGTTTAGATAAACATCTAAATATGTGTAAATACATCTGTAAAAATGTAAAGTTCATGTGTTACATGAACACAGAATCCATACAACTGTTTTCTGTATTGCATTGTGATGAAAATGGCTGTCAGAGAATTTCAGCTTTTTCTGCTGTGCCCTAAGAGGTACCTGCAATAGGTACAGATGGAAGGATTAACTTAAAACAAAACCCACTATACCTGAACTAAACATCTTGCATATGATCAGCTGAAATGAACTATAGGAAGGAACAGAGTGTTAGTTCATAATAGTTAATCTTTGTTATTTTTTTGTTTAATATGTTGTTAGGACACTTGGAAAATATTAGTCCTCAATTGTCACTTGGCTTAGTGCTATTTCTCTACATGTAAGTATCTATAATTTAGATTCCGAGGCAAAAATAACTTTATTTTAGTTACTGATAAAAGATGAAATGTATTTGACTGACGTTGTTGGAAATAAGCAATAAGAAACTTTTAACAGATCTATCAATCAAAATAGAGGTTTTATTTCTTGTATTGTTAGCTCCTGAGGCTTTGCTGCAGCGCATGAGAGGTGATTTCTTACCGTAGGCTTTTCTTACTGTGCACTTGATGTACTTCTGGGGTAGGCAGTGAAAACGGCACATTTTATTTTGTTTTCTGTGTTTCAGTCGTAAGATTTTGATGATCTCAGCTTGTTCCTTTAGTAGTTATGTCTGGATATGATCTAAGGAATCCTGGAAACCCACTAAGGCAAGAGGAAACATGGGTCAGGAGAGAATGGAGTCATTTTTTAGACATAAAAACACTAGGGGTGGGAGGGGGGCAGAACTACTCTTATAATGCTTTATGAAAGCAAACCAACAACAAATCTTGAGAATTTCAAAGTACCCTTTTCATAGTTTTCCATCAGGGCTCTATATACATTTTGCAGTGCTCCTCTAGGCTCCCTTTGTGAGCGCATTCTGGATCGTGTGAGTGATGCTTGTGGTGGTTTTTGATCCCTAGATCAATCCCAGTGATGGGAGTTTATTGAAGCCTCCAGTGGGTGAAACAGGGGACAAGGCAGCAGAAGCTCCTTTGATAGTGCCTGGGTAGCTCGTTAGAAGAAGTAGTGATGTCATCCAAAAGAAGCTATTTGGGAACCACAGAGTGTGGTAGTGGGAAGAGCACTTTCTTTGACTCCACAAACATGAACCTGGTATAGATTTTTATTCAGAAAGAGAGAAGGAATTCCTCTTCCATCCCATTTTTTCACATAATTTTAAACAGCATCAATCCAGAGCCCTCCAATTTCAAATTTCAAATTATTCAGCTACTTAAAAATGAATAGACACTGCTACATCTAAAGCCAGGCACATGATTCCAGAGCTTTGACGGGACAGAAACTTCTGTGTTCATGTAACCTTACGTAAATACGCACATGTACACAATACACACGCTATAAGAGTTTTCTTATCCCCAGTGGAAAAAGGCTTTTTGTGTTTCCTGAAAGAAAAAAATAGTATAAGAGGCTAAGCCCAAGATTTGGGAGAGAGTGTTATTCTAAATTGATAAGAATAACTGTGAGTTAAAGAAATGTATAGAGAGTGTAAAAAATAACTATTAGTTTCTAGCTAAAAGTATCATTTAAAAATTTGGAATTTAGAGGGCAGTGTCATATCTTTCTATCCAGTGAGATCACTAAATTGTGAGTGGCTTTGCTTTACATTTTTTTTAAAATGTATTTTTTTCTGTGTTAAACATTTCTAAGATTACTGAGTGATTTGATACTTTTGGAATAATGCCCATGAGCAGTAGTTGCTGAGTCATGATACAAAGTTATCATTTTGGTGGGAGATAGGAGGGGAGTATGACCAGTGCTGTATTTTCAGCTTCAAAAAAATATTCCAGCAAGTCTAAGCAGATGGGCTGGGGAGCAGAAAATGCTGCTGCTTGGAGGTCTGAAATTTTGAGTTCTCCTTTATTTTAAATGTTTCAAAGGTAATAAAACACTTTCTAGGACTCTAAACAAGATGTAATGAATTTGATTTTAGGGGGAAGGGAATTTATTTCTGTGGTTGTTGCTTAATCAACATCTACTCTGCCACTTCACATCAGCTTCTGTCCTTTCCAAGTGAATTAGTTCTTTGGGCAGCACGTTAAGAGGAAGTGTATTGTTCTTGGCAGGGCACTTGAATTTCTAATTACCAGATTCCTGCCTTAATTGCAATTACCTGGACACCCAGGCAGGGTGAACTTTTGGAAAAGAATGTAATTAGTGCAGAAGAAACCTCACTGCCAACTGTTTGTCTGGATATCTACACTAAGCAGAACCGTGATAAGTTCACATCTCTACAGACAAGCTATCAATCCATTGAGATGCTGCCCAAATGTTGTGCAAGTCTGTTGCAATGTGTATGATTATTGTTTGGTCTTAGACCTGGTGTGAAGTTAAACACAACTATTGGCTTTTCTGTTCCTGCCTGATTTGAGGAGGAGGAAAAGGGACTGCTCTGAGAGAAATGCTTTTGTGCTTTGTAGGTGCTCACCAGTAAGGAGTTCCTCAGATGCAGAATTTGTTTAAATAAATGGCAATAGTAAATTGTGGTCTGTGTGAGATAAATGAGGTGCACACAGAGTAATTTAATTCAAGTGAAAATAAACAGGTTAGATAATTTCTTTCCAATAATGTTTGTAGTGAGCCATTCTTTGCATACAACTACAAAAGCAAAATATTGCCAGCCCATAAGAAATGATGCAAAACCACACTTTTGAGCAGAGGTGGAGCCATAATGAGGGTAGTTGTGAATACAAGTTGTAGCAGATCCTGATTATAAGCTGAAATCACTTGGCTTAAGGGCCTCTGGAAAGGTTTGCTGCATCAGGCTTTTATTGTCAGCTCCCTTGTGTTGACTCACAGGAAAAATAAATGTAATTGATGAAAAATAAGGGAAAAGAAATTAAAGAATTACTACTTAAAAATTACTGAAAACCCTCTGTCTGTAATTGCAACCTTTTATAGTATTCAGCTTTCAAATAATGCCACTGATGAGGAAATTGAAAAACTGTGTTTAAAACATCTTTTTTTGTACTGAGGCTTGCATGCTTTGGGGGGCTCTTGTTTCTTTCTTGATTGCTTTTAATAAAAAAAACCCAACCCACAGAAACATTGATGTGATTGATCCCTATGAGGTCAGGGGCAGGCAGACTTTGTCTCCATGGTGGTAGCCAGTTGTAGTGTACCAGTGTCACTTTTTGATGGGTGGAAAATAAGAGAAGCTCTCAGATAAATGTCTTCTGTTTGTATAGAGAGTTATAAAACTGCTTTGTTCTTTCAAAAACACAGTTAAGAGCACTTCAAATGAGCTGCTCAAATGCAGGGCTTCCCCAGCTCATATAATGGTGAAAGGGTTGTGGTGCGAAGGGTGGTGGTGATGGTGGTGGTAGCGTAAAACTCTTCCAGTTGCTGTGAAATAATTCAAGGGTAGAGGAGATGAAGGAGGTAGGCTCATGAAGCCCTGGTGAATAGTTAACTGGTTTAAATTCAATTACTGGGGTGTTCAAGTCGTTAACAAGTACATCAATATGGGTTTCATTAACAAAAGTTTCCCTGTCACATATGTTGTGGTTGGCAGCAAGAACTTGCTCTCAGCCAGCCTGATCGCATAGACAAACCCTGTTCAATCAGATCCCAGGGGCTGTTGCCCATCTCTTGCTTTTGCCAAAATAGAAGTGAGAATAATAAAGGCTTCAGGAGGTAATTCACAAGATTAAAGGTCAGCAGGCTTCATGGGCTCAATGCTGGGACATCTAAATAGCTTTTAAATATTGAATTTGTGAAAAAAAGATGCTTTAAAAAGTTTGGCTATTGCAATGTTTTCGTCATAATTTTTTTCTCTCTGCTTCCTGTTTAAATTTGGCTCTTCTCAGTGTTATCAATCATACTCTTTTTTTGTTTTTCCCAGGCATGTATTGTTGGAGAAAGTCACATTAGAAAGGTTTTGGGTTACTTCCTTTCTTTCCGTTTTAGCCAGAATGTAGATTTATATTCCTCTTGTGTTGGAAAATAATACATACAGATTAGTATTGGGCAGAATATTGGAGAGAGAACGAGTGATACTCGTGCACACAGGCAGATGGAAGCTTCAAAGGAAAGTTGTGATTTTCAGGTGCTGATGTTGAAACACTATGAGGAAATCTTTTTCCTCATAGGGTAATAGGATTCCTTTTCAGACTTCTCGGAACTCTTGGAAAATCAGAGTATTTTTACAGTTTCTCAATCACTATTACTTTTGAAACACCTTGGCAAGAGGCATGATAACAAATGTATCTTGAACATTGGAAAAGCAGTTTTTCCCTGCCCTTTGCAAATGGATAGGAAAGGGAAACCTAGATGTATTAAAGCCATACAAAAAGAAGACAATTTGTCACTGTAGGATTTCTTCTGTGTTTTAATTTTGTTAGTCTTATAACCACAGCTCCAGAAGTTGCATGTGTGGATATAGCTACCCTCCTTAGTTGTTACAACTAATCTAAATTCACTAGATGAGAGCTCAGTGATTACTAGCCATGGCTTCTGGAGACTAGCATCAGCTGAGTTGTTAACATGACCTTGCCTGGTTGCTTCACGCAGGAAAGCAGAGACCTTTACAGTTATTTTTAGCATTTTTATATTTTTTTAATTTGCACGTTTGCTGGTAATAAGGGCTGTAATTCTTTTTTCACTTCCATCTTTCACTAGGAACAAGCACGGGGTATCTTTTGTTTTCTTCAGTATTCCGGTTTTTATGTCCTTACTGCATTTCCTTCTGTACTACTAAATATACTTCCACATACCTTTCTTTCTAAAAAAGCATGTAGTTTATGTCAATGTTGAGGACCACTGGAAAAAAAAGGAAATTTGCTGCTGCTTTAGTATATGCATGGCAATGAGTGGATGGAAAATAAGTACTTGTAACTGGTAATTTTGCTGTTCCCTGTAAAGATAAGTTAAGGCACAGATTCCAAAAAGTGTAAGTGGATCTGGGTAATCTTTTACTTCTTAGTAACAACAGGTCTTAATATTTCTGGTTAGAGTCATGGTACATGTATTACTGAAGAACTAAGATGTACCAAAAGCTTGCTTAGAATCAAATAGTGAATCCCTTCAACTTCCCATTTGCTCAGGGTGAGCAAAAGGCCATCTCTTCTGAGGATGAACAGGGGCCGTTTGTCCTAGGACGATTGCTGGTTCTGCACCTAGGCTGGAATACATCTCTAAACATATGTATCTGTGTGCCGCTAAAGTGAACAGAGTAGACATTATGATTTGCACTTTGCTTCCTTTTGTTTTGAATTCAAAGGCCATCCCTAATTGATGGAGGTTTCCTTTACGATGCACTTATTTTCAAATCCATCATTCAATGCCTGTGCTGCCCCTTGCCTTCATGGATGCACTGGTCTTTGACCCAGAACTGGTAAATGAACCCTGCAGGGAAATCATTAGAGAATTGGAATGGTTGCGGTGGAGGTACCAAGGGTCAAACCATTACCTCCCTGTAGGACCGTTGGCTTAAATTGAACTTCTTGCTTTTTTGGAAGCAGGTCAAGTGTCAGAGACAGCTGAAGTGATCAGGTACAAGCCGATACAGATCATGGACACAGTTTGGAGTTTTTAGCTTTAGACATTATGGCTAGGCAGGATGGATTTAGTTTAATGGTGCCTTCTCTGTTCCTCTCCTCGTTTCTCCCTTTAAAAAGCAAGATTAAAATCCTGAGAAGCCAACAAGAACCAACACTCTGACATTAACATGCTATTTGTGATCTTTTGGCACATTTACAATTTTTGAGAGGAGTTGGTTCAACCCTTTTAGCCTTTCCTTGCAGTTTTCTTTGATTGAAAAATAACAAATGATATTTTGTAATAAGAAAATACCTCCATAGTTCTTATGAGAAATATGCTTCCTGCTCTTTTTTCCCTTCCTCCACTATTCTTTGCATAATTTTTTTAACACTCTTAAAAAATGTAAAATGACCTTTTTCAGACTGTACAAAATAAGTATTTCCTGCTCTTAGAGGAAAAACTCCACAGTAGTGCATCTATAGCAATGAAATATACTGCTGAATATGAGAAAGTATTTAATGATTTAATTTAGAAACTTGAAGCCCTTGAAACATTATAATAATGTTTTATGTAATTCCAAGTGTGTAACTATGTAAAATAAACTTAGGATATCAAAAATGCCAAAAAGCCATGGGTGTCATGTCTCTACTGAAATATGACCACAAACACTGAAAAATGAAACAAATTGTACTATAAAAAAAATGAGTCTCTGAAACCTGAGGTTCTTTCACTGCAACTTCAAAGCACTGCAGAGACCCCTTAGAAATGTCCTCCTCAGCTCTGTCCACTACCATTTACAGCATACATCACTTAACAGGTTTAAGTCACTTTCTGACTTGCGTAAGGAATTCTCCCCTCTGAAATAATTAACGAGATGCAAGAATTAACAAAAATGCATGTTTGAATGAATAGGCTGAAACCCAGCTCTTCTTTTGAAATCGATGGCAGAGGAATGTTTCTACAAAAGTGTATGTGTTTTGATCAGGGAAGATAAATTAATTGCAATGTGTCTGACAGGTAAATGTTTTTAAAATATTAAGAAGAAAAAAAAAAGGAGTTAAAATATGTAAGTACTACTTTAAGTGGGGTATCCTGCTCTCAGAAATACCAGTACTTGAGTTCCACAAGTCAAGAAGACTTGGAGATCTCAGAAGTCCATGTGAAACTAGTCACCATCTTCAGCTATGGAGGGTCAGATCACGTGAGGAGAGCTGTGCTAGGTCACAAATGGCCCACTTCATGGCTTGCAGCTCACACAGCGGGCTGTCTTCGCAGTTTGGTTCTCTTACATCTTACTCTGCGGGTAAGGAGGAACAAAAATGTCAAGTTTTATATATTTATCCTTTGAGTGTAGGCCTTTATTATGGGCCTTTTTTTTTTTTTTCTTTTTTTTTTTTTCCCTTAGTTTACACATTTGTTTTCTGGAGGGTTCCTGTAATAACTATGATTTATAGGTAAGAAGAAAAAGAGGATATTTCAGTGAGAGAGTTTGTGTTTTATCAGGCAAAAATTCCCTCTCTGCAGGGTGTCCAGTGGGTGTTCATGTTGCCTGTGGCAGGGACATCTTTGGAGGTGACAGACAGCAGATAACCTGCTCATTAGTTGATGAGGCTCTCAAGCCCCCACTACACTGGACTCTCCGTTGCTGGGCGTCTCTGCCCCACAACTGGAAATGCCAGTGTGTGACAGCAGGCTGGCAATGTTGGTGAAGGAGCTGCCTGCTGAGATGGCACCAGTACAGGAGCTGGAGGCCCAAAGCAAGATGGTGGGAAGTCAGAAAACTCGGCACAATGAAGAGGATGGAAATACAGAAGCACCTCCGTTTCTGTGCTTGTAAGAGGGGATTACAGCCTGCCCTGTACCCTGATGGCACTTTGCCTGCTGATCAAGGGAGACTAACCAGCTGGAAGCTACTATCCTTTAGCCCAACTCTTTCCACTTCCAGCAGCTCTTACCTCTCAAGCAGGCTGGGGTCAAGAAGCACAATGTTGCTGGTGTGCAGAAGGAAGGTGGCTTCCCTAGCACCTTCAACATTGTGTCTGGTAGAAGCCAGCTTAACAGGGTCAGCAGTTTGGAAAATGGCTCCGTGTGTACTAGGTGGTGGCAGGGAGAGGCTGCTGTCCTCCTGTTGGGGTGGGCTGTGTTGAGAAGGTGCACACAGCACTGCTGGCACCTGAGTGCCTCCAGTACAAACCTTGCCTGAACATGGAAGCAAAAGAGAGCAGGCTGTCAGCCTCTATAAATTAAATTGGGAGATTTTTCATTCACAAGGGCTGTTCCAGCAACTCCTGATGTTGATAGTGATGAATGGTGTGTAATGAAGGGCTGTGCAACTGAGAGAAACAGTTCTTTGAACATGGCTTTTCTGCTGTAGCACATCAGGATTTAACAACCTGACTTCCTTTGATAGCAGGTGATGGGATAGGAAGCAAACTGGAAGGAAAATTATTTTCCTGAGCTTCTCACGGAAAGCATACAAGGCACTACGACTTTTCTTTGTCAGTCATGCAGTTTGCTTTAAAAGGTGAGAATTTGAGATAGCATGGATTATAGTAATGATTACATTGGTCAAATTTTAGCCCACTAGAAAGACAGACACAATCATTTAATGAACCAGTAGTACATTAGTGTTCAGTACAGTTCACAGGAGGGAACAGTGTTTTCGGGTTTTTTGGCAGGTGAGTGATTACATTCTCTAACACATGTTGGAAGGGATGGTGACCAAGCAGCGTTCTTCCCACTGCCAGGCGTCCCCTGGTATGCCCTGTATAACGTAAGGCCTGTTATTTTACTTACTTTTAATTTAATAGTGATGTTTCCAAGGTCATGAACCTTTGAGCTTTCTTCATGCCTTTACTTTTTTGTTTTCATTCCAGCATAATAAATAGAAAATGAAAATATCATGGAGATAGCATTGCTGAATTCTAAATTTCCCCTTATATTCTGAAAAGCACTACGTACGCAACTTGAAATCAGTATGCACTACTTGATAATATTAATTTATTTAAACCGTATCTGGTTTTATAGAGCTCACTTTTCACTCATTTATATAGGTATTAGTATATATAAATAGACAGGTATGTGTATGGGAGAGATGAGGCGTTTTCACCTGGCTGTTTCTTAACTTCTGACAGGAGATGGAGGACCAGCTCTTGAGATCTTAAGAACTTTTCCCTCCCTTCTTTGCACATTTGTACCCCTAGAGTTACTGGTACTGCCCCCTCTTTCAAAATTCAGTAACAAAGGAAAGTTAACACTAAGTGTCATTTTATAATTGCAATAATGATCACACAGCTGTGCTTTCCTGGTTGCATAATGCATGTCAGGATCGGTTTAGGAGCTCAGCCTCATTTCCTGGCCAGATGTAATTCTGGTGACCATTATTACAGTAGGAAGGCTCTTGTCGTTCATTATAGCCACAGTCTGATGGAGGCCTGCACGGCGTAACGGAGGACGGTGTAGAAGGATGTCACAGCTCTGGGTTAAGCTGCCTGTGAGCTCTTGGCCAGTGCAGGAGACACACGTGGATGCGTATGGACAGGGCAGCTGCAGGCAGCACAAGCAGCTCCTGCGCATGTGCCCCAGTGTGCATAAAAAAAAATAATAAAAAGTAACTTAGGCATGCCTTTCTTTCTTAAGAAGTGTTGTCTTTATTTATGAGCATGTGAAATTGTGAGGAGGAGCTCCTACACTCAAATGAACCTGCGAGCAGCCCATAGAAAAGCAAGTGCCTGCAGCGCTAATAATGAGAACTGACAAGGCGATCCTGCTGTGTTTATTTATGACCTTCTGCCTTTGTTAGCTCTTGTGAGAAATTCCTCTCTAACCATAACAGTATTGCTGGAGCTTGGCACTGCACTGAGGAATCCTACGGCGCCCCGAGGCCGCTCACTGGCACGGGTACAGCTTGCAACAGATTGGCACAGTTGTTGAAATTTTCATATGTTCTCCCTTTATTTATTTCTTTACTTAATTCATAAGGCTGTTTGTTCCTTTGGTATGTTTGTTTGTTCTGACAAGCACCCTTCAGAAGTATTTGGGGACTTTGTGAAGATCCTAATTTACTTAACTGATTTGCCTTTGGGTTTTTTTATAACTTTTTTTTGGTGATCTCTCTACTGAATAACTCAGAGGATGAAATGAGCTTTGGTTCAATAGTTCCATCAGGTAGATCTGATTAGAAGTTGTGAGATAGATAGAGTTTTTTTAAAGAAAGACAGCAGTGTATAAATGCTATAAATTTGTTGTCTTCAGCATGGAAGACACTGAATGGGACAGGTGCTCAGGCGACACTGCAGCAATGACCTGCACAGCAAAACTTTCACCAGGTTAAAAGCCATATTCTTCTTGAGATATAGCTCTCACAAACCATGCAGATGGCTGTTTTCCCATCTTTCTGTCACACTCATTCCCCAGAAGACCTCTCAGCCGTGCTCCCTAAACTGTGTTACATAGCTCAGATACGGATTTGGAAGATGGAAAATCAGTAATGGGTAGGGCTACACTTGAAGGTCTGGAAGGACTGAAGTCTTTCTTTCAATGGATGCAGCCATTGACAAGAGCTGCAGTTCCTCAGGCTGATGCATGTGATGGGTTTCCAGGGGGGAACAGCAGCAGCAGCAGAAGAGGGCAAAGGATCACTGCCTTTTAAGATCCTGGTAGACCTTCTTTCAGAGAAGCTTCCAGCTGCAGCCCTTTTTTTCCATCCCTCCCTGTCATGTTACCTGGCATGGGTTTTTGCACCATGTATGAACACACTCAAAATTCAGTGCAAGAGGAATAGAGATCAGTGGGGAAGAAAGTTTTCTTTTACTCCGTTTACAAACATTTCATACAGGTGGCTTCCAAATGCACTGTCTCTCTGGGCCATGATACTGCAGTGATACTTGCTGGAGGGAGCTGCAGCAGGGACAAAGTCTGGCAGGTGCTGGGGAAGGACAGTTGGCATCTCAGGTGAAGGACTAGGTAAAGCACCATCGTACAAGAGGGTAGATGGGAGTGCCCTGCTCAGTACTGTTCCACCAAATGTCCACCTGTTTTGGTCCATGGAGCAGCAGCCACATTTTTGCTGATCACAGTTGCTGTATGCTGAACTTTCCACCTGTGATTTCTTGGATTTTTTTCAGAGCATTTTTGTTAGCATTACACTGAATTGGTAGTTCTGTGCAATACCAACCTCCTTCCTTCAAGCCAATGAAAATTTTGGAGGAACAACCTACTGAAAGCTTTATCTAAAGATCTCAGGACTCCCTGTCTATAAGAAAAAGCTGCAACTGTGAAGCATGTTCAGGCACTCAAAAACTCAAAAAAAGCTGGCTTTTGCGATTCACCGTGGAATTCTTTCCTTTCTGTGATATATTAATTGAAGAACAGTAGTAACTGGTACATTGCTTTTTCTGTAGATTGTGTAGTCTACATGGTTTAACAGTGTGACTGTAGTGTCTGTAGTGACTTTCTCCTTGTTTGTTGGATTTCAAGAGTGCACGTAAATTATTAACTTGTTGGATGAAGATTAGCTTAACGCAGTCAACTATCAGGACAACCACGTCATTATCTTAGCCCTGAGATGCCTCTTCCCACCCCAAAAGCGAAGTTTGTAACCTGTAGCTGTGCCAGCATGCTTAGCAGTAGACAGGGGAATGTATTGGCCTTTCAGAATATTTTTCTTAAAACCTAATTGAAGCGCTACAAATTGCCCTTCCTACTAGGGTAATCAAGACATTATTTCAAAAGAAATCTGAGGCTGAGACACTTTCCTAGGATTTCAAAAGCCTTTTGAAATTTATATAGAGGTTTCTGAAATGTGAGTTCTACACAACTCTGTTAAAGCTGTATCATCTCAAAATATCGTGTTCCCTTGCTGCTCAATTACTTTGCACAATAGTGTGCCCAACCAGCGCTGAATTACTGCTAGGAGATGTGAATTCCAGAACTTGGGGTGTTGAGGGAATCTGGTTCTAGCTGGCATGTGCAAGAAATAATCTCAAAGTTTATTTTCTGCTTTATTACCATCTTGGATTTCATTTCCCAACCTTTTCCCAAGTTACTGGAAAATGAAGAGGTAGGAGGGGTTGAGTGAACAGCTCTTGAAGCATAATTGTTTGCTTTTGCTGCTGTGGCCCATAAACCTCAGAAAGGAGTAAGTAGTTTGTGTGCATGGCAGGGAATGTGGAGCTGAAGCAGCGTCAGAGCGATCACAGCTCTGTTCATTTGTGCTTTACTGGTTGTCAAACTACGCACCGCTGGGGTTACCTTGGGTTTGGAAAAAGGAAGGAGAAACAAAAAGGCAGGAGGATGAGAGATTCTTGCTTGGTGCTGAGAGAATGGGTCTGGAGTGGCGAATTAAGCTGAATTTACTGCAGTTAATGTTGTGACACTCATTTCTGCCTAATACCCCAGTATAACATTGCATATCCAGTTTTCTTAAATATGACTAAATTAATTAATATTGTTCTTTGAGACAAGTTACCTTGTTCCTTAAAAATGAAGACTTTCTAACATTTATTGCTCCTTTTGGTGTATGCATTTTTCTGTTCCTTTCAGTTTCTGATTCAAGGGGAAGAGATGGGATGTTATTGGAGCACCTGTGTTTTTGAAGTTTAAGATGTGTCTGTGGCTTATTTACCATCTCATTGAATTGTGGTATTTGGTTACAGGGTGTTGTGGGAGAGAGAAGAAAGAGACACAGTATGATGCATGCACAAGCCCTATGCTAATGAAAAACTATGTTTTGTAGATCCTTATTCCCACGGTAACCTGCTGGGACATTCTTTTTATAAAACCATAACTCGGCAAAGGGTATTAATATGCCAAAGAAAAAAAAGGTAAGTGCTGCGGATAAAGAGCTTTTATTGGGCATAGAGGTGTTAAGCCCTTTATCATGGGCCACACATAGGTAGCCTTGGGCTGCCAGAACAGCTCACTTGTTATCAACTTGCCTAATTTACTCTGGGATGAAAAGATTTGCTTTCAGTGATCGGTGGGCAATTGATTGTTGGACCAACACTTTTACTGTTCTCTCAACTGGTCTCCAAATCAGATAATACTGTAGGTCCAAACTTCTTAATAGCACAGCTAATGCCTTCTGAATGCAGTGTGGGATAGTCTGAGAAGCACATGTGGAAAGATGTTAATTTATAATTGCAAAATGGGTGCGTTGTGACTCAGTGTATGTCTGTAGTAGTAAACAGTAAGGTACATGAAGCCGTGTGAGTTGTGTGGTTGTGTTTAAAGAGCTGCTACTACATGAGCTACCCTGCATAGACCTATTGAGAATCTCTGCACTGCAATCACATGTGGGTGTACTGCAAGATAGACTGGTGTGAATTTTACCATATTTCATGTTGTGGTATTCTGAAGTGGTATTTGCCCCTTTTTGCTTGAGCCACACCTGTAAGATTTCAGGGTTTTTGAATATGTAGTCTCAAGGTAGGTGGTCTTTGTCTGACTGTATGTGCTGCAAGTTCCCAGAAGTGTGGTAGCCAGAGTAATCAGAATAAAGGGAGTAAACAATATTTTCTAATTTGTATTGCTGCTGCTCCTGCTAAAATTCTAGGTCTCTCTCAGATCTACTGACTTATATGTTCTTTTGATAATACTTTGGGTTTTTTCTCATGTGCTTTTGCCAAAGTCCATGTTTATCTTTCTTGCGATTCGGTACTCCTTTCCTTGCTGACTTGGTCTGATGTCTTTCTACCTCAACTGTGAAAGTAGAACAAGTAGATAATGGAGGGGGAATAGCAGGCACATCGTGTTTTCCTTTGTGGCCTTTGTGATGCTGGATTCAAAATGGCCAGAAGCACAGCTGGGAGAGCAGGCTGGGCTGGCAAGCAGGGGAGTTGCCCACTGGCCATTCAAATTCAAAGCTTGCAGCAGAGAGGGAGGAGAATAGCAATCCCCAAAATAACAAGCTCAAGAGTTTGAAAGGCTCTGGATCAGTGCATGTTTTCCTTCAGTCAGCTTCCTCTCTGTTTTATCCTGCCAGTTTAGCCTGTCTTCTCCCTGGGGAGGTAGCTGTAGGCTACATGATCTAGAAAATAGTGGTGACACAAAGAAGGAAGTTGTTATGTCTCACCTCATTGGTCTTTAAAAATCTGAAGTTTAATGGAAGTGATTTATGTTTGGGGATGGTTAAGATTTGCACTGAGGAAACTATGGATGGGAAGTAGTATGAGTACAACTGTTTTATTAGTTTGCTGTTATGCAAACAGAACTTTTCTTTCTTTATAGGGACAATTTGTTGTGGTTTTCATTGATTGGGTTGTTTTGAATGTTGATGATTTATTGATGATAAATAGTTGATGCTGTAGCTACAAGAGTTGTTGGCTGAGAAATTTTCTTTGCTACAAGACTGAAGAAAGAAATGGCTCCTACTGGTTCATGGCTTTTTGTTTTGTAATTTTAGTTCCAGAAATTCTGTGCGCTAAGCATTCTGCCTCAGAGATAAACAGTTAAGTTTGTATCTTGAGAGATGCTGTGTTATTGTTTTTCTGTTCTGGAGATTTACTGTTTATTTTCAATATTAAAAAGTATTGTTGTCAGACAAGCTATGTGTTTTACCTGCTTACAGTCCTTGTTAGACTTTGTCAATTTGCTTTGATAGCACATGGGTCATTAGTATTTATTGTTTCGTACATGGGAGTTGATGTTTATAAACTACCAACTCTTTTTTATGGCATTAGGAGATTTCTTGATGCAGCTGGAGACCTCAGGAGCCCCATTCCTCTTAACTGTCAGCAGACCCCGTAATGAATGGCACTCAGCCCAGGCAGGGAGGTGTGCAGTTGTCTGGCCTTTCATCTGGTACCTCAAAGCTATGGTGTCAGTTTTGAATTCCTAATTGCCCTCAGTTGTTTTTTGCTGTAAAGCTCTGGCCTAGACAAGCAAATAAGATCCCATCATGGACCAGTGTAGGCACAAAAGTGTGGCTATATCCATCTTGGCAACTTCTCATCCCATGTCTGATTGATACGGGCATGTCATGTTCTCTTCTTGGATACCTGTATCCACAGGTCAACAGCTTTTATTTTTGGTTAAGGTTGTCTTACAAACACAGATCCTTTGCTTATTAAACAAATGTAGTAAGAAGTTACTCTTTCTTTAAATGAACTGGGGATTGAACGCTATAGTGAGATGCCATATTCAGCAGAACAAAATCAAACTCCTCTTTAGGGTGACATTCCTGCCAAGGCAGCTGGGAGGGTTGGTTGCATCTCTTGGCCCTTGCGGGCTGTGCTGTCGTGGGGTGTTCACTGTCGATGAAAAGGGCAAGCCTGCGGGAGGTGTGCCTTCAGCCACAGCCTCTCCTGTGCTGTTTGTGTAGTTCTACCAGCTCCTTAATCTGAGATCTGAGCCAGTGACACAGCACCAACTCATCATGTATGTTCTGCTGTTCAGATTGTAGGACCAGAAGTTATCTAATAAAGAAAAAGAAGTGGAGAGGGAAAAAGTGCGACTATTGATTTAGTTCTGACTTTGCAACCAGGCTACCTAAGATCCCTTACTTTTGGCAGATGAAGCATTCCCATTAACTGTTTGGAAAGAAACTGAAGTTAAACTCAGCAGCAAAACTCATACCAGCTTTAGTGAACCTGTTTAAAAACCAAAAAAGCAAACCTTCCTTTGCACTTTCCCTACCCTGGGCAAGATTTATTAGGACTAACACTTTTCTTAGAAATCATGTTTTCTGTGCAGTTTTAATCAGGGGAAATTTTTAAGACTGGGAATGAATCTCATATCCAAATTACAAGTAACACCTGTCCAAAACAGCCCTTTGCTTAGCAACTAGGTAGTAAGCTGTGACCTGAATCTGTTTTTCTACATTGGCTTTTTGTAGATAATTTCTTGAAGACTGATGTAATTCCAGTATCCCATAGGTTGAAAAGACAGCAGGTAGGGCACTGGCACTGCACTGTTTGCTTATGCTTTTTCTCAGTTGTTTGAGGCTTTTGGGGAAAAGATTTTGCATCCCTGGGGACTTACCTGTATAACTTCTCAGAGGAAGTATTTGATACTGCTCAGAGTCCTTGCAATACAGTTCAGTAACTGAGTTATTTTGGGAAGCATGTGAGGTCTGCAGAATGATGGGAATGTGTTCCCCGGCAAGTGGTGCTTTGTCACTAAATTTAGTGCAAGAAGCTAGTGTTTTTATCATATATTTAGAATTTCCTTCATCTAGAGTATTGCATGAATAGTTTACCACAAAAAGGTTAAAGTTAAAAATTTGGTTAAAAACACTAAAACATCTAGTAAATAGAGTAAGACTGACAAGTACCATGACTATCTAAAAAGTACCTCAACCCAACTATTGTCAGTTTGAGTTTGTCTTGCAATTGTCTCTTTACAGTAGCGTGTTCAGAGGTAGAATTATGCCCATCAATAAAAACTGAGCTTTTTCTTCAAGGAAGTGATTGAAATGGAAGTGATCTTCTCTACTTTTTCTTCTCCAAACCTTGAATTAACAAGATTCAGAGAATGAACCTTGTTTTCTATCCACTTCAGCACGGGATATAAAAGGCACTTTGGCAGAAATGTAACAGCAGTTGTGCTGTCTCCTGTTAATGCACATCCTTAAAAAATTATTCTTTAAGTATGTTTGGTGTGCTTAGTTGAGGGTCAAAGCGTAGCTGGCATGGATGGAAGATACTCGGGTAGGGGGTAGCAGCCTTTGAAAAGGAAAGGATTGTCCTTGTGGTCCCCGTTGTTGCTGTGCCCCTGTGTTTTTCCAGTTGGGCAGGCGATGGGAGGCTGTTAGCTCACTCGCTGCCTCGACAATGTGACCAGCAGGGCCTTTGGAAGACTTCTTGAAACGTGCTATTATAGGCTGCTTTGTGATGAAAAGAGGTCTTACAAATACCTTGAAATTTAAACAGAGCTATTGTGAGTTTTCTCTTTGTGTGCATATGTGTGTTTGTCAGCCAAATCATTTGTTGAAAGTTAATCTCAATTACAGAGCATATTGTTCATAATCCCCCATGGCTCCAAAACAATAGCAGAGTGTATATCTGCTTGAATATATATTTACATACTTATATGTAAAATATGTTTGTGTGTATATATAATTTTACTTCTAAAGCGGTGATTCGTGTTAAGGAGATGCATATTTCATGCGGGATCCTGTCTTTTGAGTAGCACCATCCCATCCTGATAAAAATACTGTAGGAAGGCCTGAATGGAGTGAGCAGGACTTTGATCCTGCAGCCAATCAGTTGCTGCAGTTCCATACATACATAGCACTGGGATTCCTGCTAACAAAACAGATGGTAGGGTAGAACCTGGGGTTTTCAGCTTCTTGTAGGCCAGGAGGTTTTGTGTGTCTTTAATTTTAGTGTCTGTAGAATACCTCTGCTTTGCTTCTACTCCCTGAGCATAAAGAAACAGGCAATAGTTGGGAAGTTTAAGTAAATCCCAGGTTGTACATGCTCCACACAATCCCTGCAAGAGAGCCCCGAACTGCAGTAACCCGTTAGTGAATTTAGGGTGTCATTTAGCAGCATAGGAGCTCACTTAGGAAGGTGCTCCACACTTTCCCTTTGCACTTATTTCAGAGAAGGTGCTCATCATTTTTCAACTGTAGATATTTAGCAAGGGATCCCTCTAGTAAAATCTTGTTTTACATCTGCTGAGACACTCCTGAGCAAAATCAGCAACTATGTGAAATGTTTGTGGTATACATTTGTGCTCTGCAGTGAATGCTCTAATCCTTTCACACTGTGTGTAAAAGCATGGTGGTATTACTGAGTTACTGTATTCTCCTTTTTGCTGTTCTTTGAATCTAGGTGTATTCCTTGAGTAAGTTAATGTTATATTATATATGGGTGTTTGTATTTTTTTTCTTGTGTTCTGTTTGTAAGTAATTTTGGGTTTCCTGGCTAGTGTGTTTCCTTCTACCCCTTGCTGGCTGCAATGCAATAGTAAATTGGTGTGCTGTTTCAAAAGTGTCTCTCCTGTCAGCCTGATAAGATCGCACCACCAGGAAGGCATAACATTATAATCCCAAGCACAATGTGATCCTGTTCATTTTAACTCTTGTACTTGTCAGAGGGACAAGAATAAAGGTTGTGCCTGGGTGGAAGGTGAAGCTAGAAGTGAAGATAGTCAGAGATAAAACACTTTGCTAAAAGAGATAAATCCTGTGCAGGGACATTTCAGTTTGTAATCAAGGCATTATCTAGAAATGAACTTTGAAAGCTGGCTGGGCTGTCCTGAATAATACAGGATGTAAAGCTGACATGGAAAATACAGAACTGTGATATGGATTTGTGACAGGGAAAAAAAAAATTTGTCCTTCATTTTTTCTTAGTTTGGTGCCATGTTTGAAAATATAGTCATACCAGCACCGTGAACAAGAATAAGATTGCTCTACAAGAAACCAGAGATTTCTGGTAATTGTAGACTTGCTACATTTTACTGGAAGGAATGAGTGCTTTCCAGAAAAAGCCTCCGAGAAGAGGCAAAATTTAAGGCATGCCTTAGGGTATGGGGACTTCAGCCCCTTAAAAGAATTCCAGCAATTACCTAACCTGCCAACTTTCCAACAAGATAAATGGAAGCACTGTAGCTTGAAGGTGCCTTGATTTGAATGAGATGCAGTAAGGTTTCTCTGTTCTTTACAGGCATCATAGATCTGATAGTACTTATAAAAGAAGAATAGAGTTGGTGCCCTGCTGACTGAATTGTCCTCTAGAGGAGTATTAGTTACAGAGCCTCTTTGTTAACTAGGCTGTATGCTTAAACCACTGTGAATTTCTCTTATTAGTAGGTTTTTTAAAAGCTCTACATATGGATATGCTAAGCAAATGCAAGTATATTTATGTAATTTACATATATAATGTGTATGTGTACAGTATTTTATATATATAAAGAAATGTGATGTGGAAATGGCACGACTTCATTACTGTTCCATTAAACTGAGGTAAAAGCAAGCATTAAAATACTGATAATAGGAGAACAGTAAGTCGACTTCTGCTCTTTCTGTCTGGGTGCTTCACATACAGTCTTTCTTCTCCTTCTCTTTAATTTGCCAATTAGCTTTTGGGGATAACAGAGGTCTTTCTAAAGCCTTTGTATGCTGGAAGTTTCCCAGTTACTTGCCTACTAAGGCTTTCTACCTTAGAAGACTAGGTAAGGCCACGAAGTGTATGATAACAAAAAATGCAAAGTAATGATCTGCAAACCACCCTATACAGAACGACTGATATTTCCCATTTTAGCCTCCTGTAACACAAAGTAAAGGTTGTGCAGCAGAGCTCAGCATCTAGATAGGCAACAGCCTTTCATGCTGTCCTGTGAGCAACCTTATTATCAGCTTTCTTGATGGGTCTGATGAATTAATGTGACTGCAGCATCCTCAGTAGGTGAGGCGATTGCAACATTCCTCAGCCCAGGGAGGAGATCCCCATGCTTACGCTGAGTGGACATGGGAAGCCTCTGCAGGGCACCCCGGTTGTACTGAGCCCACCTGGCTGCTCCCTCTGCATGTACGGAAGGAGGGTGTCATGGCTTCACTCTTTAAATAGGCTGGCATCTCGCAAACTTTCCTCTGCCTTTTCCACTTTTGTGAAGGAGTTGCATCAAGGTGGTGAGGAAATGCCTGGAAGGCAGGCACTTGAGGTAGCACCTGGGGCTCATCAGTTGTTCCACCTGCACAAAATGCTGGAGAAGTCAGATGCAACCTGAAGGGAAAAGTGAACTTCATGTCTGACCCCTAGTTCTTCCCCATGTGCAAGCTTTGCAAGCTAGGGAGTTACTGTGAGGAGTGGTCAGGCTTTACCTTGATCTCTGAACAACAGATAATTTAATCATAGACAGTGCTAACTGCTTTATGACTTTTCCTTATTTTGGCGTGTTTCTTTTTCAAGTACTTCACAGCTTGCTGAAACAAATAAAAGCTTTAATCCACACACCCTTTAAAAATCTTTGTTATTCTATACATAAAACCCTATGTTTTCTGTATCTTCTGCCAGTTAGGTGCCTATCTGGTTTTCTATGCAGAATTTTATTCCTTTAAAATAGGATCTATTCTGCTACATTCGTTTTTCAGGGGTTTATTATATGCTTTTCAGCAGCATTTGTTTATCAACACTTCCTGCAGCATTTGTTACACATCATGACAGCAGCGATTTGATTCCATTTAGAAGAATACCATATTATGTATGGGAAAGCAGTAATTGCTTTACCTGTTTGCGAAATACGTTCTACTGTGAAAAATCTCTAGCGTTGCTCTATACAGTTTCAAACGGTGTTATTTCTTGTTTACATTTTCTACAGTCAATAGTTTTGAAAAAGAAGCAATGAAAATAGTTTATTGCCCATTTCACAATTACATTTCCATTTGTAGGGATTTGGAAGTCTACTTTTGAGTGAATGCTGAGTCCACACATAGATTGAAGTTTCAGACTTAATTTTTTGTTTTTCATATGCCTAATGAAATACACATACAATTTTACACTTGTCAGAAAAAGCAAAATTAACCTGTGATGGTAGTTGTGTTTGAAATATTTGTGGAAATTCATTGCAGATAAGGTCTGTGAGGTATCCTACAGAAAGCTAAGTTGTGTGAGTTGTATTTACTACCTTTACACACGAGGAGAAATAACATGTTGTGTCCAAGGTAGCTTCTGATGAGTGTTAGTGGTCTTTATAAACTGTTAATCCTATTCTCTCCATGCCTTGGAAGACTGACTATCTGTCTGTTAGGGGAGACTGTCTGCGAGCCTCCCTTGTAACAGAAGTAGTCAGCATTGGGCAGGACTCTAATTACACCACTTTGCATTTCATCCAAGTTCTGTAACTTCTAAAAATAACTCTATTTTTGTTATGAAAATTAAGCAGCAGTAAGGCTTTGCTTCTTGAATTCTTTCTGTGCTGCTTGAAAGATGGGTCCCCTTGTCTACGGTGCAACCACTTGCATGAGCCAGACAAGCGAAGTCAGTATCAGCCAAAGTAATGGGCTCTTCCATCTCAGTTATTGAAAGCCTCAAAGGTCATGTAATGACCTGTTTTATATGTGAGGTAGCTCTATGCCCCTTATTTGTGCCTTAATTCACTAATAGAAATAGTAATGTGTTCCTTAACTTGTGCCTTACCAATAGTCATGGAAGCACAGCCGTCTTTGTGCTTTTCAGTTTGTATGAGATTTTTCTGTGATGCTTAGGATTTAATATTTTTCCTGACAGTTAAGGGGCATGCACTTACTTTGTCACAGCATTCTTGGATTTTCATATCTAATTTTACAATAATTTAATAAACCAAATTACTCTCACAGATCCAAAGACCAGTATAACTCCCATGTTAGAGCTTTAGGGAATATGCCTGGCAATTCATACTTAGAATTCAGATGTGCTTTAACCTACGGAGTAAGTTTCTCATTGAAAATGCAGCAGTTATGAACTGAAATGGAGCAACTATCCAGCAGTGTATTCAAATCAAATTGGAGCAACACTGCTCATTGTATACCAGTATTTGATCAAAAAGGAGAAGCAGCCTTCCTTGCTCCTAGGTGGCCAGCAGGTCCCATGTTGCTGCTGAGGGCAGGACCTCTTCTTGTGTCCCTTCCTCAAGGTGAAGGAGCTCCATGCGAGTGTTAGCAGGGCTCCATGTTTTATACCCTTCTTCTCTCATTTTGGTGGTGGTTTAGAGAGTGAAGTGTATAAGCTGTGATTGTAACTGTAGCAAACCCCAAAATGAAATACTGTATGAAAATGAAACTGATGTATCCTTTTCATTAGTTTTAGTATGCTCAGGCAGAATTTGTGGGATTAATTTTGAAAGCTTAATCCAGATGGAAAAGGTTAAATTCAATGTTGAGTGAATTTGGTTCCAATTCATTTGTTGCCCTTGCTTGTTCTTTTTCTCTAAAGAAATAGAGATTAAACAGAGAATTGTACATACTATCCTCGTTTTCTGCCATCATTTAACTACATGAATCAACGTTAAAGACAACCTCTCAGTTATCTGCTGCAATAAGTAAACAAATGGACCTCATTGCCATGCCAGCTCTTGAGCCTTATGACCTGAGTATTAGTTGATATGACTACTTACATTGTTTTTTTTCCCTTTTCCTCAGGATTTATCTGGATCCATTGATGATTTACCAACTGGAACTGAAGCAACCCTGAGCTCAGCCGTCAGTGCATCAGGCTCTACAAGCAGCCAAGGGGAGCAGAGCAACCCTGCACAGTCTCCGTTCTCTCCTCATGCTTCTCCACATCTCTCTGGCATCCCTGGGGGCCCATCGCCTTCCCCTGTAGGCTCTCCTGTTGGAAGCAACCAGTCGAGATCTGGTCCCATTTCTCCAGCAAGTATTCCAGGTAAGTTTGTTCCAACAAACAAAATTAAACCAATAGATGGGTTAAATAAATAAATAAGTACTCCTGTATTCCAAATTCATTTATTTTCTAAGAATCCTGCATTTTCTGGGCCTTTTTCTGAAAAAAGTGTGTCCTTAGAGCAGAGGTAAATTCCATCAAAACTTCAGCTGCCAAGCCCTCGGGAGCGCTCAAAATTCTGAGCTTGACTCCACATATATGTTTGATAAATGTTCTTTTCATCAACCAATGCAAATACTCAATCGTAATTTTTGTATTTGGTTCATGTGTCATCTATCTGTCACATATTTCTCTATATTATTTTGGTTTTACTGTGTATTTTTGTGATTTGGCTCTTGGACTTATGTGGTGGTTTCAGACCCACAGGATGAGGCACAGATTTTCTGACCCTGTATTTTGATAGTGTAATTTTGGATATGAGTACAGAATATTGTATGAGATATTTCTTAATATTTGCAAAGGTCAGCAAGTTCCTAGGAATCCAGCCCCACCAGTAATAATTGAAATGCCAGTGGCACGCTTGCCACTTACTCTCTTGTGCCACATGGAGTATGACGCACAGTCATTCATGTACATTTAGAAATTTGTGGAAATCTGTTTAGACACCCAGAAGAAAAAAACAGCATGCATTAATTCCAGGTCTTACCTTGTTCCCACCCATCTGGCATGTTACTTGCAGGGGGTCAGGCAGTAGTGTGTATTTGGTATTTTAGATGAGCTTATTCTCTTTTTGATGCTCAGATTTTTTATTATTTTCAGACATTTTGAATGCTAGGGGAATTCCTAAAAGTAGTAGAGTGCTGACATTACCCCAGGGATAACATCAGTTGTTGACAAAACCACAAAATAATCAACATGTAGCTCAGTTAAAAGAAATAAAAGCGGTGATACCTTTTAATTAGCTGTGCTGTAAACAAAATGCAGGTTAGAATTCAGTGAGTAGTATGTGCTTCAGTATGCAATACAAAGGTATCTGTGTAAAATGTATACACCCGTTTGTATACAGAGTTTAGATAAGCAAAGGGGAGTAAGCTCAGTGCACACAGGAATGTTGCATACGTGTGGCCTGAGCGTGTCAAGCCCTGATGCTGCATGCACACCATGCAGTTATTTCTTCCCTCTCCAGTGCTCTGACCAGCTCAGGTGGGGCAGGAATAGTGGGGACAGCAGCAGGAGCAGAGTATTTGCATTATGTAGCTTTGTATTTGCAGCTGATTTCCCAGTATGTGGTGCAGAATCCCGTCCCTGTTGTTGAGTGACGCCAGATAGTCCACCTAGCTGGAAAGGTAACTTTTTCCCACAATCAGGTATAGACAAGTAGATGGATTGTCATTTTAGCAGCGTGATTGCCGAATAGAGAAAGAACATTTAAAATAGCTTTGTTGTAGCAGTGGTAGATAAGGATGGGAACAGGAAAATGTGAAGGGGAAAGTAGTAACTTTTATGAAACCAGTTGATCCCTGTGGGGTAAAAGTAGAAGGGGGGTGGGCCCAAACGTCAGGGTAAGACTCACTTCATCACTTCAGCTGAGCCCAAAAGCTCATTTTTTTGACTGGCCTAGTTGAAAAGTATTGTGTCTCCATACAAACCGTGCCACCATTTTGCATGGTGGTTTTCTGGTCTGCTGTGGTAACACAAAGGCAATTCTCCCTTAGGAAGGGTTTTTATGAATGGTGCTAAATCAAAATTGCCTGCTGCTGTTTCCCTGACATGGGCAAGTTCCTGGTCTCTGCAGCTCTTTTGCTGAAGGTGAACTCCCAGGCATGAGCTGATGCCATGTTCTCTGAAGGGGAGCTGGGCAGCTCTGGCAGCATTGCTGCTGCGTTTCTCAAGCTACAGAATGACACAAGCAAGGCTGCTATTTAAAACCCTGCAACTAGTGGGATGCCACCGGGTGCTGGGGCTTTCAAGCTGTATGAATTAGACTGTGCTTTCACCTAAATGTATTCCTACTGTTGTGCTTCATTTCTAGGACTTTGGTAGCTTTTTTCATCAGCCATATTCACGAGGCCCTATGAAAAAGTAGCATGGAGCTTGTTTACATTTCTGTAGCTGTTTGCAGCATTCAGGTTGTGGCCGTTTTTAAAAATAGATTGTGCAGCACAGCGTCTCACCTTTAATAATTTTGTTTGCTGCTATTGTCCTCTCTGTTCTCACCCTATCCTTGTTTGTTCTGACCTCATTCCTCTCCTATTACCTCCTGCGATGTTGTGCCACAGCTTCTCCATGTGACATAGATTGGCTCTTTCAATCATTCTCTCTCCAGCAAGTCATTGTAAAATGAGCAGCTGTTGTGTTGCTGATAGCTATGGCTAGGGAAAGCCAAAATGTTGCAGGGGGTGCTTGGTGGGAAGGCCGTTAAAATAAAGGTGTTGCTTTCCCAGGGTTTACTGGAAGAAAAGCATCCTTTTCCCAATGCCCCCTTCCTTGCAACAAAATTGAAGACTAATTTAACATCAAAAGGGCAGACAGGCAAACAGTCCCCTATTAAACCTCCCAAATGGCTGATTCTCTTCCACTGCCTGTTTAAGCCATCTCCCCAGCCCACGGCAAGCCTGCTGCCCCACGCTGCTTTCTGCTGCACGCCGCAAGTTTCACAGGAACGGGCTGGCACGGGCAGTACTGGCATTGGCACGTCCCTGGCTCAGTGGGCATTTCCTTCCTGTTCTCTCTGAAATACTGGATGGATATTTTGTGTGGTAAGCAACACACACATGTACAGCCTTTGTTTCCATTCATGTTACTGGAATAGACCCGGGGAGGTTCACCCCTAAGAGCAGAAAAAGCAACTTTGATGCATTTCGTCCAGAAAGATAGTTTTCTCTCAAAATGATAACGCTTCTTGTTCAGATGCACATTCATTACAGGACTGAAATTCTACTCTTTTATGACTTTTAATGATTCAAAATGGCATTCTGATTTCCTATTGAGTAGATCATTATTCTACTTTGCCAGAAATCCTGATCTCTTTATTTTGTAGCCATCTTCATAATTAAGGTACGTGTTCTTCCAAAGGATGAGATGTGATGCCCTGCATTGCTCTGGGTCTTGAACTGCGCCTGATTCAACGCTAAACCATTAGTGGAAGCTGACACAGCACATCATCAAAATGCACTGCTGTTGCCAGAAGATTTAGTGGCTGTTAATTTCACTTTTCTCTTTTTTTTTTTTCCCTCCCTCCTGCTCCAACCATTCCAGTTTACTAACAAAGCAAAAATGTAAATAAGCCAAACTCCCCTTTCTCCCCCCCATCCCCAATTTTGATCTCACTGGCCAAAGGCTTTTGTCAGCTCTTTCTCCCTTGCGGTGTAAGCAGCAAAAATTTTTAATATTAGGAGTTCTGTGAAAGATTGCTGATAGGCCAGGAATCCCTTAACCCATGATAGACAAGCAGATTTTGTATGAGTTAATAGATTCTATTAGTTTTAAACCTCCACAGCAATTTTTAGCTGTACAGAAGAGAAGGGTACACTATACTAATAATGAGTAGCAAATGCCATCTTTAAAAATACGGTGAAGTATTTTTTTCACGTATATCAGTATATTGACTTGCACTTTTAATACATGTTACGTTTACTTTCTTAACAAACAAGCTTTTTTTCACTCTGTTAAACATTAACTGCATTGTTGTTTTTATTACAATTGTATTGATGTCTTCTTTCACCAAGGAGCTTGGATACAGCTGGAGTTAAAATTTCTAGGAAGAAATCCGTATGTGAATACTCTCATTTAGGAATGTTGTTGCCAGTCATCTTTATTTATGCTAACCGGTGGTCGGCACCCTCCTCTGATTAAAAAGCCACCAATTTTTTAATTCTGATAATTATATGAGTTAGTGGATGTGTTCCATTCAGTGATCAACTCTACTCTCTGCAAATCTGGAGATGTTCCCCTCCTTTACTGATCAGCTAGCTGGCTTGAAATCCAGGATCCATCAGAATTACAGCTAGCACTCTAGGCAAGAAAGAAGCAAGAGGGGAATGGGAAGCCCAGAGAGAGCTGTAACAGGAAATCTTGCCTGGGTGTGCATGTTAGTCAATGTATGGATAGACCACAGTGAGTAAAATGCTGCGAGAAGAAAAAAAATGAGCAATAGTCTATCATAGTCCAAAAGGATATTTCAATTCAGAAATCTGAACAGGAATGATGCTTTCTTTCGTGCCTTATAAAAGGAGAGGCCTAAGAGTTGAACTGTTTCTAGAAATGGCTGCAGTAAGACAAGCTGCTTGGACAGATCTTGCTTTAAATAAGAACTGGGAAAAATCTTGGGATTCCTGGTACTCAGCTATTTCACATGCTTACTCCATTGACCACCACTATTGGTGGACTCTTTTCAAATATTATTTTGAGGGAGAGAAGACTACTATGTGAAAGTGAATTTGTAATACTGTATTTTTTTTGTTGAAGTTTTACAGATACCCTAAAATAATTTCAAAACAAGAAAGGGAATTATATCCTTGTAAAATGGATACGATCCCCCTGTCTAGGAAGATTATTTTAACGCATCTATCAATATTTCCCCCTTGGCTTCTCCGGAGGCAAAAATCTTGCAACAGCTTGTTGTAAGGAAGATGCATGCTGTTCATTGGCATCCAGACCAGAAAAAAAACAAAACACAAAATGCCATTGACGTCGCTATGTTCTTAATCACTGCTAGTGCACAAAACATCTATTCAGCAGTTTTGCAAATCTAGAATGCTTACAGATGAAATATGTGAATGTTTCACATAGCAGTATTTTAAAACCCTTTCTTTTGAAGGTTCAGTTTGAACAACATTTAGAGTTCTTCTGTCTTTTGACAAGAGGAAAAATAAGCAAATTGTAAGATGTTCTAGCTCGAGGCATTGCTTCTAGCATATGGAGCATCTAACCAGTGATACCTATTAGAATTCAGCCCAGGTCACAACTGATGAATAATCTGTTGTCTCAAGGCTTTGTGAAATAACTAAAGTGTCTCAATCTCGTTTCTTGAGGAGAGCCTGTGCTACAAAAGGCACTATCAGAACTGCTGTCATACTCGCAGTCTGGCCAGAGAGAACAGGGAGGTGTCCTTCTCTGCAGAGGTGGTCTTCCCAGAACAGGTGCAGGAGCTGAAATGAGACAAGGGACATGCTGTTCAAGTTCCTCCTGTTCAGCTTCCTTAACAACAGAGGGTTTCATATTCCAGCACCATCAGCCTGCTGTTTTTCATCAGCTCTAAGTTAAGCATCAGAGAGAAAAACAATAAATAACCAAAAATAGCATGCCCTGCATGGTTATTTTTTAGTGGTAGTTTGGAGGGTTTAGTTTTCAGTTGCTTAATATCTGTTTTATCCATGTTTATACTTCATGGTCACACATTCCAGTTTTGGTGTTTAATTGCTATGTAAGCCAATGATGAACGTTTCCCCGTAGACTGAACATCCTGCAGGGTTCAAGGAGGACTGCACTGAGGGTCCTCCCGCGCCCTGCAAAGGCTTCATATGAACCTCCCTTAGATGTCCAGATTGGTAGTGCTCACATCCCCATAGCTGTGCTCTGCCCCACACCTGGTTTCTCCTGCCAGGCCTGTTTTCACTGTCCTGGCCATGGCCGAAGGGCCGGCACAACAGGGCCTCTGCTACTGTGCCTGCCCTGGCAGCAGGCATGTGACAGGCTGCTTCTCGTAGCCCTGTGAGCTGCTGGTAGCCCCATGCTGGTACAAATCCACCTAGAGTATGACGGCTGTTGAAATCCAATTAAAATCTTTGCATAATTATGCATGCGCTCTGGCTCATGTAACAAAATTCAAATATACTTAACTACAGCCACCAAGGTTTGACAGGTATGTTTGGTTTTAGTTTTACAGGTATACTTTAAGGCTATCTTGGACAATTACTGTTTACATTTAATCATTAACCTATGCATTTCTTTCTGACTTCTTTTGCTCAACCCACTTATGTTTTTGTCAAGAAATTTAATACAGTGTGTATTTGGTTTTGAACGTTTGGGGGTTTTTAATTCTGTCATTATTTGGCTACACAAACATAGATTCTCTTTCCTTCTTTGTGTTGCCAAACAGGGTATTAATTTGCATATTATCATAAATTAAAAGGTTGTCTTTCACTCCCTCATCCTTTGCAATACCAAGCAGTGACTGATGAGCAAATGGGAAAAGTCTCTCACGTTTCTATCAGTATGTTTTTGTTGTTGATGACAGATGGTTGTTACAGCTAGATAAAAGAGCATAAACCTCCTACGTGGTTTGGTTTCTGTGATGGGATAGGCTGTGGCAATTTTCAGTTTTTCAGTGGACTGTGTATCACTGCCATTAGAGATATTTAAAGTGGCCTTCATGCTTCATAGTTAGTGTCAGACTTGACTAGATAGATACGTGGTGTGTCCCTCCTTAGAAGAAGGAACCTGACCAATTACAGATATGGCTTGAATTAATTCTGGGCCAGCTAGAAAATAGCCATTTAGCCTCAAAAGAAGAATATTTTTGCTACCTGGAGATAATAATTTTTTTTTATCTTAATGAAAAGCAAGATGTTCTCTCTCCTCCTCAGGGACAAAATTCAGGCAGGTTGAGCTGTGGCTTAGAAGGTTCGAACAGCCCTTTGACAGCATCTCTCTATAGGTAGATATGGAAGTCAAAACTGCAAAGTGGGTTTTTAGAAAGCAAACAAAAAAGAAGTCACTCCATCAGCGAGCTTTTCTGTTTGTTCCCCATCTCCAGATAACAGTGGACTCAAATTATTGTGATGGGTTGATTGATTACAGCCGTTAAGTTTCTTAGTAATCAGTTTCATCACTTATTCTCAATTCATGCTTGCACCTTTGATTTCTCTTCCACAACAGGGTGATGTGGGTTGTCATTGACTAATGAAGAACAGAATTGGTTTCGGCGTGAGACAAACGGAATGCCGACACCAATCCCAAAATGCATTAATCTTTAATAATCCACATCTGCATGTTTATAAATGATATAACCAGGGGTTGCTAATGTAGATACTCCCGCTTCCAAACAGAAGCTGACACAGAAGTTGGTGTTTGCAAACTGCACAAGAGGCACGTGGCTGTGCGACCTTGTGGAGAGAGCTCACCAGATGAAAGTTCTCAGTTGATTAAAAATACATGAAGAATTGCTCTGCTACTGCACCAGTCTTTAGAGCTTATCGTTGTCGGGCAAGAAGAAATATGGCATGATAGATCTTGTCTTCAGGAAGATCAAACCCACCAAATGGTTTTTGGAAGCGGGTTTGCTTCAAGGTGCTTTTATCCTTTATGCATTCAGCTTGCTGTTTTCTCCCCTGTCCCTGAGAACCGTTGAAACCAGGGCTACACAATATAGCACAATAAAAAAACAACTGGATTATCTATGGGTTTGTTCATTTTGAGGATAGTATTAATAGAGAGCACGTACATTTTGCAAGTAAAACACCCAATAATCACAAGCAATGGACTAGTATGAGAAGTAGCAGGCAGGACTAGCAAAATATTTCATTGCCATGTATCAGCGCTGCTCCAATTTCCACCTGCTTGCCTGAACTTGAGAGCTGGGAGGAGCAGGAAGGAGTGAAATTCCATTGCTGCCAGTCTTTTGAGTTAATGCTGCCTGATGATGAATATTTATTCTGAGCAGTTCTTGTGTGTAGATGGATCAAGGAAAAAGAAATAAGAATAAGAAACAGCAATTTCAGTTCACATTCGATCCTTACTTTGGAAACTTGCATGTTTTCACACTGCAAATTTTGTAAATGAAAGTTAAGATATGGTTTTGTGAGAATTCAACAATGTTAAAATTAGGATTTAAGGGTTTTATTAGGTAGAAAATACTAGAAGTGTATGTATAGTTCTACTAGAAGTATTTCTGCTGTATTTGCTCTGCTTCTCTTAAAACAGTAGACACAGGAATAGCTTAGAGAAAAACTCCTCATTATTATAAATGCAGTCTAGAGAATGAGCATTGATAATGAAAAATTGTTCCTTTTGGAACTTGGATTAACTCCCTAAATGGAATTCTGAAGTTTTAAGTTTCGGTTGTGTGGCAGGGTAGATTTAATTTCTGGAAGGAAGAAATGAGCCAAATATAAGGAAGAAATGCTACCCTGTTCTTTGTTAGGAGTTTTTAGATATTCAGCACTTACGTCAATTGCAATTTTATGTTCTGGTTAATTGACATTTTATAAAGAAATTGAGAATGTTTTTGCTCTAGCTGAAGCATATGCTTTTTGCATTAACAAACATGTAATGTCATATCCTGAGTAATTATGAATGACTAAATCCATGCAACCCTTTGCAATCTTCTGTTTCAGTCTAAATGCAAGCAAAACTGTCATTTTTATGAAAGGCTTAAAAGGACAGAGTAAAAAAATAAGGTATGGTTACAGGGTTTGGATCATTCCCTAAAGAACAAGGACACTTTTTTCCCAATGGTTTGCACAAATATAAGAAAATATAATTACAAAATCTAAAAGCAGTTCAGAGGCCCCATAGAGGTGTGGGAGAAAGTGCTGGGCAAGCTGCAGCCGCAGCCTCTCCCAGCCCCTCTCATCCCAGTTCAAACCCTCACTTTGGAGGGACACGGTGACACAGAGTATAAAACATGTGGAGGGGCGGTTAAATGAGACTTTAGAAGGGGGAAAAAAAAAAATGAAGTCAGTGGCTGAGCTTTGAAGAGGTCTGTCTAGTGCAGAGCAGTGAGTGAGCGGGGAAGAAAGGAGCAAGCGCCTCATCTAATCTTTCTCCTGGGGACCCAGGTGGACAAATTGGCAACCCTGTTCACAGCCCTCCCCCACTTCTCCTTTGTAGCATAAGAACTGCTAATCGGATCCATGCTGCTGCAACTGTGGTTAGTTATTAACAGAATAAAAGCAGATTTCTTCAAAAGAACGGGTTGGGGAAAACGGCTATACAAAATTGCAAGGTTGTTAGAATCTTAAATGCACAGCAGTCGATTTTTCCCTATTCTGAATTAGGCGATGAATACGGCCTTTCATCTGTCACTGTGCCCGTTTCTTCACAAGGCAGCCAAACATTAAGCTTCTCAAACAAACAACAAAAAAAAATTGTTTGAAAGAGGAAAAATATTGGGGAGCAGGAAGAATAGGAAAATGAGAAGGAGAAATCAGGTTTAGTTTTTATTAATTTGGCCTGGTGAGAGAAATACAAGCTTGCCTGCTTTATTCAGTTTCTGCATGCCAGCCGCTGTGAGCCACCATTTCTGAATGCAGAGATTAGAAAAGATTTAACTGGTTGCTATCCTGGGCTGTGCCATTCTGAATCTTCCTCCAGCAGAAATACCATGGGCTCAGAACTCTCCTGAGCTTAATGGAAATAGCGCATTAAATGAATGCAGAGTATGGCAGAGGTGAAAGCAGAGAGAATTTGATCCCCCTCAAATGAAACTTCTCGTAACTGTGAAGCAAAATTACAGGTCTGGGTTGGGTCTTATTGAGAGTAGAGAAGCCGTGATCCCTAGATTTAGATCGACTTATGCCTTTGCTTATATAAATAAATAAGTGATGCATCCTTAATTTTGAGGAGCTCTAGTGCCTTCCTGGTTTGCAGCAGAATTTTGAAATTTGTTGTAGAGGAATAGTCCTCAGGCAGACAGGTGCTTGCTGTGGCCTACCGGAAATCCATTTGTTATCCGAACAAGTCGAAGCCTTTTGAAGATTTCCATTGACAGCTTGCTTTGGGCATGTTGCCAGAATCTCAGGAAAAAATGCTGTGGTGCTTCATTTTGGTCCAAATGCAGAGGTCACTTCTGAATGGGGCATGGATGAACCAAACAATCTTGCAGTGGCTGCTGCTGCACTCCCTTCCCCTCCCAAGCAAAGTGAGCCTTGGCGGGCAAAATACTTGCCTTTCTACCCCTTTCCACTCAGCCCATTGTCAGTTTAGGAAGTACTAGCAATTATTTCACTCCTGAGTATTAGTTAAACGTCTTCATACCTTACTCAGAGGATACATAACCTGGGAATAAAACTTGGATGTCTACTTTGGCAGACCCCAGTTTCAGCTACTTAATTCTTTTTTTTAAAAAGTCCACAATATAATGAATTAGTCTGTAGAGAGGGTGACATTTGAATGGTGTTCCATAAGTAATACCTTGGGACTACATGCTGAATAATGAGGATGAAACAAAATATTGAATAGCTACCTCATCCTGTCAGTTTCAACTTTGCTTTGAATTAAATGTTGTATCATGTCAAACAAGTAGCTTCTGGTCGTGAAATTAAGATGTTTATGCTATTGCTTTTGTGCAGAGAAAAGTCAGAGCTAGGGTTCTGCAGGCCACCTTAGCTCAGCATTGCATTTTTAAATGGAGATTTGAGAACAATTTAGCACTTAAGTTACAGTGACACCTCTGGAACTTGCTCACAACCCAGTTGGATATGGTAAATGTAGCACAAATATGAAAAAGAAGATGGAATGTAACTTTCAAGGATTAGTGGTCTGAGGATTGTATACTTTTATGAGAAGAGACGTGGTTTTTTACCTTTGCTGATTTTACATGGATTGTGAGTGATACTTACGTACGTTAGGGAATCTTGCTTCTTTGGACCATGATGCATTTATTTTAAGGAGTAATACAGAAAATCAGGGCCAGGTCCAGCAACACTCTTGGTAACTTTTTGTAATGTGTAGCATCCATAATAAGTCTGGCTTAAGTTGATAATCTTCATGTTTACAGATGCTTTGCATTGCTGCTGCTTATGATCTCACCTTCAGCCAGCCACTGAAAGCATCCCAAAGTGGGAGGGCTGTGGGCTTGTTCCTGAGCTCCCAGGTCGGAGAGGTGGAAATTGTCTCTGTGAGCAGGCAGCAGTGGGTTACCAGCATTGCTGTTGCTAGCAAGGGGTTGTGAGCTGCAGCCTGATGCTGAGCAGAGCCAGAAAGCTTTGTTCAAGCATGCTTAACTCTGCATATGGCTGCTGTATCTGAAAGGGTCCTCATGTTACTGGCCTTTTAAAGCATCTATGCTCAGGTTACATATAGATACGAGGAAGGTTTTAGTATTTTGCGCATCTGAATTTGGGGGGATATGCAGCCAACCCTTGCTTTTTACTCAGATGAATAAGTCTTTTAAAAAATACTGTTGATACAACAGGAAGCTTAGCTACAATGCATAAATTATGGAAGAAAATAATCTTTATTTATAAGGGGTCATAGGCTTAGTAAGATGAAAGAGATAACACAAACCACATGACCAGTTTCCCTTTATGCTACTCATAGAAAAATTTCTTTCCTTTGAGGTCATTTGCACCTCACTTTCAATTTCCTGAAAAGCTCATTTAAAACAATCCCATACAGAAGCTTATTTATGATCTTTCATTTCTGATGTAGGGATCTGAGACCCAGAATGTCCCTTCTGGTCTGTGAGCCTTTACTGTCACATCAACTGTGTGATATAATCCCATTATTTTATCAGATTTCGTCTTAATCACTAGTTTCCTGGACCTCAGTATTCCTAAAAGGAAGCTGTTACAAATTCCAGTAATAGTTTGCTTATCATCTTAAACATAGTTCTCTTTTTCCTCCCTGATATTTAGCCACAAACAGATTTTTAAAAACAAGTCCCAAAATCACAGCTTTAGTTTTTGCCATGCTTACTCCTTAAGTTTCCTGTCACATCATGCTGGTGGCTGTTCTTGCTCCCCATTCCAGTTAGCATTAGGCTTTCTGGTTTTGTCTCTGTGAAGGCTCACCAGTGATACGTCAGCAATGGCATTATATTTCCTTACCTCATCCTAATAATAAATTTGTTTGATTCAGGGTGACATCAAGTGGTTACTTGTAACTGTTTGTAGGTCAACAAATATGGTCAGATTTTCATTCCTTTTTTTCTCCCATTTCTAATTGATAACCCTACAGCTCTTCAGTTAGAAAAGGCCTGTTTCCTGGTCAGTGAGTATAAATGTCTTTTTTTAACTCCAACCCAAAAGGTGGTTTAGCTTCATAGGTAGTATTTTGATTATCTTCTGTATTGCCTTAAGACTCCCTTCTTTGTAATCAACCAATGTAATTAATTCAGTCCTAACTTTTAATTCCTAAATTAGATGGAGAATTGCCCCAAAGACAGCCTACAAGATCTTTAATGTCTGCCTTTCCTCCAGCCTAATGTTCCTCTTTCAAAGCAGGCTGTGACCAGTCCCCCACCCTGCTGTTTCCCAGTTACTCATCTTAAAATTCCTATGCTTGATACCCCTCCTTGCCTCCTTAACTAGTAATTTCCCAGGGGGAACCTGTTATCGCTGGAGTGCTTTCTTGATTCAGTTGTTCAGGCACAATTCTGTGAGCTGTTGTCCAACTGGTGTAGGGTACCACTGCTGAGCATCCTCCAGTGTCATTACAGTGATGCAAGCAGAGAGCCCTCAGCATGTTTCAAAATGTTACTGATTTGGGCCATTATTCATTGTAAGGACTCCTCCTCAGCAGGATATCAAAGGTCTGCTCTTTTTTGCTATGTTGGCTCTAAGGAATTTACTTTTTACACTTTAACTTCAGATTTCATGGCTGTAGTCATAATGCAATCACCATTTAGTACTTTTCTCAATCCATCTTTTCCAGAGGTGCAGTGCAGTCTCTCCCGACTATTTCAAGCATAGACTCTCAAAGTTTCATGCAAAATGTTTAAAAGCATTTTTAGCATAATTAAAAAAATAGAAAACCAGCTTGCAACTGTGCTATTAAGCATTTTTAAATTGTCTCACCTCTTCAACTGACTTTACTCTCTGAAAAAAAACAAAACAAGCAGACACGATATTAGGTAGGCTGCTAGTTTTGGGAGTTTTAACAACTAATCTTACAAGATAGCTGTATAAATTTGAATACTGCTTATCTCCTCTGTTAGTGGCAGCATCTCTCCTTTTAACAAGCCTTATTGTATTTGCCGTGATTTTGCGTAATAAAAATATTGTGAAACATCTGTAGTACTAGCTTTGCGCAAGTTTTGGCAGGTGGAGTATCTCACCAATACAATACAAATCATGGGAAGTGGTAATCTGTGTTTAAGCTTCCATCTGTGTACCTTTGGGTCAAAGGAGGCAGTAGTCAGTGAAAAAAACTGTTGAGGCATTTTTCCTCTCTTAAATAGCTGTAGAATTTATGTTTAAATAGTAAAGATGTTGTCTTTCTTTTGTAGAAGTTTTCCTTCCCTAATACATGAACAGACTTCTGTATTTTATTATTTAAACTGTCTTCCAAGAATCCCAATTACAATACTGGTTGAAAGAGAGAAGGATTAATATCATTTAAAGGAAAGAAATGTAAAATCTTTAAGGTCATTTCTTTTCGTGACAAAGAAACTTTAAAAGCATGGCAGACAGGATCTTCAAAGGTTTTTTAAGTCCTGTCATCAGCTCCCAATCAATAGAAGATAGATACCCAAATTAAGAGTTCAAGTCTTCAAAGGTATCTGGGTGCTTTACCTCCTTTTACCTTTCAGATCACTTCTAAGGATGAAATGCGAGTTCGACTGAAAACATTTTGGTGCAATACTTTCATGTCCAGCACCTGGATTATTTGTAGTGCCCACTGATAATTAGCGTAATGGCCCCTTCTCTTGCAAGTTCATTACTTGTTAGAATATGTGTAGGGTTGGTCTTGTTCATGAAATTGCTTGTGTCCTTTGTGAAACAAAAATTTTTGCTTTAAAGTTTTTATTAATACAGAAAAAAAACAGAAGTACACTTTAAAAAGTGAACTAATAAAATAGTGTTAATGTTTGCTGAGGCTGATAATTTCAGTGAATTTGCAAAACTCCTGAGTCTGTATTCCCTAAGGATGCAGATGAAGATGATTTGTTTGTGACATGTCATACGCACACTTGTTCTAGGTTTTGACTTTCCCAGTCCATGCTTGCACACCAGCCTGTGCAGGGTAAGGCTTCTACCAGATAACTGAAGTTATTATCAATGTAAAAAAATAAAAGACCCCGTACAAATGTATTCAAAATATGTTGCTTAGCATAAATCTTCCATGCTCTATTAATGTCTCTTAAAGTTTGCCAAACCTTCACCTAAAGGGACATCCCACTGGGAGCTGTATGGTGCAGTCAGGACTACCCCTGCCTTTATTATATATATTCTTTTTTTAATGTATTTGTTAAAAATCTTAGACAATTCAGATCTACTTGAAGTATTCTTACTGATAGCAGTGCCTCGGGCATACACAGTGGCACTGCCCTGTGTTAACATGGAATTGCTGTTTGTTTACAGTCTTGAGTCTGAATCCTTCCTGTCAAGCAGAAAACGTTCATTATAATGCAGGCACTTACTGTCGCCACAGCTCGCTCATGAGTGACATCAAAACATAAGCCAGAATATTATTGTCATATGCCTTAGAGTTCGTGAATGGGCTGCGTATCCCAAAGCCTCAGGGGCTGAGTGGCATGTTTGGTCTTTTGGAGGAGCAATTCTGCCTCTAGTCCAGCATTTGCATCTCTGACAGTTGTCACAGCTGCTCCCGGTAATGTTGACTGTCATGTTTTTAGTGCAAATGCGCCAGGTCTGAATAGCTAGGCAGTGGTTACACTCCACGTTTTATGGATTTTCTTTTTGTCCTTTATCAATCTGGCCTTTCTTCAGAGTCCGTGCTGAGAGCCAGTTGTTTTGTGGCTGGGAAGTGGATGGGGCAGAGCAGACACGTTTGCTTTCCTGTGTTGATGTCCAACTTGGGGCCCTTCATCTCTCTGAAGAAAGAGCAGCCCCTGCTGCCCCCCATTAGCCGGGCTCCCAGCGCCAGGACCAGCCGCAGCGTTTGCACTCCCACCACTCCGGAGGGGCGGCTGCTGAGCAGGAGGAAATGAGTCTCAGCAGGCACAAATCTATTGCCTGTGTTTTTATGCTTTCCATTTCTTTCAAACGGAAAACATCCAACCAGTTTCGGAGGATGAGGGATATAAATCTGTCTGCTGCTATTTATACCGTGCTCATCACTACAGTGTCTAAATGCTTAAAGCATGTATTTGCTGCCTAACCTGAGGTGGTCTTCAGGCCACTTGGGCTGTCAAGAGCAGGTGTGCCTCAGACTAGCATCAGAGAGGAGTTCCAGGAGATGTCCAAGTCTCATTCTTACTCCTGCTCAGGTCGTGGCAGGTTGGCCGTTAGGCATGTTGGAGTGTTGTGCAGTGGGAGGGCGGCAGCATGGACCTCCCTGCTTGACACAGCATTGAATGTTGACCCAGAGGAGTGGCTTGCATCAGTGCAGTAAGCACCTGCTTTACTATCCAGTCATTTTGAAAGGGAACGTTTTGTGTCCTGAGCCTCACAGACAGCACTGTGAGCACTGTTCTTTGGGTGGGTAGATAGCAGTAGATAGACTGTGTGGGTGTCTTTTGAACAAGGCCACAAAAATGGGTTTGTCTGTTCCAGATGGATATTTTAACAAGCAAATATTTTCCCTTTGCTTTTATTTGAATAATAAGATACCCTTTTCTGTCTGATCTCTTTTAAACATGCTTCACTTTCACCACGTGCACCTACTTTATTCCCATATTCTACACAGACATTCAAATAATATTAAAACCACTGATTCATTGAAATACTTTTTAAACTGTTGTTGCTAGTCATTTTTGTATTGACTGAATTTTTCATTGGTAATATTGTTGGCAGCAGCCCATGTCTGCCTGGCTGGAGGCCAGTTTGAGCTCGGCAGGATGAGCCCTATTGTTCAGCAGACTTGGATTTTGTTAAACTCTGTAACAGAAATATGTGTCAGGAGATTTACAGCTATAAATTGGATCATGTCGGTGAGGTTGGGAACTCGCTCAATATGAAATTGAACATTTCGCCATGCCTGTTGCTAAATATGTTTATGCATGTTTTCTCCATGGGTTTCCAAAAAAAAAAATGGAAAAAGAAGGAAAAATAAGCTAGACCGGTTGAGTTCCGCCTTCACCTTATACAGCTGGTGCTTTCTTTGATGTTGGATGGTTGAAAAATACAGCAAGGCTTGGTTTTGTGCATTGCAATGTTAAAAGCAAGTCTGTTTTCCCTTTTTTCTCTGTGTGTTACAGGCAGTCAGATGCCACCACAGCCTCCTGGCAGCCAGTCAGAATCCAGCTCCCACCCTGCCTTGAGCCAGTCACCAATGCCACAGGACCGAGGTTTGTTAGGTGTTGGGGCTTTTTTAATTGGTGCCAAATGCAGCCTTCATTTTAAGTCGCGCATTAGCAATGTGAGATTTCCTGGTATTTCTTTTCTTTTCCCAGGGAAAAGTAATGACAGTCCTCATTATAAAAAGCTTGGGGATTTCCTTCTCTGGGGAGAGAGCAATTGAATAGCAGGTTTTACCAAAATATAATTGGAAACAAGGCTTTCTCAAAATACACTGAATGCCCAGAGTATAAAGGCAGTTTGCTGTGAATACTTGAGTCATGTCCTAGAGAATTCAACTTCTCATTATCTGTCTTGGATTTAAGACGTATAGAAATAGTACTAGCTACAAGCACTGCAGTTTCGCTACTGTTCTTAAAATTCTCATCTGTGATGACTTTGCATGGACAGGACAGCTAGTCCTCTGGCCAGTTCTAGAATAAAAATATCTTTAAATATAAAGGGTCAAACGGTTCAAAGATTTTGAAATCTTGCAAGGGAAAACCTTGCAGGCAACAACACTGTTCTAAAAGAGTGCTTCCTAGCAAGTGCTGACAAAAATAAACAGAGCATTTTAATGTTGCCATTTATAGATTCTAAACCCTTTTCCTTTCACCACCTTCCTCCCAAGCTCATGAAAGATAGTTGTCACAGCTTCATTGCATGGCTATACCTACAATCAACTGCTGTAAACTGGGCATCCTGTCCATGCAGTGGTTAACATGTGCCAGCAAAAAACTTGCGAAACAGACACATGATAACTGTGATAAACATGGAGTTATTTATGAAATGCCCCTCCTAAAATGTCTTGCTACCAGAAATATTCCAAGTAGCACCATATGGGGATACCATAAATACTAGAAGTTTTCTCACAGTGAAACAAGTTGAACTCACAGAATGACAAATTTCTGGGATAACATCCAGGAGGAACTAAGAGGGCTCACAAAGAAGAGGAAAGAGTCTTATTTTTTTGCTGGTTTTCCATGTTGGATGTTCCCTCCTTCAGGAATGCTGATTAATGAGCATTCACAGAATTCCACACTCATTTGTTTTGTTTCCTTTTCATTTGTTCTTTATACATAATTGTTAGTGCAAGGACTTTTCCCTTCAAAAAAATTTTAGAAAAATGTGCATGTTTGGTGATAAAAGAATGGCCTCGGTATCCAGTACAAATATATGATGCTTTGTGGGATAGACTGTCACAGGGCAGTGGGCATGGATCAGATTGAGGCTTTGAAGACCCAAGCATCTCAGGAAGATTTGTGAATTTCCTAGCATGGCTGGGTCTTGGCACAAAATGTTACACTACCCAGTAATAATTATTTCTGTGATGGGTTTCTCACCTGCTTTGGGGGGATGAGTTAGGCAGGTCTGACAGAGCTGGAAGGGTCAAGCCTCTACATTGCTACTGTAGAACAAAACCAGTGTTTATTGTATGGTGGGGAGAGGCAGAGGGGTATTAAATAGTAAAACAGAGAAGACAACTGCCATAACTTGGAAGTCAAACAAGTAAATAACAATAACAGAAATAAAAATTTGCAGATTGATTTAGTCAGGGTCTTCCTCTGTGCAGGGGTGGTGAGAGGGTAGAATTGTGGATATGTTCTTAAAGAAAATGTGTTTAGGAGTGTTGCAATTTTTGCACTCTTCATATGCAAAATCTGGTGTAATGTGCATGACCCTTGTAACACAGCTTGTACAAGAAGTTCATTTGTTTCATGCAGCAGATATGAAATTTGTAACTAGCTAGGTCATATTGATTTTGCAGAACATGTTCCCCAAAGCTTCTCTAAAGTCTGCTATACGCGCATAAACATGCATGCATTCCCTTTTGCACCCTGTCATTGATTAGAGGCTCCTTTGAAATGGAAAACTTCACCTTTTTAAAAGGCTGTTACATTAGTTGATTCCTTTGCTTGCTTGAACTGGTTTCCACTGAACTTGAAGAAAGGAAGGAGGGGGAGTGATGGGGACTCAAAGGGAAGGTGCTTGTCATTTACTGATAAAAACCTGAGCAGAAAATCGTTGCTGCTAAGGACACCTGATCCATAGGCATCTGTTACAGTAATTTAAACTCTTGGCTTACTGATACACTTTCTCCCAAAAAAAGACAAGAAAAAAAAAGAAAATGAAAGCAAAAAACGCAGAGACCTTCCATAGGATAAGGTAATGTTATTTTAGCACTTTGTATAACATTTCTTTCCTTTGTTAGAGAGAGAATTAAATGATAAAAGACTACTAATCATTTCTTGAGCAGAATCCTCTGCTCTCCATTACTGAAAAAATTGTTATTTATTGTGAAGCTTGATGGACAAGTGGAGTCTGAGCTGTAGTACTTCTAGATGCTGAACCGCTACGTTGAAACATAAAGTTTGCACTTATTTATTTTATTATGAAAGTGTTAAGTTATATTTTACCCTACTTTCCATGGTCACTCAGCTGGGATTTTTATGTTTGCTTGCCTAAGACTATACATCCCCTGTAATATAGTGCAGCAGGAAGCAGTGAGCATATTTTTACATGTACATTCTGTGTGTGGAAGGAGGGGAGTGGTAAAGTATGTTGTGTATGTACAGTAATAGGAATTTCTTGGGGGAATTGGATTTTCTTTTGCTCTTCAGCTTGCTTTTTATTAGCTTATTTCATACTTTTTGTAATATGCATAAAAATGCTTACTTTTTAAAAATAATTTGAAATTTTTTTATGTCCTGCTCAAGCTATAGGACATTTAGACCTGGGATAGTGTAAATGGAGCGTGCTATTCTAGTCAGACCAATTAAGTTCTTGTCCCACAATGGGTAACTGGCCATTGCTGATTGTTATCCAATCAATGACACTTCTTCGGTTCTACCAGCACATTGTCTGCCTAGGCAGTAAGAAATTGCATGTACTTTTATGTGCATAACTGATGTCTCAGCTCTCTTGTCTTTGAAAGCACTCGGACTTGAACTAAGTCCCATATACCTTAATGGACCATCAGAGCTGGAGAGCTCTGCAGACGGAGCGGCCTGTGCAGGACTAGGGTCAGAAGTCTCTTGGAGAAGCAGAAGTGGCCATGGCCACTTACCTACATGTGCATTTAACTGCTGCTGAATCCCAGCAATTGCCATTACTTGGGGATATCACATGAAAATGTAGTCATGAGTAATTAAGCTAGTCATTGAAACTCAAATGTGCTGTTGGGGGGAAGGAGTATGCATGTTTTGCTCTTTGTTTCTCATATAGCTACTCCAGACTTTCCATTGCTATGATTAAAGGTGTAGGGTTTTGATTTTTCGTGCTTGTTGAAGTTTTTTATAAACTTAGTTACGTTAATCCTCAGAGGTAGATCAGCAGTGAATACCACAAGTGTCATAACCATTTGGCAAATAATTGAGGTATACAGTCACTTGAGTTCCCTATATTCAGCTGTAACTACTTACCTGTTTGGGTTTTGGAAGCTGCAATTTGAGGATGTGCTTAGTAGCCAAAACTGCTCAGTTGAGTTAGACGTTATTTGTATGGATCAAATAAAAATCCAGTGTATCCAAACTGACCCCCTAAATCAGTTTGCTGAAGCTGCAGTGTGAAAAATAAACCTTCTATCCTGGCCATTATCTTACACTCCCACTCTTTTGTACCATCTGCATATATAAATACTCACCTATGCAAACACTAATAGGAGAATATGTGTCCCCATAGTGTTGAAATAGGCACTTTTACCTAATTTTAGGTAAAAAAACTTAGAAAACTTACCTACTTTTAAGTACTAGTTTTCATGCTTTATGCAGTTGGATACGTACATGTCAGGTTTCAGTGTTATATTGAAATAGTGAATTGGGAGCTCCTGAAAACCATTGAATTTAATGGAAACAGTTAATGACTTCCCATTATGACTCTAGCAAGCACTCTCATAATGCGGATACTTAAAGAAGCCTTATTTATTAGTGCAAATGTATATGGGTCAGAATTAATTTTTTAAAAATCTTTAATTGTTTTCCCCTTATAATTTTCACAGCAGTACGTAGTTAAATATTCATGATAATGCTGATGATATGCTAAAGGTCTGAAATAAATCTGGAGTCTCAAAATCAACACAGGTTATTTAACCCTTTTCATCTAATGCACCATTGGGGACTTGCTCAGTGAAATCCCAGAGCACTGGAATAATTAGAAGATAGTAATGAGGATTTAATTAGTCCTTGAGATATGCTGAAATAGGACCACTGAGAACTTTTCTGTTTGGACATGGATTGCAAGCAGACTTGATGCCATTGCAGCTGCTGTAATATGCTGGAAAATGTATTCCATTGCTGGAGGCAGTTTCATGGCACCATTCTGTGCCTGTCAGATCTATGTGGAAAGCGCCCAGAGTAAGCACCTCCAAAATTGTTGAATAGTAACCTTCCTCTTCTCCTTCACCATCTCCCTGTACCTTTTCCTTTTTATGTCTTCTTCCTGCTCTAGATCTATTTCTTTCCACTGTTGACATGGTCCAGCTTTTGAGGATTGTTGTACAGTTGTATGCTCTATCAAAAACATATCACAAACAGGGACAGGGAGTAAGAAACTGCAGGCTTGTAGGACTGCCGGTGTTACACTAAGCAAAATTTGGATCTTTTTGACACAAATGCTTGTAAGCTTTGTCCTCAGATCTAGTCCTTATTTCATATTAGATCTTCACAGAAGTGATATTTATCAGTAGCTGCAATGTAGTAAATTTGAATAGCTTTTTTGGCAGCCAAGATGTTATCCAGCAAGAGGTAGTAACAGATGGGATGTGATCAGGCATTTTGATGTTCTCTTTGTGCTTCCCTATAAACATGTAAGTAGCAACTGAATTCCTGTAACTACAATTTCCTAATTTGCCCATTAGATTTCATATAGGTATTTTTCTCCCCTTTGACTGTTTTCTGGGCATGCTTATTTGTACACAGTTGTCAGATAAATTCCAATGTCATGTATTTTCTTCTAACAAAATATAAGTGTACTTGCTGGCACAGAAGACACAGAATACTGATTGAGTGTTTTGCACCTACAATTCCTGATCAGATTTATGGCTTGATAGTGACATTTGATGGTAGAGATTCTTTCCTCTGAAATCTGTTTTCTTCTTAAAAAAAGAAACAGGAAGGAAGAAAATAGATCAAAGAATTTTTATTGCAACAAAAAAAGATACTGTAGTTTGCTTTTAGATCTTAAAAAGACTTTTTCCTTGAGAATACATTTCTTGCTCTCTTTTGGGGATTTGGGACCCATTCAGAGCACTGAGGAGCTAGAGAATAAAATGATTCTTGTCATTAAAATTCTTCTGCTTGTCATGTTAACGATGACACCACTTAAGGTTAAATCAGACTTGGTAATAAGTTTACTTGATATGTAGACTGAAGTGTTTCAGGCTCTTAAAGAAAGGTGCTTGAGACATGCACTGAGTGCAAAGCCACAGGTATGTTTGAGTGCCTCTTCTGTATATAACGTTCTTCAAGTGGGTCAGTGCCGAGGAGCTGGAGCTCCAGGGTATGCATGAACACCAGACCAGGCTGGGAGGAAATCTCCATGCCCAGAAAACTGGGGTTAGAGGAATCATGCCCTCAACAGACAGAAAAGTGCATCATATGAGGAGAAAAAGCAGGGTTTAGTTGAAATTGGTACATCAGCTCTGTAAAACATACCTTTTTCCTCTCTAGTTATGTGGTGGAATAGAAACATGATGCACCGGAACATACAGAGCTGATCTGTATGTGAAGGCAGAGGCATGCAGCAGAGCTGTGCGCTAAACTTTGGTGACTCAGAAATTTACATTTCTCAGTTTGGTGAGCACTAAATTTAGCAACAGTCTTTAAAAAGGATCAGACCATTGTTGGGTTTTACCACTATGTTTTTAATTTGATTGTAAAAGTGGAAGTAAAGTGCACTGAAATGTAGCATTAGTCTGATGAGCAGGTTTTGAAAATGTATGCATGCTTTTTTTTTTCTTATTTTAAGTTCAATAACACTCGAGACCCCCATTTTTCTACCTGTTGGTATTGTACTACATCATATAGCAGTGCACAACAAAAAAAGCTTACAATATGTCTACTTGGATTAGAGTAATCAAGATCTTTGCGATAAAGGTTACTGCTTTTCCCTCTGAGCTCCCCGAGTAAATAGATTTGTGTTTGTCTCTCAAGCATTGCAGGAAGACCTGCTTTTCTTGCCCAAAAGTATTAGAAAAGATGTTACTCTGGTAAACCAGGTTAATTCTTAAAGAAATCAGTTGCCGTTTCAGGATGCTGGTTTCAGACCGTACTTGGATTTCAAACGTCTATCAGACAGTCTCAGATTTAGGTTGATCTGATTAGTTGTGCCCTACACTATATATACAGCAATATTGGCCATCTGCAAGAAGAGCCAAAGGAGGAAAGGGTATTATTTACATGTGATAAGCCACACTGGGACAGAGCGAAACTGCAGAAGTAGGATTTTAAGAGGAGATCTCATTAATGTTTATAAATATATAAAGGGGGAGTGTCACGAAGATGGAGCCAGGCTCTTCTCGGTGACAAACAATGATAAGACAAGGGGTAACGGGTACAAACTGGAACACAGGAGGTTCCACTTAAATATGAGAAGAAACTTCTTCTCAGTGAGGGTAACAGGACACTGGAACAGGCTGCCCAGGGAGGTTGTGGAGTCTCCTTCTCTGGAGATACTCAAAACCCGCCTGGACGCCTTCCTGTGTAACCTCATCTAGGTGTTCCTGCTCCAGCAGGGGGATTGGACTACATGGTCTTTTGAGGTCCCTTCCAATCCCGGACATTCTGTGATTCTGTGATTTGAAGTAAATAATAATATCTGTACAATCAAAACCCAGAGTCAGGTCTCCCAAGTAAATTTTGTATACTAGCAGGTGGTCATTTCTTTTTTCTCGATGATGTTAAATCTTGTTATACTTGGGGATGAATCTTTATTTCATTTTTTTAACTATATTGGGGATTCTCTTTTTGAAATTAAGCAGAATTGAATTATTCTGAGAGAGTTTGTATAGTTGCCAGCAGAGAGATTTCTCAATAGAAAAGTTTCCACTGACTTCATTAGGCAGCCACCAGAATCTGTGCCTCTGGGCTCAGGGAGAGAGATAAGCCACGGGCAGTCACTGATGAAGAACTTGACGAAGTGACAGTCAGTGTTCCTGTCACCAGGCTTGAGGAAGTTACTGAGTACGATCCCTCTCCCAGCATGGCCTATAAGCTGAAAGTTGCCTGTGGTCTGGCTGTTCAACAGCAGCATCATTTTCAGGGTGCTCTGCTCCCTCAGTACCTAGGTTAACCTTTCTATGAAGCTTCTCTAAAAATAAATTGTGATCTAAGACCCTTTATGTCTTTTCGAGTTTATATATAGGGCAGTGCATCTATATTATGTATGTATTAATAGCTTACACTGGGTAGTTCCTTTCATCCCAAAGGATCCCAAAAGGGTGCAGAATAAACACTTATCAGGGAAGGGCTGCAAATCAAATCAGTCAAATCATAAATCATGGTAAAGTAAGACCAAGATGAATGCATTTGAAACTGAGGACAAAACACTGATTTTGTATTTTTGAAAAAATACTGTGATTTATTTTACATATGTGCAAGACAGAAAAGACACATCATGTGTATTTTAGTCTTGTCCACAAAATCCATATATATCTCATAGAGAAAGATCTGAGTTGATCCATTGAATAGGAGTCTCCAGGGAGAGTAGATTTTTCAAACCTGAAATTTAGACCATTAAGCCTACAGGCCTTGCACATTACACGTTGAAAAATGCCTTTCCTTCTTTGCTCTTCTCCATGATTTTCATAAGTATGCATGTTATTAGGGAAACTTAGATAAATGTTGATTGTATAAAGCAGACAGACTTCTCAGGTTTTTCATGTTGCTGCTCAGATTAATTTCAGCAACCCAAGCTACCTACTGAAATTGAGGATTTGCTTTGGGGGCAACTGCTTTGTGCTGCAATTCACCATTATCCTGATTTTCCAAGCACCATAGTAAAAGCATCTTGTGTAAGGTAAATTACGTGTAAGATGGTGGATGAGCAATGGGCTTTTTTCTATGTGTGCATCAGTATCTTCACAAATGTCTTTCCTTCTCTGTCCTCAGTATAGCACTTAAAATTTACATCAGAGAGCATTACGCAAGGTTTTCATTAGGAAAGGTTGGATATTTCTTCCCCAGCTACCATCTGGGTAATCTGTCTGATCCTTCCCCAGATTCTAATTTATCAATGATAGATTATATGAATTTCAAGGCTCGGCAGTAGCAGAGGGAGGTTTAGGGGTGGGAAAAATTTAAACATTATTGCATGCTATACATAGACTGGGTTTTGTAATATCAGAGATTGAAGCAGAGGAGATTCAGCCAGTTAACCTAATAGCACAGCTGGTAAAACACTAGGGGGTCTGGGTTAAAACCTTAGCTAGGTCATTAGTTTCCATCTTCCCCAAAGCTATTCACATTGTGAAGAGAAGCAGTCAGACAAATAAACAGTGAGGAGACTATAAGATAGATATTAAAGCGTAATAAGAAAATACTTTTAAAGAAAAATAAAACCAATCCAGCGCTTTTTCTTAAACAGAACATTGATCCCTTTGTGAAAAGGAGAAATACTGCAGTGATCTTTGCAGAGAGCCCCAATTTTGCTATTGTGATGTTTTCCGTAACTGCTGTTTCACATAAGCAAAGAAACATCCTTTGTTGAATGAATATGAAGAAATGCCGTGATTGTTCTGCAGATATTAGCAGATGCCAATGTGAAAATAAACTGTCAAGGTACCATGTCACTGTTACTGTGGCCCAGAAATGTTTTTAGTGGCACTCTGATGGACTTGAAGAAGACAACAAGATTTCATGTGGGCTTAAAAAAGAGCTCGATGTAGAAATTAGAATCTTTTTTTTTTCATTATTAATGGGGAAACAATAAAGAATTTTCTCCTAAAAACTTTGGGACTTTAAAAAAAATAGATGGTAATTGGAGAAAGAAATGAGGATTTTAGAATCTTTTTTTAGCTTTTATGAGTAAAAAACTTACTATCAAGAAGATTATTAGCCTTCTTGTTAGAGACTGAAGAATAAGCCTCTTAATTTGTTCTATGTCAGTGGTCTTGAAATTTTTCTTTTTTAGGCTGTTACTTTTCAGTTGCCCAAGTTGCTTGTCAGTGGAAGTGTTCACTTGGCACCAGGGTTATTAGCAAAGATCTGGTGTCTTTAATACCTAAGTGTTGCCCATGTCGGTGCTGCTGGTTGGGTCACATCTAACAGGTTCATACCAGACCCATCCAAAGATATTGTATTGGTGCAGCGCTGTAATTTAGCTGTGCTAAGTATGGATCAGAGTCTTGTTTGCCATCTGTTTGTGAAAGTGCTTTATTTATTTGATGTATTGGGGTTTTTAACTGCCTATTAACTGGACAGGAATATTGAGAACTAGAATTTGCATCATCTAAATGAGGGTGACACTACGAGCTGATCTGCTCACACTCACCTGCCCATCACCCTTCAGTGTCTGTTACTAAGGTGGATCTTCCATGTATGTGTATGTGCTGTCAGCAGTCCAGCTGGGCATGTTTTAGTAAGGCTGGCTTCTGGAAGTAAGAATAAGAGCTGAAGTATCTTCAATGTGAAGCATTCTGTGCCTGCATGCTCTCAAGGCCAGTTTTCTTGTGCCACCCACATGATTAACTTGATTTACTTGGGTTGTGTTATGGTATATGGGCCAAACCTTCCTCAGTTTCTTCATTGCTGTTATTTGTTCAGACTTGTATAAAATTTTCATCTGTTTAGATATTTTCCAGTATCTAAATCTCTCTCACTCTGCCCTTTTTAATGCGTATTTGAAGTAGCAACTTAGGGAGGTACTATGCCATTCTTTGCCAGTAACAGTAAATAGTTTATGACCAGGCACAACAGTATTTTCTTAGCTCCTGCAGTCTGTAAGCCACCCATCTCCAGGTCTGACCACACTATTTGAAGGTGGTTGTTCCAGTACTGTGCAGACAACATGGTTGCATGTTTAGGATCCTGGTATCTCAGGGTTATATGAGAGTAACTAACTCCTTGAATTACTAAAACACTTCATTAATATATGAGTTTGGATGTTTCCTCACAGTGCTCTGAGGTGCTGACTGTGGACATGTTTAGCTGGGCAAAAACCCAGACACGGTTCACCAGTCCAAAGACTTCCTGAGCTGTCCTTGCCATGTGAGACGGGTGGGCTAGAGAGAATTTCAGTGTGTGATCTTCCTGAGCTAACTGATTGCCAAATGTTATTATATCCACAGAATATTGGTTTCTGTTTTAACTTTACCCTGCCACTTCTGTCTCAGGGTGCTTTACTCATGGACAAGCTGAATTTGGGAGATGCCAATTTAGATCTGGCTCAGTTCTGTTGTATTCTCTGGTGAAAATTCTGAGATGGTGAATACAACCCAAATGACTGTCTGAGGAAGAAAAGTCTGCCAAAAACTGTGCATGGGTGTGCAAATATTTGCTCTTTTTTTCTCAAGGGTACTGGCCAGTGCCTTGCTAACACACCAAGCATTGGAAATTTTTGTGATTTCCCCACACACGTTTTTCCTTTATAGGTAGTGGAAAATATATCTTTTCACGTATCTAATTTTTTGAGCTAATTTGTAAGTAGATAATTTTATTTGATTAGATTAGATGATTAGTGAATGCATCCAGTCTGTTTCTGTTTTTCCCATTCCATGATTTTTAACATAATAAGCCTGTCTGGTCCCTTCTTTAGCCTCTGCCCTTGAGCAAGGGGAACTTCCTTATTCCATGGTCAGAAGGGTCCCTCAGTTGTTTTGTTCTCATGCTCTGTCACTAAGCGTGCTTCTCTAGAAAGAGTGATAGCCTGATTTATTTTTTCTTACGTAAGTTCTTTTTTACAAAGTAGCATTGCAAGTTGTATCTTTCCTCATTTTTTATTTATCAAATATGTAATTGAATGATGATCTGCTATCACTGTAAACTCCAAAGTTTTTCTGAGTTTAAAATGAGTAAGTGGTCCACGTGTTTTCAGGTTTAATTCATTCATAAAAATCAATGAGCTGCTATTGGCTAAATCAAAAGACCTCTCATTGACCGTGAGTTAAGTGTGTGCCAGTAGGCAGTTGCTGTCCATCAGCTGATAGGCAATAACTTGTTACTTTGCAGTCAGCTCCTTTGTATTTGAGCTCCTGCTTTCCTGGAAACGGTTTTACATACTCAAGCCAAGACTTTAAAATATCAGAAGAATCTGTTTCAGATTTTACAGCAACACCCAGCACATTCAATTGGTGTTTTTTTGAGGGTTAATGCTAAGGATATGGTATTCAACAAACAGATGGTTTTGTGTTGGTCAGTGTACAAATGTAATTGACAACCTTTGTGCATAATTTCATGGGGCTTTGATAATTTACTGTTGTTGATCTGTTTTGTGTATACCTATGCATACAGGAAAAACAAGGTTATAAATGTTTTTACAAAGGCATCATAACTGGTATTAGCTATATCATGTGTATTACCAGATGCTAGTGCTGTATAGGACAACAGAGGCTTCATTTTTGTCTTTTCCTTTATGAAAGAAGCAGAAACACTTCTATCATAAGCATTAGCTGGTTTATTTTTTTCTCTGTATTTTGCTAAAATGAAAGAAGAAAAATGTGCTGCTTCCTGACCATTTTTAAACCTTGTATGTATGTTCTCTTTGAATATGCAAACATATTTTATTAAGTTTATAATGATAGTTGTAGTTAGTGTGCTAATTATTAATAATATGCTACCATTTCATTTAGAACTAAAAAAACCAAAGACAAACTCTACAATTTTAAATCATATTTTAAAGACAACCATTCTTTAGATATGTAAATGTAGTATAAAAAAATAACTAAAAAGGAAGAGAATTCTTCTGGCAGACTCACTTTATTCAGCTACTCCTGAAATAGCTCAGTTTGCCAAAATCCATTCAAGTTTTTTTCAGTAAGTAATGTCTTGTTGTGACGGCAAGTAAAGCATCATCTGTACCTCTTATCATTAATATGAAGAGAAAGGACTAGATTTTTTCACTGACGAGCATGTTGCCATTGCAGTTTTAAAATCTTAACTGATAGCTGTTTCCTAGGAGTTTATTTAAAAGACAACCCCACCTTGTTGTCACAGAGGTTGACACATCAGATGCAGTCTGGATGTTTAATCACTCCACCACCTTTACTTCAGTGCAGCTCTAATGTAATCCTACTCCGCTTCTTTATAAAAGCAAATTTATCTTAGATCTAATTTTCTGAAAAGAAAATTTATTTCTTTTTGTATCAGTTATAAAATGAAATTGTCTGTAAATAAGGAAAAATGAATGTATGCCAGCTGCTCCATTTTATTTCTGAGATTTCTAGAATTGATGTTGTTTTCTCCTTATGATGCAAGAATGTTAACGTCTTGACCAGGAACCCCTTTTCTGTGTGAGACATCTAAGCTTTCTGCAAATATTTGAAACACTTCAAATGAATGAACTGATCTCTGAAGGTTCACTGGGATCTCACAGAGGTGGATAAGGATAGACTTTGTGGCAGTGGAATCCAAATCACAGTAAGGACCTGATCTTACCACCTTCTCCACAGCACATCTGTAGCTAAAATGACTCCTGTGCTCTTTGGAAGGAAGTTGGAGCATGTCCTGTTTTAAGGCCATGCTTCAACTTACTGTACAGACAGTGGCAGAAGATAATATGGCACAGATACTCTTCCTGAATTTCAAACTTCCTTTTCCTTATTTCCTTACCTGTCCAAGCTCAGGAGAAGGTCGCAACGCCAACCTCATTTGAGAGGGAACTCATACCCTCTGGGATGATGAAGCTCATACCTCACATCAAAAGCTGTTAAGGACTGTGTTTCATTCTAGTTGTGTTGATCTCTATAATCTAAGGCCAGAGCATGAGTTTGAGTAGTGTCACACAATTACCTCTGCTGTTGAACTACTGGCATGGCCCACAGCATGGTTTTGGCTGATACCTGTGGACACTCCCTGAGCCATAGACCAGGGCATGGATAAGACAGGACAAGGGATTGTGCATAGGAGTCATACAGATGAGACTACTAGGATTGAGTAGGAAGGTTTAGCTAGATGGAGACAAGTGTACCACACTGCTTTCCAGGCCAGGAAATGGTCCTGGCATGTTTTGTTTATGTCTGTACACATAGCCACACAGTCTACTCCACGGCATCAGAAATGGATTGGGAGAAGTTTCCTGAAGAAGAGGTCATTTGAGTGGAAACATTTCTTTAACTTGTTATTCTAGTCCCTTCAGGAGCCCTTCTGACAACAGCAGAGCTGGCTAAAACTGATGTTCACCATGCTTTCCTCTAGACATTACTCCATGTTCTCCATTAGATTCAACAACCAGCAGTCCCTCAGCATCACTACGGGAAATGACTACAACCCGTACAAACGATAGCTTTTCAATATGTCATCCATCCTTGTGGTGTTAAGAAAAGTACTGCCTGCAATAATAACTGGGCTGAAGAGCCTTTATCACTAGCACAGTGTTTGGAAGGTTATCTCGTATAGATTAAAAGGACCATGGTGAACAGAAAATCCTTTCATCTGTACTAGATACAAGACTAACTTTACTATCTTTATAATAAAAATCTTAGTGTGACCACTACAAAATTTTTCATTTAAATGAATCCCACGAGTGTGATATATCTGGTGTATGTGTGTCAGGAATGTGAGCATTTATTTCATACAGACAGGATTGTATTAGGTTTCTAAATTAGTTACAGCACTGTCGGCAGAAGACCCAGGCTTTGTAATAAGATTCGTGTGCAGAGTGGAATTATTTTAAAAATCAAGGGGTCTGTTTCAAAATAAAGCTAAGTGGAGAAGGTCATACAAGCTTTCCTTTGCAGCAGTGTGGAGTTTCCAACCAGTACAGATCAGTTTCCAAGTCACTGTTTCACCCTTGGTTCCTTCCCGTGCCACATACCAGTGCGTGTGGCCTGACTTCCTCCAGAGCGGCTGCTGGGCTCTGACTTTGCAGTTCAGGTGTGATCAAATCCCTTGTCTTAGGATTGCAAGTGCAAAACTTCCAAACCTTGCAGTTGTTAAAGTTTTAGCAATTATGGGTTGAGCTGTTCACAGCATAAAAGAAATGGGCATAAGAGGGTGCAAGATCGTTTCAGCTCCTGGTTTTTCTCCTCACAACTGGGCATTGAACTTGTCTCTCTTACAGGGTTTTGATGGATGGGTAACTATGCTGTATAGCAAAGGTTTGTGGAGGGCTCAAAAACTTTTTACGTGTGTTTGCGCTCAAAGCCTGACCTCTGCTAAAGTACACACCGCTTTTCATTTCTGCATCACGGATACTGTCCCCTTTCATACAGCACTTTTGTTGCCAGTGTACAGATGGGGGGGATTGACCCACAGAAAGTCAGGAAGGTCATTCATCCAGTGTCACCTACTGTGTCAGTAACAGCAACACTGGAATGAGAAGCATACTCCTTTGGAGTTCAAAACATGCTTGCTGGGGCTGTGCTCCCCACAGAGAGACCCCTGAGCCACATGGTTGTGGGAGCCATAGCACCTCAGTATTTTCAGGGTTTGATCACGCGGCTAAGAAGAGACTACCTCTCATCATTAATCAGAGCCTGAGCATTTGTCTTGTGTGATGTTTGATGCTAACCAGTTGGAGGACACGCCAGCCCTTTGGGAGAGTCATCCTCCTGCCACATCTCCCTTCTTCTGTCACTCGTTTCGGTCTGACTTCACGACTTATCTTTGCTTCTCTCTTCCCTTTTCTCTTTTTTTTCTTTTTTGGATCTTCCCTTCAGCAGCTTCCCATTGCCCATTAACTGTCAGGGGTTTTTGCTTTTACCTTTCCTCTATTCCTTCCTTCCTGTAAGGAAAGGTGTAATTAATGCTGCCAGGTGAAGTGTCTCTGAGCTTCCAACCTCACACCTCCTCACACAAACACCACTAAAATTAATGGAGGGGAGCATAAACAGGCAACCTTTCATAAATAACGCTTCAGCTCTCTGCAACCTCAAAGTGCGGGTGCCTGAACTAGTTGCAGGGTGGGCCAAAATGCCAAATTCCTCATGCATGTTGGCTCACTGGGTCTCCCATCCCACCGGCTACAAGTGAGCCATCAGTGGTCTTACAGACCATCAGGGACAGCAGAGCAAGCACTGTTCTTTGTCACACTCACGTTCTGCCTCACAGAGAAAGGTGAGGATGAAATTTAATATGCAAGCAGAACAGGGAAGAAAGCAGATTTCCTCCAGAAATAAGAAAAAAAAAAAAGCGTGCTGTCTCCTCAGCACATCCTCTTCAGTGTTGAAAGCAGCACTAAAACCTTTCAGGGTAAAACATTAGAAAACCAGCATCCCTCCATAGACATTTCATGGGCAGGATTGCAGGACTTTTCCTGGTTCATGAAAACTTAAAAAACCTCGCTACAAAACCCTCTTCTTCTCCCATTTAATAGGGTTAGTTTTGTTCCTTTATATGAAACTTCTAGATTTATAGCATTTCACTAGGTCTCTTGCTGCAGCTTTTGAACCTTAAATTAAATTGGGATCCATCAATACATTTGCAAAAGGGAAAAAAGGAGAGAATGCAATATGGCTGTGCTGGGGACAGACCAGAAGAAGGACCTACAGCACAAATACATAGCAAACTGGCTTTTTTTTCCTCACTGGTATGACCAGTCTTCACATAAAGGGAAATTTTAGCTCTGGAGAGTTTGTGGACAATAGGAGCATTTGCAGTGGATTTCTATATGCTGAAGTTATGCATTTTGGTAGCAACATATAATTTTGGAAGTTATGATACTCCCACCATAAGTCACCAGGCAAATTCCCTACTACTTATTGGGTAGTACAGATAATTGCCTTTAATTTTTTTTCTAAAGATTGTTTTAATTTTAAAATCAGCAGCCATTTGTAACTAAGCAGGTTTTGAGCCTTGAATACAGGCTTTGGTTGTTGAGACAGCTTTGCTTTGTGTCTGTTGAGACAGCTTTGCGTTGTGTCTGTTCATATGAACAGCAGCAGTTTTCTGGGTATCTTCATTCTGAAAATAACTAAAGAGGGTTGGGATTTTTTAATGTCAAAGATTTATTAAATACAGAATAGTTACCTGAATATTAATTTCTGCTTTGGCGCTTTTTCCCCTTTAGGTTTTATGGCAAGCATACAGAGGAACCCCCAAATGTCACAGTATGGACCTCAGCAAACTGGACCTTCCATGTCACCACACCCGTCACCTGGAGGCCAAGTGCATCCTGGAATTGGTAGCTTTCAGCAGAGTAATTCAAGTGGTACTTATGGGCCTCAGATGAGCCAGTATGGACCACAAGGTAAAATGCTTGCTGGTAGTACATATAACAATTTATATATGTATATATTTATTTATAAAATATATATGTATCGTCTATGTAGGTAGGAATGAGATTACTTAAAAACAAAACCACAACACCCTTCCTAAAACAAACCAAACCAAAACAAACAAAATTGTCATCCAGAGATGGAGCTGCACCTTGTGGAAGAAGCTGCTTCTGTTATTAGCACCTTTCTCTTTATAAAACAAGTGATCTTAAATTGGGCAAGAAAATGATGAATCTGTTGCATTGCCAGGGCCATTGTTTAGGAGCCCAAGCATGTCATCTCTGCAACGAGGCCATGTTTGACCAAGCATGGAATAAGGGTCACATCACTGATCCCAAAATAGGACTTCTTTTCTTAGATGAAATCCCAAGGCCAGTCTGAAATTGCGTGGCAACTTTGAGGGTTAAAGTCTTCTAACGAGCATAATAATACAGTGGCTACTGTGGGAATATAATATTGAGATCTACTGCATACGGTTTGTGAATCTTAACTAACCCTTCAGACTGAGAGAGACAGTTCCTTTTATTTTGCTTGTTTGACAGAATCATTGGAGGACTAGAAAAAAATCAGAATACACAATTTCTGCCCCTGGACAACCTTGAACTTGTCTATTGTTTTGCCTTTAATGGATAACCTTTATAAAGTATGCATCTGTTTAGGGTTTTAATGAAGTCAAGCCACAGTATATATAAGAGGCAGTATTTTCTTTAGAGGGACATAAAGAAGCTTTTCTATTTCAGCACTTCCTACTATTGCTTTCTTCCTTAAAATCCTCAAAAAGGACTGGAGACAGTGATGGGAAATTCTTTAAGGGCTTGATGACTTGCCCATGCTAGCAAGAATGGTTATTTTAGTCTCTGGAGTTTCTGAGAACTAGTTCTGATGTTTGTTTGCAGGGAGTCTTGCTGCCCTGTGCAATGTTCTTTTCTGTTTCATCTCTGGGTAGCGTTTGTTGTAGTGTTCTGAGCACAGGGCTACCAGCCAAGGTTTCCCAGTTTCTAATTTTGGCTCTGCCTTTTACACCGTCTTTCAGCTTAGGCAAGTGGAATCATTTCCCTGCTTCGCTTTCCTTGACTGTAAAATAGGGCTAGTAATGCCTTATAGCCATGTGTGAAGATTAATTACCTAACTCCAGTTGACTGGTGCTTTCCTTTTATTTGGAAAGCATTTTGTAGCCATAAAATGCTGTCCAAGTGCTTATTTTTATCTGCACAGTGAGCGACTAGCTTAACTGGTAAGAATCCAGGGGATTTATGATGTGCTATCCTGACTTCCAGCTGTACTGCTGCTGCTGAGATTCCGAACCATGGGAATAGTGGGTGTCAAGTGCAGTAAAACATTAGCCATCCACACTGATTGAATGGAAAGGTTTTTGTACTAAATCAATGCATTTAAGTAACATGCCGAATACTACTTTCTTTTTTGCTTGAGTTCAGCAGTTCTTTTCCTCCCTCTGTGGATGAAAGTGCCTATGTAATGATTTTATGGGTCGTGGTCAGGAAGAAACGGCTATTAAAAAGTGAACTTGAGGGGCAGGAAGAAAATGAGCATCATTGTCATTAACAGGCCATTTCAGAAAGGTCTGGTGAATAGTATGATGGATGAAAAGTGTGTTCTTCTGCCAGCTCTTGGAGAGTACTGGTGATACTCTGCACTGGTCATCATAAAATTAGGGCCATGTAGACTTCCAGCTCTACAGGTAACAATTAGAGCAGAAGAATACTATGTTTTCACCAGGCTAGCGTGACCATTAATAAAATCAAGGGTTGAAGATGGTAATATTTCAAAGTCATGTATTTACCTGGATTTAAGATTTTTATAGCATTTTTCATTTTTAATGAAAGTAATCTGTAATTGTAACTCTTAACATACCCTCTTACAAAGCACAATTATATGCCAGCAATGATGAATACATAATAAAGCTACCCCATTTGCCTTTTATCGCCAAAATAACAAATATATTAAAAACTACCTGGGTTGCAACCGAGCTCTTAAATTATTAAACTAAAATAACTCTCCAGGATTTCATTTGCTTTCTGTGTTTTGTTCACGTAGACCTTCCTCCAAAATATTGTTACACGTAGGTTGTTTGACAGGACTACTTGTGTTTTTATATGTGTGTCAAAGCACTCTGTGACATTAAGCTTTTAGTTTGAAGCTAGATTTCACTGTGTGCTCTTGAAAACCATTGCTCAAGGCTAGTGTCCTTTCTCTACATTGGAATTGCTCACCACAATGAAGACTACACTAATAAGTTTGGGTTGGAGAAACTGGCCCCCAGTTCATGAGAGCAGAGTGATCCATTTCATGCATATAGTTGATTTATTTGGTTTTCATCTGTTTACTTGACACTTGGATCTATAATAAGAGTAGAATATATTTTCCCAGGAAGCAGTTCTGTACTGGGGGCCTATTCCAATCCTGTGAAACCATCTCCTACAAAAAAAAAAAAAAATGGCTTTGGCTCCACACTTCTGTGTGTCTGTGATATGACACAGGAGCATGCAGTACAGAACATTACCTTTAATTTTGTATTAAATCCCAGCATTTTTCTATCCCCAAGAATAAATTTTTTTTAAAAAAAAAAAGAGTGAGAATGGAAGTTGTTAGAAAGAAACAATCTCTTTGGTTTGGATTTGGACAACATCTAGCTCAGGGGCTAATGATGTTCTGGTCTATGACCTGAGCATCAAACTGCTGCCACAGCAAAATGTCCCTTAAATGCACTCTGGAGAGCAGTTGAATGCTGTAGTCAGTTGGGTCTTTTAAGACGGGGGCAGAGAAAAATTCCCCGTGGATCAGTAAAACATGTCAGAAATGCATCTTGTCTCCCTAACTTTTCCTACTCAATTTAGCAGTAAAACTGTTCTGTTTGGATATAACAAAGAGGGAAACCACTACCAAATATGATTGAACCATAGCCCCAGAACTTCACAATAAGTTAAACCCCCTTTCATTCGTGATAAAGTAGTATGAATTGAGTATTTGTGCTTTGTAACCTTTTATGTTGGACTCATTTCACAAAAGCACTTTGCTATCTAGCTCCCACTGATTTTAATCCTAGATTTTAATTAAAGTGGTAGTATCTCAAGAGCCTGGACCTCTGAATCCAGACCCACATATGCAACAGCCTGTGGAGTTAAGACTTAAATATTAACTGTATCTGCTGAAGTCCCCTAGGTAGTCATTTCAGAGGAATTCAGAACAATACATTTAAATTGTCCGTACAAGAAAAACTTGATGGTTAAGTGCACATGTGAAAAATTCTAAAATGATTTAAAGATACTATTTTTAATTCTGCGAATCTGACCTATGTCTCTAAAGCAGAGAGCAAAACTAATAGGTTAGAAATGGCGAGATATCAGAGCACTTTGTTCAACAAACCCGGACAAAGCGGGCCAAAGTTTCAGCAGTAAGTATGAACATCTGTCTTTGGCAGGTTGTTAGCAGGCCCTTTTATGTTTTATCTTCATTACAGGTTTTTTTTTTCTTCCTGGTTCCAAGTTACTTCTTTGGCTTTTCTCATGTGTTTTGAGATGTCATCTCTCTGGGAACAATTCTGCTCAGTCAAGGGGGAGTTAGAATCAAAAATCCCTTGAATATGGAGAGGAGGAGTTGTTCAGTAGTATTGTACAGCCGCTGTTGCCAGACTTGTACCCACTTGAAAAGTGTGGGCTCTTGGACTTGGCTGCCTGACACGTCCAGCTGATGTGGGCTGGCCTAGCATCTGCTGCATTCATTGTGTTTAATGCTGCATCCATCTGTTTTCTGTCAAAGCCACTGCCAACAAATTACTAATCTATTAGAGAAACATGGAAATAAGATTGCACTCCTCATTCCTGGCAATTCCTCTTGTATTTTGTTTGGCTTTTATTTTGCCTTTTTTTTTTTTTTGTGGTCTGGGAAAGGTATAAGAATAGCTAGTACTTGAGGTATTGAGGAAATGCTTAGGGAAAAAAACACACGGAAGAAACATTGAAACTTGTTTTCCATACTGAAAAGGTACCACTTCCCTGTGCTTTTGGACGTGTATCCCTGGAGATGAATGATTAGGAGCTATTTTAACTGAGCCACATATTTTTATGGAGAAGATTCCAGTATTTTTTCTGTGCTGTGCTTATGCTGGGGAAGCCAAAGCACAGAAGAGATCTTTTGTCCCAATTGAAAATAGCATCAAAACAGCAATAGTATTTAGTATTGGTGTTTGCTTCTCCAAGCATGCTGCTGAACCATACTTCGTAGACCCTAGCTGACAAAACAAATTGTCTTTTTGCAAATTGGACTCACAGTAGCTCCCAGTGATTAGGGATATGAGGTCTGCTAGTCTAGGGAGGGAATTTGCTTCACTTTGGGAAGCAGTGTTACTAATAGCATGTGCATAAAGTGTGTTAACTGGCTGTGTGTAATCTTTGAGTTCACATATACACCATCTTGCTGCATTACGTTTTTCTTGCACAAAGCAACTGGAGAACTAGAGCAACAGCCAAGTTATGTGATACACTTTTAACTCTAAGCAGAGCAGTATGAAACTAGTAAAAACTACAGCTTGTGGTCACATATGCTGGATCAGAAGTGTGGCTTGAGCAGGTCTCGGCAACCGGGACTGTGGCTAGGGGCAATAGCTCACTGAACAAAAAGTAGTCAGCTGCCAGCGGCCGAGCCTGGAGGAGGAAGAGAAGTGACAGCACAGTCTGAAGTCAGCATAAAGCTGAATCTGGAGCCTTTCATCTCTGTTGAACCACATATTGGGGATCCTTCTGCAAAGACCCCCAGGCAAAAACTTGGTTTCTAAAACAAAAAGAATTGTTGCACCATTTTCTTGTGAAGCATAAGTCTCACGCACTCTTGCTGAGGAGAACTTGTAGCAGAGTGAGTCAGTTACCGGGTGGGGAGGGAGGGGAGCATTAGCCAAAGCACAGCAGCAGGAGCGCATGAATTAATTATGTGTGCATTGAAATGATGGATGAATATATTTATTTTAAACATAAACAGGAGTTGCATGCCACTGACTCCTCTGTCTTGTAGCTGAGGCCTGAGGAGAGACGTGGCTGATCTCCACGTTCAGAGGAAGAGTCCAAGGGCTGCTGCCTTTGAACGAGCGTGGGAATATCTGAGAGTAGTCAGGAAACTCTGCTCTGCAGCATCCCACAGGGACGGAATGGGTCGTGTTTCCACTAATCTGGATGAGATGGAAATAAAGACAAGTCAAAACTGATGACAGAAGTAGTGTAATGTGATCCGTTTCCTAAAATACTTTTCTATCATATCTTTACCTTTTTTTTTTTCTCTTTTCTCATACTGCTTGGGTTTGTTTCTGTAACACTGGATGCTGTGCATTCTCTTTTTCTTGAGCTTTCAACATGATAGGAAAATCAGCACTCAAATGAGTTAAGCTGCTGCAAGCAGAGTAGTTTGCTCCAGTGACAACATAGATTGGGATCAGCCAGGTTTTCATGCTGTCCTTTGTAAGACACCTGTTTATATTAACATCTTTGTACTATTACTGATTACTCTTGTAATACTAGTTTTCCCAGAGATGTGCTGTGAGCTACCACTCCTTCTACTGGCATAGCCAAACTTTGAATTTACCAAGAACGCAGAGTAGGACGGGACAGAGAAGGAATGTTTCTTGGGGCTCAGCAACGATCCTCGCCGGTCCATGCCAAAGCATGTCTGACACAAAATGGGCAGGACAGTTAAGAGCAAGAAACTGGTGAGAATAGGCTGTTGCTGAAATTGCAGAAAGATGAGGAATGAGAACAAGAAATTACAAAAATAAGATTCTGCTTTGAGCTTATGTAATGGGTTTCTTACATGCCACATATCTTTTCATATATCTTTTCACATAAGGCAATTTTGTACCATGTCCTGTGTTGTAACCCTCTGGAGGCTGTGCTTTTCTCAATTTGCTGTTTTCCTATGACATATATTAGGTAGAAAATGTTTGAGGGTACATCAGAATTGGGTTCATAGCATCATTCAGGTTGGAAGGATGCTCAGGAGTTGTTCCGGACTGATCTTGTATTCAAATTGGGGTCAGATACAAGATTAAAGCAGGTTACTTGTGGCTTTATCCAACTGGGTCATAAAACCTCCAAGGAGAGTGTCTGCTCAACCTCCTTGGGCAGTTTGTTCCATTGCTTGTCTGTTCTCATGGTGAAAAAGTTGTTCTGACCTTGAGACCAGCATGGTTCACTTCAGTTCAAATGTGTAAGTTCTACAGCTGCTAGCTTCCTATATATAAATATTTGCACAAAAGTTTGATGTTTTTCTCTGTGCCTTTTGTCATTTCGTTCAGGAAACTACTCCAGACCACCGACATACAGCGGCGTGCCCAACACAAGTTACAGTGGCCCAGGACCTGGCATGGGTATAAATGCCAACAGTCAGATGCATGGACAGGGGCCAAGCCAACCTTGTGGTACCATGCCCCTGGGACGGATGCCATCAGCTGGGATGCAGAGCAGACCATTTCCTGGAAACATGAGCAGTGTGACTCCCAATTCTCCTGGCATGTCTCAGCAGGGAGGCCCCGGGATGGGCCCACCCATGCCAACTGTGAACCGTAAGGCACAGGAGGCAGCAGCTGCAGTGATGCAAGCTGCTGCAAACTCTGCTCAGAGCAGGTATGCATTCTGTTGAAAGGAATTTAAATGAGGAGGAATGTTTTTTCTTGTCATTTCTGAAGTAACAGCACTGTATAGTGGTATGCATATGCATTTATACATGCTCTGTCTGTGCCCTAGTCTCTGAGAGGAGATGGCATGTGGGAAGAATACTTTTCCTTAAATGTAAGGGGAAGGCATGCTATAGGTGTTTATCATCTTGAAAAGAAGCTGTGACAATGGAGATGAAGGCCACTTCCAGTTTTGTTCTTGGCACTGTAGGCTTTAGGAAAACCCATGGGGTTACAGTGATCTTAGGAGTTGAAAACAACCCTCTGCAACTTAAAATTGATTAGCTGAATTTTTTTTTTTTTTAATCTCCGGTAGAGAGAGGGCCAACATATCCCTGGCAGCTTGCCCATGCCAGAGTGTAAGGAAGCTTATGAAGCTGCCTATCACCTCTTGCATTTACTGCCCACTTTGTGAGCAGCAGTGCTGATGGCAGTTATCTTCTATGGGATGTCCTTGTTCCTAGGCAGACGTGAAAGGGGGAAAGGAGGGCAGGCTGAGGGGACCAGCTGGAGGGGAAAAGCCGAGGGAGGCATAAAAGCAATCTGTAGTTATTTGAACTTGGTAACTGCCACTTATGCATCCATAAGAGAGAACCTGTAAACAGTATTGTAGAGACTGGAGCCATCATTTGTCTTCTTGTCTCCCCTTCAGGCAGCATAACTCTTAGTGCATGGATTTTGGCAAGGGCACTTTTCTGTCTGTGGTTAATCTTAAAATGCCTGAATACTTGCAGTGAAATCATATTTTCTGTGAAATTTGTCTGATGAAGTAATTTTTGCATTTCCCTGGACGCAAATAACTGCTGGTGTATTTACTATCTTTTTCTGTTACAAGAAGCTCCATTACGTTTGAGAAATGCACAAAGCTGGTTTCACTGTTGTGGTAAGCACGTTTAAATGTGTGTGTGTGTTATACATCTGGCATTTATTTATGCATATGTGTACACAGACACACATATATGCAAACAGGTATTTATCATTCAGGACCAGTGTTTGTGGACAGTAGAGTTGCTCTAATTCCAAGATGCGATGTAGAACAAGAAATAGGAAGCTAATATGTCCCCTGTATCGTCGTTTTCTTGTTTTGCGAGTTTGGAAGGCAGGTGGCTTCTAGTGATAAGCAATAGCAAACTTTTAAAACAATAACAGTAAATTTAGTGTACTTCATGTTCTAGCTCAATAAAATAGAACCACACTCCCTTAAAATAGATTGTACTTCAGCAGATACCTGTGAACCAGCAGTCTCTTGCTTTTGTTGGTGATTCTCACAGACCTGTCTAGTAGGATTTACAAAAGTCTGTTTCTGTCTGTCTGGTTTAGGCTGTAAGCTCATAGGTCAGGCAGAAGGAATAAATGGGCCATCACTGCACCTGCAGGAACACTTTCTTTATAATCAAATCATGAAAGGAAAAGCTCACGTTTGTTGGTCTTAACAGCAAGAAAAGACTGTGTTAAACAGGAGGTAATTTGGTTGTGATTCAGCTTACACTTTGGGCATCGTATGTGGTGTTTGATCAAAAACTAGGTGATTTTTTTAACTCCTATCTCACACCTCCCTCCCAAGTCAGTTTTGAAAAACTGTTTTTGGCTTCTAGCTTTGCCTGGACAAAACTGCACTGTTTCAGAGCCTTTCCATCACGTGCTGCCTGTTCCGGTGATCCAACACCTGTGGAAGGGCTGAGCAGTCATCAAATCTCTACTGCAAGTAGTGGCAAAAGGGCTATTTATAAACTGCAAGTTGTGCAAAACTTGTCATGCTCCTCTGATGCCAGAGGGTTTCAAGCACAGTGTTTTCCTCTTTGATCTCAAGTCAACCGTAGGGGAGAAAGCATGATGGCTCTTGGCTATTCCTGCAAGTCCTCCATACTTGCGTACGGAAGGGATGTGCTTGACAGTGATTTGTATTTGTGATACAGAGCAAATCCAAAGAGGCTGTTGTTATGGTCTGCGTTAGGCTGCCATACATTAGGTCACTTGCTTATCCCAGCCAGTCTGGGCCTGTTGGACGCCCCATGTTGTGGTGGGTTTACCCTGGCTGGGTGCCCGGTGCCCACCCCTAGTCCCTCTATCNTCACAGCACCCCAACTATGGCACTGCTCAGGCTCCCTTGATGTACCAGCCTGACCAATATGAGTAGGTAGCAATGTAAACTGGACTTGCTGTGGAACCTTGGCATTTTTGGTTAATGTTTATGAACATACTGTTTGGCTGCTGAAGGAGTATAAAAATAATGCATGCTTGCATTTGAAAAATTTCAGTTAGTCATTATAAGAATTTTTAGGAGCAGTAAGTATCCAGTGCAAAACATTCACCTGAAATGCAGCTGCTGTTTTCTCACCTGAGTCCTTCACACTGTGGTTTCTATAATTGTATCACAAATTACAGCAATGGGAGAAAGTATCTACACTGGCTACCAGCCTATTGCTCCCTCACAAGCAAGTCCAGCTCCACCTGAGATTATTTCAGTTGTTACCTCCATAGGAAATCTGTAATACCCAAATTACTGCTACTTTTGTGGTTGTTAATAAGTTTTAATTACCAGGTTTTTGTAGCTGCTTTTGTTTGGTTGGTTTTTTTCCTGAATAACATCATTCATATATGTGCGTATAAAAAAGTACACAACAAAACAAAAAAATGAGAACACAAGTCTACTGGTTCTCTCCTGTTCAAAAATTAAAAATTAGTGAAATGGGAGAGCACTTGCACCATACTATTTCGTCTAACTGGGAGGACATCCACTGTTATATGCCATAGTGCATGAATAGTATCCAGCCTTTTTCTTTGAATATCTTGAGTTTATAAGATTCAGCTGTGGGGTTTGGAATTGTTGGATATTTTAACTATAAAACATGCTCTCTACGTAGAGTTAAGAAGAAAATTAAATGGTTGTGTCAGAGTCATGGTTACACAGCAATATTTCTTGTACAAGTTGATTGTGATCCCCTTCAAGGTCAACTTGTTGAATCAGTAGCCAATAGGGAAGAGAAATTTATCTTCAACTGTTGATCCACAGGACCTCTCCTTTACCAGCTCGGGAGTCTCATTTAGACAAAGAGAGATGGTTTGCCTCTGCCTTGCCAAGCCATACTAAGCAGCTGTGTAAACTGAATTTAAATGACATGCATCAAAATAAAATCACTTCCACTGGGGCAGAAAATCAATGTTCATTAACTAGGGCTGGATGATCAAGATCTGAGTGTCAGCCAGTTATACCTAGGTATCATCCTCAGTGCAGACCACCACTCTTTTAATTAAAGAAGATAAAATCATATAAATAAAAGTGGTGGCTGTAGGAGATACCAGGTTTACACCATTTAAATTAGCCTTTGACCTCACCGTGAGGCCTGTTCTGTGTTAAGCTTAGATTAATTTCTACAGGTATATAATACCTACCCTGTAACCTGAAATCTTAACAATGGGCTAGTCTTGTGCAGGCAGGCCAGTGTTTCCCAAATGATATCAAGTGTGCCAGGCTGAAGAAAAGAAAGGTGTTCTTAAGGCCCATTCGTTGAACCAGCGGTATCTGTGGTTTCACACTACCAGGGTGTTTAAGCTTGGTCTGGGTAAGAGTTTACAGCAGGCAATGCTAAATAACTCTCTAATGCCCTGTATGGTAATTTCCTGTATCTTCAGGAAGACAGTGTGAAGGAACTGCGAAACGGTTTTTTTCATTTTTATATCTGTGTTGGTCTCAGCACACCCAGTGACTGGTGAGGACTGTATGTAGAAGACCTAATATAGCCACTGAACTCCAAGGAAAGAATTTTCATAACTTAGGTTGGGGTTGGACTGGTTCTGTTGCTGGAGGTTAGAACCAAGCGGAGGCCTCTGAAGACCAAGTGTTTCCAAAAAATAAAATCTTTTACCACACTGTAGTTCTTACAACAATATATGTATTTATAGTGATAGGTAAGTATTTATGTGTGTATAGACTTGCAACACAGTAAGCCTTCAATAAAAGCAATTTTAAGCAAATGAGATAGCGTTTTCCCTGTTGTTCTGAAAGACAGCAAATTTAGGCAGTATCTTCTAGTAACAGCCAATTTTGAGTTCCTCAGTTTGTAAATGCCCAACTTGAGACTTTTCAGTACTACGTGTTCACTGTATGTGAGCTTTTGTTTCCTACAGTAAGTGCCCAGTACACACCTTTGAAAATTGATTATTAGGTTGACACCTGAAGTCAACAGACATTTTTCGAGCTAGGTGCTTGTCATCATCATTTTCAGCATCTCTCGTGCTAGCAGTGAGTGTCATTCTGAGCATGCCTTCTTAGCAGTTGAAAGTGTGACTGTAGTATAAGGAAAGTTAAAAATGTAGCTGTGAAATAGCTGGCTTACATACCGTGAGCAGTGCAGCCTTACGAAGACATAATTCACTTCTAGCTTGCTACAAAATACACATACAGCTGGATACTAGAATGAGCCTCTTGCTGGTGCAACTACAGTTATCAATACCTGAACTAATTACTATAAAATGAGTTTTGATGTGCCTGCATGAGGAGCAATCCTATCTTTGAAAGCAGCATCTTTGACCTCAGTGTACTGTACCTTAATACGATTCTTGGGATTGCGTGTTGCTATTTTGTAAATTAAAGCAATTTTTTTATAGATTGAATGAATTTAGAATTCAGTGTCAATTGATTTTAGAGGAGACGCTTTAGACATAGTAGTTTATTAAACTGAGGAATTGGAATCCAGCTTAGCTATTTGCAGCCTCTGGCCATTTTAAATCCTGGTCATTGGGTTGCTAAATTGAGGTGGTTGTTTACATTATCATCTGCTGCTCCTTGTGCCACCTGAGAGATGGTGTTCGGTCTCTGCAGTAACGTGCAGTGTTGTGTTGCTTTGACATGCTTCTAGGCACTCTAGAATGTGGTTCTGGTTCTAAACTGCTTAGCAGCTGGTTAGATACTACAGCCTCGTCATGGTAAGGTCAGAAGAATGTAGGTGAGTTTTCCTTCAGTCCCAACTGATCTATAAAAGCTACACCGATATTAAAGTATTTGTGTTGTACAGGAAAACAATTACAGTTATTGTAAATGAGTTTAAAATGTGCATTCTGTATGTCTTCTTTCTAGTCTCTGTGTGTGTACATGCACACGCACGCTCGCGCACATATAGGCAGAGTAACCTTCCATCAGCATTTCTCTCCTGCTACGTATGTATAATTCATATTCCATGTCGCTGGTGCCAGCAAAGCACTTTTTCCATATTATTTTATCCAAGAGCAGTGTAATGCAGCACTCCTGATGGACTAGAAGGTACTGGTGAGGAAATACAGTAATGGACATGGTGCATTAAAATGTCAAAAGGAAAAAGAACGAGGCAGAAATGGAGTATAAATTTTTTTAAAAGAATAATAATATAAATAAAAAACAGAACTGGTTTAGGGGTTTTACATCCTAGACCCTGTCAATTTCTATGCAGTATTTTCTGGTGTGGCCCTTTTGATCTTGAAATTTGGGTTTAAAATTCTAATTGTGATTTTAAGAGCTGACGTTATGTAGCAGGAAGACTTGAAGTGCTACAGTAAAATTTACTGTCTTTAATCCCTGGAGAGAGTATATATTTTCCATTGTTTTCCCTTTTCTCCTTAAGCTTGGAGGTGCTGTTCGTCTCTGCTGGGAAGTGCAGTGGAGTGCAGGAAGGTTAAGTACTCATTCAAGTTTCTTTGCTTATTCAAACCAGGCTACTTCTAGATGAAAGGCTGCCAACTGTGAAATCCCCAAAGTAAACTAGGCTGAGACAGGACTGGTAGCCATAATTGGAGCTAGTGCCGGGGTACCTTGTCTGTTGCCTTTGAAATAAGCCCCTAGCTAGCAGAAAGGCTCTTTCTGCCTGGTCTTTTATTTAACATTCAGTCACAGGGAAAGAGTTACTCCTGTTCAAATTCAGGCCATTCACAGTTCTCTAGTCTCAAGGTGTCTGGTCATTTCCCTTCTACCTCACTCTGAACAGTTCCAGATTTATGATTTCCTTTGGGGATCCTGATGGATCACCCTGAAATGAGCTTTGCTCTCTGTTAATGCTGTTTGAATATCCAGGCAGTACATTTCAGTCCATGAAACTACATTTGACTTTCAAAATTAAAAAAAAAAGTTCGTGTATAGTTTAAGCTGGATGAAGTGGCTTTGCTTCTTGACCTGAATGACTGCATAGTGTTTCTGTGAACCCCAGATAGCTGCTGTGCTTGCTCCACCTGATGCCGGTGGCATTTCAGTACCGGGTGGAATATTTTCTCTCTCTGCCAAGTTTCTGTGTGATTTGAGGGGTAAAAGTCCAAATATTAATGCTTACTGCAACTGTAATTTCTAAGGAAGCTATTAACCAGTATTGACATATTTTTCTTCAAAAGGACCCATGCTTCTTCCCTCTTCATGAGAAATAGTCATTTATATCAAGCTGCGTTTTTTATTCTTTTCTTGAAAAGGCACTTTGTTTCCTCATGTTTTGCTTTTCAAGGCAGAACCATATATGGCTTTTTTCTGCAATGTATTAGGAGGAGTGAAGTGCAACTTAGCTTATATGTATTTATTGTAGTAAACAGAAAGCTGGAAATCACACTTTTGTGATTATTTTTTTTTAAATGGAGATGCATTTTGTACATCAGCTCAAAATTGATGATAAAATCATGTAAGGATTGGAAAAAACTTTACATGCTGAGCTAACCAAAGCCCATTTCTTATGAGAGACTGAGAGAAATATATTTTTATCTGGAATTTTGTTTTACTAAAAGGTAAATCCATCATTTTGGAGCCCTGGATGTCACCATGCTGCAGAGCTCATGCAGGCAACCAGTGATTTGGGGAAGCATTTTTTTTTTCTTTTTTTGTAACTCATCAATCAAGTAGACTGCTGTATGCTGTTCATGCCATTAGAGATTAACCACAGACCGCAAGAGTCCTACTCCTTCCCTCCTTCAGAGAGTAACCATTCTTAAATTGTGAAAGCAGGAGTATCTTGGAAAGGAAGGGTGATTTTCAGAGTCATGAATGAGAATTTTCATTCACCTTAGAGACATCTCTAATTCGATTATTATTTTGTCAGGATTATTTTTGGCTTGATTTGGTTATGTAGAAGAGCTGTTCACCTCTATAGAAGTACTGATTATTTTGTATCAAAATTGCAGTGTAGGACTCTGTGTAGTTTATTGACATTCTGCCTCAGAGTCAAATGTTATATAGAAATTCTGTATTCCAAAAGGTGATATTTAGGGCATTAAGAATGTAGTACTTCATTAATTGTTATTGTATAAAAGTAAAAAATACGAGAGGACTTTAGATTGAATACTCTTTCTTGGGTGGCAAGAAATGTTTCAAATGAGGAAATTGTATTTTCACAGTCTGTCTTTTTGCCTATTAGCCAGAAGTTCTATTTAAATCACAGCACTAGTCAGGAAAAAAAAAAAACTAAGCAAAGCACAAAACCCACCAAAAACCAAGAGAATAGCCATCTGTTTAATGGGACTCATGAAGAAAGCTAATGCTGTGACTGCTCTGTGTGATTTGGCACATATATTGTACGAGACTGTGATTGAACAGCCTAATATTTTTGTGACAGAAAGAGAGAGACATAAAAAATGTTTTAGAGTGGTTTTAAGGTTTTAGGTTGTTTGATAATGGTGATAGTTGAGAGAAAATTAAATAGAGGGATTTTTTTTAGCAATGCTACCTGGGGAAATATGAGTGGGAAGAGTCCTTCATGTTATTGATGGAGTTCACATGGGAGCATCAGTTCTTACTGGACATATAAGTAACCTTGTAAGAATCATATTAAATAGTAACGTAACAGCAGTAAGAGTTGTTTTTAATGATGGCCAGCAGTCTCATTAAAACATTTAAATACCTGTTGCAATTGTCACAGTAGGTTTCAGGCATCTTCTGAGCCAAAGATGAAGAAAAGGGCCAACTGAAACCATGCTGACATGTGCACCACATTGCTCTAGTGAAACTGTCTGAAATGCCAAACTGCCGAGACTGATAGTAATAGTGGTAGTAATAATATTGATAAACATATAACATCTCCAGGCTATTGGGCAAAGATAGGTAAGTGAAAATGTGTCTGTTGGGAAATCCCTTTGGAGAACTTTCTCGCCATGCTACTGCACATGCACAGTTGCATTCAGTGTGCTGTCAGCCAGATGACATTTTACTATGAAAAGATACACTGAAGAGCTGGCATGAAATGATCAGGATTTTATTAGATTTTCGGTTGGTTGCCAGCATAGTGAGCTCCACAGGGCTTCAATGGTGCTCAGAAACAGTGTGACGACATGACTGAACATGGTATGAATGTGGTGAGAGGCAGAGAGGTCCACATCCCCAGGTGGAAGAAAGAGGGAGCAGGGAGCTCTGGGGTCAGGCTTTTTCCAAGGCAGTGCCCCACTGGAGGAATTTGAAAAATTGAATTAGTGAAACACACAGTGTGTTCTTAGTTTCCTATAGCTTTTCAGCACCACATTTTTGTGACCTCCTGGCTGTTCATGTGCCAGGAACAGACTCTTACCCACTTTCAAGTAGTCATTCTGGGAGAGAGTTCATCGGGCCTTCCAACTCTTTAATACAGCTATTTATAAACATGCATAAAAATAGAAGGTGCATAGGGAGAGGGTCGTTATGAGTCATTCCCATTTAGATATCGAGTCACACCAGGCTAAACCACCCTGGTTCAGATTGACTGCATCATGCCATACAGGGCAAATTTCCTTTTTTGCTACAAACCCAGTTCATGCATGCTTCTGCTTGCTGGACAGGTTACAGCAGCCCTCTTTTACCCGTCACACACGCCACTTTGGCCAAGAAATGTATCTCCTCAGTGCTCAGATATTGGGTCTGATGGGGACAGCACGCAGGCAGCTGCCATTAGAGCTGCTGTTTAAATCCACGTTGTCAGGAAGGTGGGCAAGGGTCACCAAGAGCGGCGCTTCGACGGGATTACAAGCCACTTGACTGGGCTTGCTTTTCAGTAGTCCCATGTTTTCTGTCACACAGTATTATATTGTATTTATCCAGTATGGCTTGTGCTGAGTACAAAGGGTTTTGTTTGTTCTGATACAAATAAATTCAAATACGGAGGTCTTGCTGCATTTGTAAGAAATGCTGCACAATAAAGGCATTTCAGGGAATCCCTATGGGTTTGAAGACTGATGACCAAATGCTGTGGTCACTGTGAAATTCAGACAAAATGAATTTAATTAATACGAAAGGAGCTTTATGAAAACAAAATTAAATAGTTGCAACCTAAACCTAAAAAAAAACCCAAACAAAACAAAAAATGATCCCCCCCAAAAAATCAAACAAAAAAACCCAACAGTATTTCACTAAATATCCTTCATGTTTTCCAGTCACACTCCCTTATATCATTAAGTTCAAATGATGTTAAGGATTTTATTTTTGCAGGCTTGTGGACCTCATTGTATTCATCAACTTTATTATTCTCCTGGCCATATTTTAGACCATCGTTAATCTTAGATCTCTTTCTCAGTTTTTGTTACCTGTAAAATGGGATAGGGAGGTTTTTTCTGATCTCAGCATGCATTCAGCAGTACAAATGTTGTGTAGTTGTGTTATTAGTATCAATACTCTTATGTTACTCTTCCAGTGTTTGATGTGGTGTGACACTCCTGCTGTTTATTGAACTTTAAATGACTACCAAGTAGCTAGCCCATCAGGCAGATGTTTTTACTGGAAAATGGTTAATGTGATGACAATAGCATGTAAACAAACAATAAGTTTTTGTGGCTGCTTTTCTGAGGGGCTGAGGATTGAATCAGCCTGGTAGGAACAACTGATATTTTAAGTTTCTTCTCCCTCCTTGATTGTTCCTTAGTGAAATCTTAGTAATGGTGATGATGCTAAGGGCACAAGTGTTTGCGTAATCAGAAGAAAAATACTATCTTTAGAAAGGCTATTTCTGTTATTCTTCCAAAAAGTATCTAACACAATAATCTTTAGATCAGTCAGATGAAGAAAACAGGCAGTGTGCTCAGTCACATGGCAGTCGATTACAAGGTGTTGTGCTATATCACATAATCACGATGCTAGAAAATGATTCCCCATTTTAGCATTGCCATTTAGGCCCAGTTGTTGGGCAGAATAGTTTGGTGTTGGTTCTGTGCGGCTGATGTCAGCATGCACATGCATGGACCCTGGTACAAACCTGGATGCTTTTCCATTTATATTTCCTAGTGTTGTGTCGGTGCATTTCAGGGCTTTGGCCTCCCCTTTTCACACATGCGCACACACACACAAATATAGAATTTTATTTTTCCTTCTAACCTGAATAATGGAAAAAATCATATGACAAATCTAACACCTGTCACATCACCAGCTTTCATGGTTGCTTTTTGAAAACTTTGTTATTGTGAGTGGCAAGCTTCCCCGCTGAACAGAAGAGGGTATGCAAATCCAGGTTAGGACACTTACAGTAGTAGCTGACAAGAGGGGGATAGGGAGCTTCCAGATATAGTGGTGATAAATTTTTTGGTTTGTTTACATAAGAATGGCCTTTAATGCTGTTTTATAGCTGCTCAAGCCAATATTCAGATTTTGTGTGTCCTAGCCTTTGCCAACAATGCTGATGCACTGATGAATTTGCAATCAGAGCAAAGTGATGTTGGGGTTTATTGCTCTCTTCTCCAGTTCTCCCATATCCCCTGATGACAGAAACGGTTTCACTTCTCCAAGGAAGCCCATAATGTAGCGGGAAGGAAAATCCATAACAAAAGAGCATATGTATCTGAATGCACATGTTTATGTGTAAATTCTCCAGGGAGAAAGCATTCACGGGTCTCACTCCTGAATTACTCTCATTATAATAACCCATTTGGTGTCAAAGTATGACAGATTATAAGCGCTTAAGGCTAGTCCCAGCTCAAGACAGATTTAAATAAAGTACTTCTGTTTATTGTGCAGGTCAGTGTGTTTAAATAACAACCCCCCAAATCATACTTTGACATTTAAAAGAGAGAGAAAATATTGTCATGCTGCAGACCTGGCACAGATAAACACAGGGCAATTTGGTCAGTATGCCGTGATTTGTGAGTGCCGCCTAACGCAGTCATTTTCACAGTTTGTAATCAAGTAGCCACCTTAGCAGTGTGTCAGCATTAAAAAAAAAAGAGGTTCCTTTTTAAAATGTTTACACAAATTACTCCCCTGAGGTGCTGCAGTGCATTCACTGCAAAACTGATGTAGGTTAAAGATCTGGAGCAGAGATGGCAAACTTCCATGAGCTTGTGGGCCTTTTTAATTTTTTCCTAGCCAATTGCTCAGGTGGCCAGGTCACAGTAACAGGGTAATTTTTCAGGTCCAGTGCCTAGGGCAGGAAGACTGGGAGAAATCCATACGTTACATGAATGCTGTGGGAAGTTTCAGGAAGTGCAGTGCAGAGGTACCTAAATATTAATTGGTGCAAGCTTGTGGCCACCAGGATGTGTGAGGTGTGACTCAGTGGCAGCTCTTTCCTACCTGGGCGGTGTGCCCCATCCTGGCTCCCATCCTTGCAGCACTGCTCCTTCAGCATGGCCCTGCTCTGCAGCGCTGCTGGAGTGGAGCTTGCCCAGCTTCTGACCAGGATGTGGCAGTGTGTATGAACAGATGAGCTGCAGGAAGGCATATCTCTGGTAGCACCCTGTTTTTGAGGCTTCCCTCTAAGTCCTTCTCTTCTTTAAGGCAGACCTGGCTGAGAGCCTCCACATTTGTGCTGTAATGGCACCTTCTCTGTGTTTACCCTGGGAGCAGTGGCTCGCTCTGTGTTCCTTCCTGCTCCTCCTGCATCTCTGTTTCATCTCCCTTCTCTGGAGCACCCATCATCCACCCGGCCCTAAAAGCGTTTGGCACTTGTGAGAATGCTCCCAGCCCTTGCTGTTCACTCTGCCTTGCTATCTACTCTCTCCTCCATTTGCATCTTTTCACCCCCAAACTCTCCTCACCTCCAGTCCTTCTAGACTCTTCACCTTTGAACCCTTCTTCTGTTCTCTACGTGTTTCTGTGCTCAACTCACCCCTGTGCTCAGGCTTATTACAGAAGCTGGATCATTTTTTCTGACTGCATGAAGGGCTTTGCTGCAATATTACAGGTTTAGGTCAAGAGGAGAGCACAGAGCGACAAATGTGTGCCAGAAAAACTACAAAAAGTTGGAGAACTTGATCCCTTCACACACTGCAAAAACCTGAGCTTTGACATGTTTCCATATGAAAAGTTTTGTCTTTGTAACTTGTCCTGCTGAGAAGCATAATCCACTTTTGTCATTGTCCATAGCTAAATCACACCTACCTCTGAACTCAATTTTGTAATTAGTTCGAATCTGAGAAAGATGACAGTAAAATCTTTCATCAGGTGGCAACACTGAGAAGGTACTAAATCACATACCCGCAAGTATTAAACACAAGGGCTGCAGAGTGACTTCTGTGTAGCAGTCAGAGACAACACACTAACCTGTTGGTGATTTTAGCTCAGATTAAAGGAGGACATCTCGATGTAAGAGACGCTGCTCAGCAGCTGTATGCTCCTTTGTATTGTCAGTGCTCTTCTTTCTTGCAATTTCTTTGTTCTGCTTTTTAATGATGACCAGATCTTGTATGTCATCTCCTCTCTTTAAATATATGGACTTCTGCATTAGCTCAGAAGACACAATTAGATCTGATGCTGCTTGTTTTGCAGAGAAAAGAGATTAAGCTTTGAGTAGATTGCAAATGACGGAAAACAAAAGAGCAGAACAGAACCTTCTTAAAAGGGAATGTTTTGAATTTGACCAGTTCTGTTTTGGACCCGATAGTATACCAGACAGCACTATGAAGCTGACAGTCTAGGATCATAGTGTCATTCAGGGGGAAGGAACCTCAAGAGGTCTCTCTCCAGCCTACGCCTCACCAGGCTCAGCTGAGAGCTCAGGGCTTTATCCAGTTGGGTCTTGAAAACTTCTAAGGACAAAGATTGCACAACATTCACTGGGCCACCAGATCTTGTGCCTGACTCTTTTCACTGAGAAGAGGGTTTCCTTACATCCAGTCTGAACTTCTCATGTTTTAACTCTTGTCTGTTGTGTCTCATTCTCCCACCATGCCCTACTGTGAAAAGCCCAGCTTCGTCATCATGCTGACCTCCTTTTAGGTGCTGGGGGGCTGCTGTTTGGTTCCTGTCAAAAGCTGAACTAGCCCTTGTCCTTCAGCCCCTTCAGGGTGAGTGCCCAAGCCTTGACCATCTAAGGGGTCTTCTGCTAAACTCACTCCAGTTTATCACCATCTTTTCTTTACTGGGGGATCTAAAACTGGACATGATACTCTAGATGGAGTCTAATGAGTGCTGAGTAAGGAGAGGATGATCATTTCCTTCCATCTCCTGGCTCTGTTCCTGGTCACACAGCCCAGGATATTGCTGGCCCTCTTTGCTGCCAGGGCACTCCTCTGGCTCACGCTCAGCTCCCTGTCTGCTTTTCAGCGGAGCTGCTCCCCCCAGTTAAGCCCCAGCCAGCACCACTGCAGGGGGCTCATCCTTCCCAGGCACAGGACCTTGCACTTGTTCCCTGTTGACTTTCATAAGGTTCCTGTCAGCACATTGCTCCAGCCTGTCTAGGTCTCCCTGGGTGGCAGCCCTTTCCTCGAGCATAACAACTGGCTCTGGCATTATGTAAGTGCTGTGAATTACTAAATTGTCAACAGACTAAATAAACCACAGAAAGCAAGCAAGATTTGCTCTCTTCCCATTTTTAATCTCTTCCATTTGCTGAATACTTGAAGGTCTACTTGTAGCAGTAGAGCAGAAAAAAAGAAATGTGTAGGGTTAAGTATAGTGTTTACATCGATAGCATAATCCTAAATTTATATTAGGATTTGTATTTGTATCAGGGATCATGGTGTTGGAGGAGTTAGAGCTGGAAAATACTGACAGATCGTCTAGCCCATGTGTAATGCAGGATTTCTCTGACCAGTGTGTTTCCGTATGTGTTGTCTGTGTGCAGAAGTGTCAAGTATCAGGGTTTCTTTCATTCTCTTGGAGGACAACTGCATCTCACCATGAAGACGTTTTTCCATTGTACTCATCTTAATTTCTTCCTATTATTCCTGGTTATCACCTACATCATCCCTAAGCAATCCAGCCATTGGTGTTTATGTGGCAAATATTGTAAAATTGTATACTTAACTGGGTTTGTTCTGCTATAGCATTCATAGCTGGTCAGTTGAATTTTTGCCATTAGATGTCACTGCGTGTACAGCAGACTGTTTTAACAAGATCTGATTTTCATTTAGCCTCCCAAGAAAATGGAGGAGGGAATTGGGAGATGTAGGAGAGAGTCTGGTAGTATGCTTTGAGATAACTACTTCTTAAGTATTATGTTGGATGTGCCTTTACTAAAAGAAGCACAGAAGGAAACATAAGATTTTTGACTTAAGTCCAACAACCAACAGATGATGCTGTGACCTTAAGCATATATAAATATGTTTAGCAGCTGCTGTGTAACATATTTATAAGTGTTTAGTGACCTGGAGGTTAATCAAAATGAGTTTGGTGATCTCAGCTCAGTTCTTAATGGACTCCACTTCATATTATAGCACTGATGCAGCACAATTTGTCACAGTTGGCAGTCTTTACTCAAAGGAGACCCACTGTGGAGTGAGAATTAAAGGCTGAAGTAATACCTGATTATTTCTCCCTAAAGAAACTTCCCATTCCAAGCCATCATAGAGCAGACTAATACGTGGAGGGCCTCTCTACTGCACACTGCACCCAATCTCAGGATAAAATAACGTTTACTCTTACAGGATGCTGCCTTTCAGTGTTACTGAATTAGCTCACGTCAGTGCTTTGATAGGGGACCGGGGAAGGGCAAAGTTCTGCCAGGGATGGTGCTGAGCCTTTTCACTTGCTGGGCTCTTTCCAGAGATAGAGAACTGTGTCTGTGCCAAGTGCAGCATTACATGCGATGATGAAAGGGAAGGATACTGCTTTGAGAGATGAGATTTTGGAATTAGGTTCTGACATTCAGATCGAAGCAATTTTTTTAGACTTCAGTTGTTTTCTTGCTGTCCTGGCCAAAGCTAGTATATTCCTTTTATTTAATTTCCACTTCCTGGCTAGCTGGAAATAGTTTCCTACTTTTTGATTTAAAGCTCTTGTACAGCAGTATGCTTTCATGAGCTATGATTGAGATTGATGTCCATAGTGGGTAACGTGAAATCGGTTGTACCTCAATTTGAAACAATGAACAGCCCCACAGCTTAGAAGATATACATGCTGTAGGAGGTAGTAGTATTGAAATATTAGTCGGTAAGGACCAATTCCAGCTTACCTGCAAGGTGTTTATCTCCTGTATATTTTTAAAGCAAAAGAAGGACATTGGAGAGATAGATCCCTGTAGAGACTTCTGTCTTTTCCAGAATCCCAGCCTTACTCCATAAAAGAACCTTTCAAAATCTATTACTTCTTTTTTTTAAAAGTGTAAAAATGCACTTGCACACTTCCTTCATCTTCACTAGTAACTTTATCCAGTAATGGAAGGGATCTCACTTATCCAGCATAGAAGGAACTTTTCAGTTAACTGCATATGTTGAAATATGGCAATTTTCAGCTAAAAAGGGGGAGGAGGTGGGGGGTGGGGATGGTGGTATTTAAGATACAGTATTTACATAAGAAAAGCCTGATTGTGTGACTGAAGTCTTTTAAAGCTGTTGCCAAATGGTCATGCTCATCTCTTTTCCCTTTGTAATTTTCCCTTGGAGCATTGCACCACTGTGCATTTTAAATCTTTTCCCTCCACTACTCATTGCAGGCTTCATCAGGGAAATGACATTGTATGGCAGTTGTCTCCTTCATATCAAAAGAAAGCCTTTGCCTCTTTGCACAAGTGAAGAAAAGTTTGTCTTCAGAGAGCAAAGGACAAAACTGACTTGGAAAAAAGATGCTTTATTTAGATAACACATTCTGTTTTCCTTTGAAGAAATTCACAATGTGTCAAGAAAAATTAGGACAAATAGTGCTTTAATGGTCTTCCTCCTGTACCTCCTAAAAAAGAAAACCATTTCTACCAATTACATTAAGAATCCGCCATGAATTTTGGAGAAGACAAGAAGCCATTGAAGTTTTATTTAGGGTTGTCAGTTTGGGGGTTGCCTGTTTTGTTTGAATATCATATAATAATGAAAAATTGAGTTTATACCAAAACTCCATCTTGCTAGGAGGACATGCAGCTTTCCCTACCTGTAGGATAAAATCAAATGCTTTGGGTTTTTTGTGAGAAAAAAAAAAGCCTGACAGATACCAAAGCTATGTGAAAGGGTAGTTGCTTTCTTGTCTCCTTTATTTGGAAAAATAGCATGAATTTCCATATTATTTTATATATATATATATATATCTATATCCATGTACATGTGAATATGTGCAGTCTTGAACTATACCAAGGAAAGGTAGATAATTGTATTACGGGTTAAAAGAATAAAAAATTATTTTTTAAGTTGTATCATGGATTACATCGGGTTATTGTATTATTTTCTTCCATGTGTCTCAGTTTATCTATAGAATTTCATAGATCAAGTACAAAGGATACTTAGATAAGGTTTAGCCCTCAAACATATTTGGTCTGAGGATCTTCACATCTGAATATGTGGAGAATTAGGTAAGGGCTTCATTCAGGACAGTTTTTCAAGCAAAATCTTACATCTCAATTGGGAAAGCATTATACAGGTATGTGATTTTTGAAACCAAAACAGTTCTGAGGTTTCTTGTTTTAACAAAGTGTAGTATGTGTGTGGTTTTTTGAAAGATTGAACATAGACGGCATGTACAAAAGATGAATATTGTATTTAGGGTGATAACATCAGATACAGAAATCTGAAACAGATTCTACACAGTTTTCTTCTGGCCATTTCACCATTTTTGAAGCTATGGCAGATAAGGATTTCTATTACATGGTCAAAATTGCAATTAGCTGGAATTTTTTTATGCCAACACTTGGTTCTAATTTTGACTCCTGATCACATTGCTATCTACTCATAGGATAGATGAGTTATATTTTCCTGCTGATTGGTTGTGACATATAAAGACATTGTATATGTCTCCTGAAATTTGTGTTCAGTCCAGTTCTGTCTCAGCTATACAGTAACTAATTCAAGACTAATTCAAAGCTCCTGATGTAGGTTGAATGAACTAATTGTGTTCCTTCTCCTTAGCTATTTGCAAACAAAAGGAAATGTACTCTTGTGACAAGACACAGCATCTTCAGCAATAAGGTATGTAATGAGACATCGTATGTGTGCTCTTCTCTTCTTGTAGGCAAGGCAATTTTCCTGCCATGAATCAGAGTGGTATTATGGGATCCAGCTCCCCCTACACTCAGCCGATGAACAACAGCTCTGGCTTGATGACCCCACAGGCTCCTCCGTACAGCATGGCACCTAACATGGTGAACAGTTCAACAGGTAATGGTGAGTAACCTGTCAGCAGTGCCCTTTTTCCATAAATCTGCTTAATGGTACCAGCCCTGGGCTGGTGGCAGATGGATAGCCTTCTCCATTCGATTCACCCCTGTTGGGTAGTTCAGAGTTATTCAAAGCTAGGCTGAGATATTCACATTTTTCTGTACAGTAACTCATGCATTTTTCATTAAGTCCTTTTGCACAGCATGTAGATGAGTACAATGTTTTGAACAGTTCCAGCAACACTCGGACCCAGTTTGACATAGGTGTTGACTAGCAAGTATATGTATATTTGTGTGTATGTGTCTGCAGGATAGGAAAGGAGAAAAACCTCATATTTTAGGAGGCTGCTCTTACTTTTCAGTGTCTTGCTTCCCAAGATTGCAATTTCAGATATTTAATGTGGTACTGGTTTAAAAAAAGAGATGTGCACCTGCTCTGACTTGAAGATGCTGTAAGTTGAACACTTAAAATATTTACTCTGTTCTGAAAACATAGGCCATATTTACCGTTTCCAAAATTCTTATAACCATATATAGACTTTCTTCATTTACTTATTTAAATATCAGTATATGAAATTTAATCATAGCTTCCTTTTGCAAAAAAAAGCATATGCTATGTAGCTGCTGGATTTATCGTTCGTATCATGACTTGTGAATTTAGAATTATTTGCAGCTTTGTGTGTGACTGTGAAGATGGGTGAATGTAATTCTGTACAAATACGCTTTCTAGTCCATATTCAGCTCAAACTCCTAACAATTATCCACCATCAATGTAATACTTCAGAAGAGATCAATTCTTTGATTGGGGTGGGTTTGAATGGAGTTCCAATGACCCTGAAGTGGATCCTCCCAAATACTTATTCCAGGCATGGAGTTTCTCTGCACGCTTTACAGATTACATTAGCCAGTTTTGAAATGTCTTGAAATTTTTCTGAAAGCTGGATAGGTTGTGCTAAGGTGATTTGATGTTGTTTCTTAGTTGTTTTTGTTTCTGCTTTTATTTATTTCTTTAGGGGTGCCTTACTACTTAGATTGTATCTTACCAAGAGACTATGTTTTGATATCTTCCTCTCTGCCCCACTTAGCCTGTTTCATTCCTTCATCCTCTGCCTCATTCCCTGTCTGTCCTTCCTGTCAGTTTTAATATGTCCCTGATTCCTGGGCAGAAAATGGCCACTATGAGATTCTAGTGACCAGTACGTCCAGAGAGTTTCTTTCCTCTACATAGGAGCTCCTGACACACTTAACAATATCTTATTTTTCAAGAATTATGTTAGCATTTTTGGTTAGCAGAAGAAACGGAAAGGAAGCTGTTAATCAGTAAGATTTTTTTAATAAAGAAAGGGAAAGGAAAAGGCTTTTTCCAGTCCTGGCTTGGAAGCCATTGGTTAGTTCAGACAGCACACTTCACCCTCTGGATGTAGAGGGAAAAGCTATTGAAAAGACCATTAGATAATAGCTTGCTTTTCCTCCACCAGAGCTGTCCCAGGTAATATTATGTTTTGTTTGTGTAGTTATGTGTTTTGTCTGGCTTGCTGAAATAAAATTACTTCTGAGCATTGAAACTGTACTATAAATTCTGTTTTGCTATTAGCAGAAGTAATTTTTCCCCTTTTTCCTTTGGCCCCCAGAGCTGCAAAAATAACCAACAGCAAACAGATGGCAGAGTGCCCTGCCTAAGAAGATTTATGTATTCCTAAGGAATAACCAGTTTAAAGGAAGATTCACAGAGGTTTTTTTGTTCAGATAATTCAGCCATTCGTTATTTCGTACAGTGGAAATCTGCTCAATGCAAGGCCATTTATCCTAGCAGTCTTTTGTATGGGGTAGTCATACTCTTTTTATTGTGTTATGCATTCTGAAATATTGGATTTTTAATAATTTAAACATTCATCAGGGGTTTTTCTGCCAGTGCATTTGTGAGGTTTTCTTTTGTTCCAGTTTTATTAATTCAAAGATTACCCAATGGAAAGTAAGTATGAGATGAACTAGAGGACTTCAGTGCACCTCTTTTCCTCTGTGTGTGAGCAGACATGCATCTAGATTGCTTTATGCAGCCAACCTCCTAGAGCACACAGACTGTGTTGATACGAGCAGGGGAGGGGGTACACAAAAAGATGAAATGAGGTGTGAATATACTGCTGTGGGGGCACTTGCAGTGGGAATGCTGCGTTTCCCCCTATCCTGACTCATCCTTCTGCTTGGCTCAAGGAAATGAAGGGCTGAACTTAAGACAAGTGTAAATATAGTACTGAAAATGATAATGTCTTGAGCTGGGGGAGCACTTCAGGGTCAGCTCTGGCCTTGCTTTTGATGAGGTGGAGAACTTGCAGGTGATACCTGTTTATGGGCTTGAAAACAGCATTTTCTGTGACACAAAGACCAGGTCAGCTGTCTGACCCTTGAGCCTTTTTTTCCCTGCTTGTGTAAATGGGGAAAAACTGTATCACACGTCTGTCGGATAAACCAGGGTTCAGTCAATGTGTAGGGCCAAGAGCAAATGCAGCTGAGTGGCTGCGGCTGAAATGTGGGCATTTGATGACTTGCTCACATGCACTGAGCATCAACAACTGTGGTTTCAATTAGAGGCCAATGAAAAACTAAGGTAAGCAATAGGGAAAGGTTGTTTTCTTGGTCGTCTGGGTCTTGGAGAGTGCAGCAATGTTGCCTGTTTTGAGGGAGGAAGGTAGGTTTTGGTTATATTCATTTTAATCAAATGCACTTTTAGGTTTTACACTAAAATAGAAGTGTTGATTCTGATGGGATTGTTTTCATATGGTTTTGAAGCTTCAGTACAGCTAAGTATAACACTGGTTTTGCCACATGTTTTTAGTAGAATTTATAACTCCTTATTACCAACTGATCCTTTTTTTATCTTTTCTTTAGTTTTTTAAATTAATGTCAAAATTGAAAGGAAAATTGTGCTGCAGTTATGCATCCTGGTACATCGACAGTGACTGTGGATCAAACAACAGATCGCCAGCTTCTGCCGATGTAGGGCAGTTTAGGAACACAGAAATTATGAGATCAAAGATGACAGATCCTTCTGATAGAGTATCCCATCATAACAATAACAAAAGCTTCAAGAAAAAATGCCAGAATCCCTTCACAATTATGGAACAAACTGCCATTCAGAAAAATTTTGTAACCTACACTGTCCTTTTGTTATGAGTTCACATTTCCCATTTATATTTCAGATTTTTTTCCCCTATTTTTTAAATTCAGGCCTTAAAAATATATATTAATGAAAAGAAACTTACAAAACTTAACATAAGGAAAATAATCATTTCATGCTGTGGGCCTTATTAATTCTAGTGAAAATTATCTTTATAAAGATACCATGTTTGGATATCATAGATTTCCATATTGTGCTTACACAGAAATTGGCACTCATAAACTCTGCTACTGCTGGAAACGAACAGAACTAAAAAGGCATTAATCTTACAGCCACAGACATCCTTTCCTAATTTCAGTACCTCTGTCCTACTGAAACGTTCCATTTTCTGGATATTATTATTCCCAACAAATTTTTTACCTGGTAATACTTTACATAAAATGTGAAGTTCTAGGAGAAGATTTTTGCACTAAAGGAATTAAAAGGATGCTCTTAAAAATAACATTGACAATAGTTACAACACTTACCTTTTCGTGTGTGTTATATATATTTGACATTGTGTTTATTTGGGTGAACCTCTGTTAGAGAAAGTGATTTATGAATGTGAAGCATTTTTTAGAAATCTTAATTGGTTTTCTCTGGTTTGCGGCTTGGTTACATTTTTCTGAAAAATGGAAACTTCCATTTATTTCACTGTTTTTTTGCTCTAATGCGTATCTTCATATGAGCTATTACATAATGCATGTTTAAGTAAACTTTCTGGAGGATGTCAGCAGTTGGTAACAGCTGAAGTATCCTGTCACCTGCACTCCAAACAAGCGATGACCATGATCCAGTGGTCATTGTGTAACTGTAAATCAAGTCAGCCCCTGACCTAGAGATGGCTGCCTCCCAAACCCCATGCACTTGTCATCCCTTTCAACGAGACTTAGTAGGCAGAAAGGAGATGCGGCACTGAGGTCCTTGGTGGGCCACTTGTCTCTCCAGATATGATGCCCAAGCATCCTGGGCTGTGCTTTTCCCCAGTCATTTGTGGCAGGATGTTAGGCAGTACTGTTGTCCCTCTTCTGTTTTTCCTGTGGACATAAAAGCAGTGGGAATCCTCTTGCCAGCTCCACATGAGTCACAAGCATGCTGCTTTTTCTTTTTTTCAGAGGGAGAGTGCTAGGGGTGGAAGGGAGGAAGGAATGTCTTACAAAGGATGTAATATTCTGTTTTGTAGAGTGTGATTTGTTATTGCACTAGCAATAAAGAGAAAAACAGTGCTTGTGTATTGCTGCTCCTACAGTACTTCATCATCTTCTGGGACTGATAGAGCAGCCTTTAGCAAAAAAGAATACTTTGCTGCAGTTTTACTCATGTCGATATCTGCCTTTGAGTACATTAAATTCAGTGTGGAATAGTTAATTCAGGACCTTGACCCATACTTGCTTTTTGAAATCATTCTAGCTCTTAAATTCTTGTAATAAGCCAGAGGCTAGTACTTGAAACCTATTCACAGTATGCTCCAATGCTTTTTGAGTCAAGATTTCCCTGTTATTCTCCTCTCTAAAGTGTTTTATCCTTTGGTCTGCACTTCACACGCAGAATTACTAGTACCTGTGTAGAAAGAGACCGTGTCTTATTTTAGCAGTTTCGTGACAGTAACATTACTTCACTGCTCAGAAAGGGTCAAGACAATGTTCTCGCTGTACTGCTTTGCTAAAAAAAAAGTGAAGGAATGTCTGTTTGGAAATTGCTGGAGAGCACACTTGCAAGAAGTTATGAAACAGTATTTCAACAGTGGATAGAGCTGTGGAAACATCTTTGGTAAAAGCTGTAGCGAAACTAGACAACCTTGCAATTTGCTAGTAAAATCCATGCAGTTCTCTTACATGTAGAAAGAAAGGATGTAGATGAAGTAAATAGTTTAGAACAAAAAGTGAAACGGAGTTTGGGGAACTATTTTTTCATAGTTGTCTCCAGCTCCAAGTATATAGTTCTATTTGCATATATCAACAAGAAATATTTAAAAGCAAAAATTAATTGGTATTTTTATATTTCTGAACATGATTAATACAGTCAGAATACATGTGGTAATTTGCAGACTAGAGTTACTTACACTTTTCACAAGGTGTTAACTTGAAGCCTCTCTGGAAAAGAGACTTTTATAAAGGAGTTCTTATGGAAACAGGACTACCAGGAGTGGGCACAATTATTATATTCTTTGTAAATAGAAATACAGTGTGCCAACCTAGATAGCAGTGAGGTATCGACAGAGGATTTAGCCATGCAGAATTCCGGTGAAGAAGCAATATTGTTAACTTTGCTTTGTTTGACCTCTCTAAAATTGCTTTAGAGGGAAAGGGTCATCTTTGGTTACACTGAAACTAAAACTAAGACTTCTTTTTTAGCTCTTTCACAGCATGAAATGTGTTAACTGTTAAAATGGATTTTGTATAACAGTTCTACATCCCAGTTTGAAGCCAGACTGTGGCATACATTTGACCATTTTGTACATATTTTTTTTT